>JAGFMF010011637.1:1916757-1985401 GCA_019455555.1 Galemys pyrenaicus
AGGAGGAAGAGGAGGAGGAGGAGGAAGAGGGGGAGGAGGAGGAGGAGGAAGAGGAGGAGGAGGAGGAGGAAGAAGAGGGGGAGGAGGAGGAGGAAGAGGAGGAGGGGGAAGAGGAAGAGGAGGAAGAGGAGAGAATTAGGTTGAGAGAAAAAGAAAGAGGGCAGCCCTGATTGGGCATCACTTTCTTACAGATCCCCATTTACAGAAAATGAAACACTCTGAGGAGTTCTGGGCTTACACAACTGGATCCTAAAGCTGAGATTCAACCCAGTTCCATGTGACTGCAGAGGTCTGTGTGCACAGTGAGGATCCTAACTCGTCTCTAAAAAACCTGCAGTTCCACCAGGCTGCGCGAGTGCAGCTGCTGAGTGAGGGGTGAGTGTGACCTGAGCAGCAGACACTTGGGGGGAGGGGCTTCATATGTGCCCCTGACTCGAGGAGGAACAAAGCAAATGGCCGGGCTCCACCCATCATCCAGAGCTCAGGGCTGAACATTAGTGCCAAACGTCTTAAGAATCAGTCTTGGGTCCTGGAGGGAGTGAATGGCTGTCTTGTAATGCAGATGGTCCCGAATGAGTACCTGCGTCCCCTCCAGTGGAAAGAGGGACCCCTCCCTCTCCCTGGTCAGCCATCTTGTGCACATGAATCACCAGGACCAGGCAAGAGTGTGGGTGGTTCTACAAATCCGTCCCCATCACTGGAAACAAAATACAGACTCCATTCTCCCATTAGTGGACTCCTGCTTCCCACCACCCGCCTCACTGCCTGAAGACAGCCTATCCAGTCTCCTGAGCTGCAAGGCCCGCAGACCCGACTGAACAGCAGGGGGCAGTGTTGTCAGGAGCACGCTGGCAGGAGACAAAGTCCCCAGTTTGGGTGGGCCCTGACCCTGAGCCTGGTCTGAGGCCTGGTCACTCCTCTCTGACCTGTTTCCTCCATAGTAAAGAGAATCCATCAGGCTCGTCCACTCCCTGAATGGTTTCTCCAGCTCCCAAGCCCCAAAGATGCCAACTCTCCAGGCATCAGCTTCGGCCTCTTCCTTGCAAGGCCTCCAGCCCCTAGCCCTTACTCCTCACCCCGGGCAGCTGGGGAATCACGTCCACACCCACAGCACAGAGGCACATAAATGAACAAATACGCACTGAGATTCTGTACACAAAGTGTGTGCGCCCACACAGACTGCCATTTATTAAAGGCCTGTGGCAGCCAGCCAAATTATAAATAGACTGGCTCATTTTTAAGATGACCTGCTCTTCAGCAAAGTTCTCTGGCCTTTAGCAGTGGTGTGAGTCCTGCCTCCTCTTAACCTCTGTTAACCAAACGCTCAACACAGAACCCAGCCCTGACCCAGCCAAGTGAGCAAAGCGATGGGATCGCGTGAGCACACACATGCACACAGATGCCCCCAAGCCCCAGCGAGACTGATAAATGGGATCTGATTGATGCCAAGCCCAGAGATACAGGAGCCAAAAGGTCTTCAAATCATAGAAATGACAAACACAAAGCTGTTTAAAAAAGGAATGAGGGCACCATGCCGGGTGCCCCGAGGGCACAGCAGAGGGACCCGGCTGCGTATCAGGCTCCCGTCTCAGCCCTCCATTAGTGCATGGCATACCCATCCCCACCTCCTCGGCTCACAGTTCAGAACCAGCCTCGCCTCCCTTCCGACCCCAGCCCCCTCCGAGCATAGTTCAAACTGCTCTGCATGACTTCTTGGTCAAGAATGCACAAGGGTGATCTCAGGTTGAAACAATCACCTAACTCTGGGGAGACCAGCCAGTACAGACAGCTCCCCCTTCCCACAAGCCATGACCACGGGGGTCCTAATGGTGTTCAATCCCAGCCAGAACAGATCCACCCCTCCCCACCCCAATCACAGGGGCAAGTTTATAATGGCTCTAGTTACAGGAGACAGGCATGCGCACTTGCACTGGGCTGTCTTCACGCAACCACGCTGATGACGTCAGCGGTACATCAGCACTTTCTACTCCGGGATGCCGGCATGCGAGGATATGGGCGTCTGGGTGATCAGCATGGGCTGAATGTACATACCCCCACATACATATACTTAAGCCCTACCCTCCCATTCAGAGGGGACAGCGTCCTCTGGGAGGTAACTAGGTTTAGATGAGGTTATGAAGATGGCGTGAGCCCCCATGGTGGAACTAGTGTCCTTATAAGAAGAGACTGGGGCCAGAAGACTTGTGAAGACACAAAAAGGTGGCATCTGTCAGGCAGGAAGAGGAACCCCACCAGAACCCCACCTTGCCAGGGCTGAACATAGCCCCACGTGATTAAGAACATTTTAAACGTCCACTTTCTCTTCGTGGCCTCAAGTTTTCCATGGCCCTCACAAACTAACCCAGATTTGGGGCCACCCCCTAACAATCCTGGAAATTTATTCATTTGTCAGAGTCTCAGGAAATGCCCCAAAGTCTAGAGCCTCTCTCTGCTGTGAGCTCCTTCAAGACAAAGGCATCTCCCCGCTGCCTGGTGCAGAGCCTGCGAGAGCCTCCCTTGCTTTCAGAGTGAGTCTCCTGGGGCCTCCCTGGTGGCGCAAGGAGCTAAGCACCACACCATGAAGCATCTGCAGCACAAGTTCAATCCCTGGCCAGGGAGGGGACCCACAGGGCTCAGCAGACCTCTCCTGCCTCGCCCGCTGGGCCCCTCAGCAGTGCATTTCAGTTCATCTTCCTGTTCTGCTCCCCACTCTGTCTCCGGTGGATCCCCTCACCCCCCCACATCTCTGGCCTTTACCCCGGTTCTTGTATGCATAAATAAATAACTCTTTAAAAAAAAAAAAGGAGTAAGTCTCGTCAGGGTGCTTAATGGGGGAGACCTGGGATGGCCAGACTCTAACCCACAGACAGCCCGTTCTCTGGCATCAAGCAAGAAGGTACTTCCCAGGGCCCTCCACAGCCTCTCATTCTAGTTCAGAGCTTGACCAGGAAACGTCACAGTCCCTGCTGGATGTGCACCCTCCTCCACATCTGCAAACACCTTCGGACCGCCGCACTGAGACCCATTAAACCACCAGGCCTCACCGCAGCAGAACAGTCAAGACCTCCCAGCCTCGCCAGCAAGACAGGGATCTGGGCCTCAAATTCTGTATCAGGAAACCGGGGCCCAATGCCAGCTCGCTGACAACTAACTGACAACTAACTCGCCTGCGTGAGTGAGTCCCCAGCGACGGCACTGCACAGCTCTGTGGAAGAGCCCTGATTCTCAGCCCTGCCTTCCAGAGAGGGCTGGGCGCCCCACGGCCTGACTCACCCCATGTCCCCTGCTCCTCTAATAAACCTCTCGCCTCGACCCACTTCCCCTTTTCCCCCGAAATATTAGATTTTTTTTCAATTCTTTGGGGAGTGTTTTGTTTTCATAACTGAACTGTGGCTTTTAAAATAGTCCTGACCTTCCTGCTCCCCCCACCCCTTGTCACAGAGCAACAGAAATTAAATTGATTCCCACTATCAGCACTCTGCATCATGGTGATTATGCCACCAGAGAAGGCAGCCCTCTGCTCCATCCCAGCAACAGAAACCCTGTTGCCACATCCAACCCCACAGGCTCAGAGAGGAGGTGACAGAGGAAGGGAGGGGACCCGAAGGGCACAGGTAGCAATTTATGACCCCGTCACTGTGGTCTAATCTGCGGCCAGCCCCTTCTGAGAAATGGAGCCCGTTACTGAGTTCCCTGGAGGGCCCCCCACCAGGACCCAGATGTTTGGAACAGGTGGCCCAGCCTGGAAGCGGAAAGATCGCTATGGAAAGGCCCTCCTGCCCTCCGCCAAATCCTCCCCTCCTCCACATGTCACCACGCAGCGTCCCAGCTCAAGCCCCTGCACCGGAGAACAGGAGAGGGTGCGGCAGCGGCAAGAAGTGGAAGATGAACTTAATGAGGCCATCTAAGATGACCCAACCGAGACCCGGCCCCACCCTTCCCAGAGAGCACACCTGACCTCCAGGCAGAACACCTCAGACAACTTGGGAGTGAGTGTGTGTGTGTGTGTGTGTCTAATGTTGGTCTCCCCATCAGATTAGCCCCTCAGTGAACACTTCCTGCCTTCTTCCCCACAGTGTACAACACTCAGTAAATACATATTGGATAAGAGAACAAAAATAAGTGGAAAAAAGGTGTCCCTATCGCACTCGGAAGCCAAGGACAAAAGTTTCAAGGCTTCATCGCAGTGAACACTGGAAATCTACCTTGGAATGGGCGAAAACAGCTTTTCCTCCCCCCCCCCCACCAGCACCCCGTGCACACTCCCCTGATTTGATTCCCGATTGTTCCATTACTGTGCCGCGGCCATGAGGAACAGCAGCCCCACTGCTGTCCCCGGCCACCCCCGGCTGGAATTTGAGTTTTGCCCATTATTGGCATCAAACAGGTTGGCTCAGAGAGCCATCTTTCTGATGACCCAGGAACAAAAGCCAAGAAAGCTCACTCCTTTCTGCCTACCTCACTTTTTGTCCCAAAAGGGACTAGCAGCATCTTACAAAAATACCAATAGCACAATAGAAGTAGATGAGCTGAGTTAGGATGGGGAATAAAGTTCATCCAAAAATAAGGCTACTGCTCAAAAGTATACATCATCCCTGATAAAGGCACTCCCGAGGCCAGCTCCCAAAGCTCCCTTCCCAAACTCCACCCTCCACAGGCAGAAGGGAAATATTTCCGCTGACATTCAACAGACCGTTACCCGCCCTAGGCGTGGCTGGCTCGGCCTCGGGATGCACCCACAACGCACCCGCCAGGCTGCACGCGCCGGGCTGCGCGCCGGACGTCTCTCTCATGTCCTTGAATCCGGTGTCAGGCGCTCGGTGGGGGAGAGGTGAGGTGCTGGAGTCCACCCAGGAGAAGGGGCAGAAAGGGGAGGGAAACATTTTCCTCTAAAACCTGAGCTCCGTCAGCACTCAGCTCTGAAGTAGACCCTGTCTGACCTCGGGCAGGACTAGATGCTCTCCTCGGTCCTTTCAGTTCTAAAACTTTTATGATTTTATGATTCATGGTTGTCATATTCTGAGAAATGGCTTTATTGGAACACCCATGGCAATCGGTAATCTTTCACTCCCACAAACATGCCTGCTCTCAGCTTTCCAATTCCGCCTGCTCTGACTCCTCTGCCTCGGGTGAGGCTGGACTGCCCCAACTCAGGGGCCCCTCTGTCCCAGTCTCTCGAATGTCTCGACTCCCACTTCCCTTGCCTGCCAGCACCCATCTGAACGAAGCTCGGAGCGAGGCCCACATGGGCGCTCCCCACCCCACCGTCCCCCTTTGAGCATCAGTTATCATTTGTACTCTTCAGAGCACTCAATACTCAGAACAGAAGCATAACAGTTTTTCCCAGAAAATCTGTGAACAGGCATTCCTCCTTCTATAATCTGTCCCTAGTCCTTGTCATAACAGGAAATATTTACTGAGTACATATTTTGTGCTGCACCCGGTACTGAGCCCTGTTCCTGAATTCCTGGCGCCCTCGCCACACCCCAGGACGGCGCTACCCAAACTATTAATCTTCCCATCATGCAGCCCAGCACACTGAGGCTCCAGGAGGTCGAGCAGCTGCAAGGCCACACCAGGCTGTCAACACCATTCTGAGGGGCCTCTCGTGCTACAGCTCCTGACCACGAAACTGGAGGGGTGCCTGCTTCCACCACCATCAGGGGCTTCCCCAGCCACCATTCAGGTACGGGTTTCAGACGTGTGTTCCTTGCAAGAGCCAAACCTCCGCTGGCAGCACCGCAGGGCAGGGAAGCTGCGGCGAGTGTCGCGGTCCAGTACACCTGGGCTCTCTGCCCAAGGCCCCCCACCCTCAGAGTTTCGGTTTCCCATGGGCACAGGAAAGCTAACAAAGCCCAGGTCTCCTCAAGTCACAACATGGTTAGCAGATGAGTGTGGCACTTCCTGGACAGATAAAGATTTTCCTACGAGGGATGAAGGTACCCCCTGGGCGCTGGACAACTCCGCGAAGACATGAGCCGTCACTCAGTCCCACGTGAAGAGCAGTTAATCCAGCACCAGGGCCACGGGCATGCCCACGGAGGACAGCCCTGACAGCACAGCCCCTGGCCTGGCTGGCCGGGAGGCTCCTGACCACACCGAGCGATCTGCTAATAAAGTGGCAAGCGTATTAAGTGGAGAGCGCCGCGGGGAGGAGAGAGTGGGTCAGGGTCTGCCACACAAGCATCAAGGCCACACCGCCTGTGGTGCCCCCAGCTTCCCCCCACCCCCGCAGTCTCCAGAGAACAGTCCAAGCGATGTTTGAAAAATGCAGATCATGTTGTTTGCTTAAAACCTTTCACAGGCCTTCTGTGGCACTTAGAACAAAAGGCAAACTCCCTTCCACAGCTCCGAGGCTCTGTGTCACCTAAACTGCTTCTTCCTCCGCTCTCCAGGCTCCATCGCACTGGCCTGCCTTCTGGGCCGTGACCCGCTGGGTGCAGCCACCACAGGGTCTGTGCGCCGCGGGCTCCCCTCACTAGCCCCCACCCCCGTTCTAACACCACACCTAGCATAGTGCAGACGCTTGATGGATTTGCTGGGAGAGGAGAAGGCATGGGGGGGCCACACTGACAACAGAACAAGCAAAGCCAGGAGGCCCAGGTGACGTGGCACACAAAGAAAGGGACTGATCGATCGTCTACAGAGACAGGCTGGGAAGCCTCGCAGTTAAGACTCCCAGGTTCACATGAGGGGTGGCCGTGAGGCTGGGCAGGGTGGTCTGACATCATGAAAAGAACCCTTGACCCAGAATGGGGGACCTAGCTTCAAAACACTTTTTCTTATTTTCAATGGGCCGCCATAACAAAGTATTGGAAACCAGGTAACTTGAAACACCAGCAACGCATTCCCTCATGGTTTTGGAGGCCAGAAGTCAAATCAAGGAGTCGGCAGGGTGGGTTCCTGCACAGGTTTCTGGGGAGAGTATGTCCCTGCATCTCCACTCTGAACCCCCAGGCTGGCAGCAGTCCCCACAGCCCCTGGCACCGCTGGCCTCGCCGGCACACTCTCCATCTCTGGCTCCATCCTGACACGGTACTGTCCCTGTTTCCTTTGTGTCTAAATTCCCCTTCTCCTGAAGACACCAGCCATGCCATCAGGGCCCAACCTAATCTGTTAGGACCTCCTGCTAATTAATTTTATCTACAACGACCCCATTTCTAAGTAAGGTCACAAGTCTGAGATTCCAAGTGAACATAAAATTGGGGGGCATACTCTTCAATGCAGCACATCCACCAACTCACCAAGCGATCCTTGAGGAGGCACCTGAAGTGTCCCAGCTTCCCTCCCCCAACTGTTCTACCTCGAGTCCCAAGTCCTTCCCCTAGGAGGCGGCAGCCTGGATCCTGACTCCTGTCACATGGGATGGTCTGTCTGCCTGAGTTAAGGGGAATCATAGAATTTCCAAGATAGGAAGGCAGGGGTTCCTATTCTGCAAGTAGGGGGGCATAAAACTGTCTGGTTAAGCTGGGTTTAAGGAAGGCAAAGGTGAGGCAGATTAGAGCTGGCAGGGGTGCTGTGATGGAAATCAATGGCACTAGGAAGCGGAGGTGATCCAGCTTGGCTGGGCTAGGGACAAGCAGGCAGGGGAGACAAGGGGTGAACAAGGAGCCACTTAGCAGATAAACATCAGTCTCAAGGAATGAGTCAGAAAGAACTGTCAGGAAGACCACTATTCTCCCAGACAGAAATTCAAAGCAGGAGACCAGATTTCCTGGATTGGATCAGGTGAGGTCACTCTGAGGCGGGTGGAACAAGAGATGGGACTGGAACCTTCAAATTGAAACATGGTAGAGGAGAGTGGGGAGTCAGGCAGGGAGAGGCCCAGGCTGCAGCTGCAGGTAGAAGCTGTGGGGGTAGAGAGAGAGCATTGGCACTGAGGTCGTAAGCAGGCAGGGGCTGAGAGAGGAGCATTTCTAGGGAAAGGGCAAGGTCAAGGACAAGGCCAGGGAGTGTCCCATCCCAACGCAGACGGTCTGATTCCAGTCTGGAAGGAACAAGCCCTCCTGATGGCTGGGCATGGCTCTCTTCTCCACCTGAACCCAGCTGGAGCAACTAGACACACTCACAGAGCAAATACCCAAGGACCACGCCCCTGGGGAACAGAGCCTTGGACACAGGAGGCAGCAGGGCCACCCGCCCACCTGGACAGAGCCTGTCATCTGTCCCAGGCCCCAGGCCCCACACATCCCTTTCTATAACCCACAAGGAAACTAAAACCTGCCTGATTCTGAAACTGTGATTCTCAGCCACCAGAGCCACATTAAGTGCCTGATAATTCAATAATTCAATTAAGAAAGCTCAATTAAAAAAAAAAGCTTCATGTTTAATGGAAGGGTTATGAAGTGTGACACAACTCGGGGTGATTAATAGTTACAATTCAAGGCTGAACATGTTGAGGGGAGAAAGGCATGACTTAGTGGAAGCACATTTGCACTGCAAAGGGAAGATCACACCATGAACCACTCTGCACCCCAGCCACATACCAGCAGGTCTGTCCTGTAAGGGAGGCCTATTATCTGCATACAGAATTATCTGGCTAAGTAGTGCAGGTACAGTTGGCCCAACAAATCTGGACTGGTCTGCCCAAGAGCGAGTGCGAGGCCAAATCTGACCACAGTCCCATCCTTCTTTCCCCCACAATCAAGTCTGTTTTTTTTTTCCAAGTCTGTTTTTTTAAAGAATATTTTTAATTCATTTATGTATGCATACAAGAGCTGGGGTATAGGCCAGAGTCATGGAAGGTGAGAGGAGTCACCACAGACAGAATGGGGACTGACTGAAATCCACTGCTGAGGGGAGCAGCGGGCGAGGCAGGCGAGGTCTACTGTGCCATGTGGGTCACCTTCCCGGCTGGCAACAGGTATCGAACTTGTGCTACAGTGGCTGTGGTCTGCTTTATAGTGCGGTGCTTAACCCACTGCGCCACCAGGGAGGCTCCCACAATCAAGTCTTCTGGAAGGTAGTAAAGGCCAACGAAGGACTTCCATAAAGTGAGACCAGGAGAAGGCTGGATGAGCTCTGACACACTACTTCAGGGGCAACAGGGGCTTATTTTGGTACTCTGGCCTTCTCACGTCAGAAGATCTCACTCCTAGATCACTCTGGACTCCAGCGACCCAGGTGGAGGGTACATGAAGGACAGGCATTCTGCCCACCCACAAGCTGGTCTCCTGCGCCCTCGGCCGGCTACCTCAACTTGGTCATGTGCAAAGGCATATATGACACCTCCAATGCTGCTCTCGGGGGCTGGTCCCACCTATGACTGTTCAACCAGGTTGTCAACTCAGGCCCACATAGCAGCACTACATCCAACATGGTGGCCATTTGGAATCATGGGCCTCTGCTGTGCTCAGGAGAGCATGGCTCTGCGCGCCAGGAGGGAAGAAAAGTCTAATCCCCGAAGTGTAGGCTGGGTTCCCAGGCTGCGAGTCTGGGTCAGATCTGAAGATCTGAAGGGAGGTTTGAAGGGCTGGATGACCCTTCACATCAGGAGGGTCACAACGAATGGGGTGAAACAGCAAAGCCAAACAGGAGGAAATAATGAGTTGTTAGGTAAGTATCAGGATGCAAATATCTTCCAGTTCTGAAGTGATGGCAGAAGGCCTCACCATTCTTTGGTGCACAGGGCTTAAGCCCATTGGAGACTATGTGCCAATCAGAAATTTCTGGAAGCTTTACAGCTGCAAGCTACCCAGAGCTGGGGAGGAGGTCCTGTGGAAAACAGGAAGCAAGTTTAAGGTCACCCGTGATAACAATCTTTTATTACCACAGATCTCAATCTTTTACACTTTCATTAACTAAGAGCAGTCACTTAACATTAGAGTATGGGGAGAGGGGTCAATTCTAGTGGGTGAGGAGGGAGAAGTCCCACTCTCCAGTTGAGCCAACATGAGCTGGAACTGTCCGTGAAGGCAGTAGGTGTCAGGCAAGCTAAAAGACCCCCAGGAAGGCTTGATAAGAAATTATTTACTGGGCATCTACTATATACCAAGAGCAATCACAGGGGTTTTATATGAATTCTGTCTTCTGAGTCTGACCCTGCAGGGACGCAGGAGACCACTAGCCTCTGCCTTTCAAAGGGAGACAATGGAGCTCAGAGAAGTCAAGTCACTTGCCCAAGGCTCTCAACCCAGGTCCCTTATCTCACAGCGTGAGCGCCAACAGGGAGGAGGCACTGAACAAAGACCTCTAGGTCCAGGACAACTGAAAGTGACAAGAGAGGTTGTAGTCCCACATTCACCTGGGGGCGGCACCTCTAATGGGCCATGCAGTGTTTACAGTTACCATCTGATGTTAATAGGTTTCAGCAACCAGAGGTCTTTAATCTCTGAAAGTGGGATAAAGCACATGATCTCTAGATAAAGCCTTCACAGAGGCAGCACAAATGGAGTTGCCATTTGTTTATGGTTCTCGGAGGAGCCGTCTATATTCCTGAAACAGTAAGTGGGGCCAAGTTCAGGAAGAAGAAGTAGGCAGGACAGACAACCCAGAAGAAGACGTAGGCAGGACAGACAACCCAGAAGAAGGCGTAGGCAGGACAGACAACCCAGATCCTCCGCAAAGTTCAAGTCCCTTCACCTCAGTGACCAGGGAACCAGAACCACTCTCTACTCCAGTACTTCCCCCCAACCATCTTGGCCACTCTCCCCAACTTGGCACAGCTCCTGGGTAAGATGGTCGTGGTCTGGACCCTCAGGGCTGTTGGCAGCTCACAGGCCAATGAAGGTGTGAGTGGGTGCTCAGAGGCCGTCAGCCTGGAGGACCGGTGGGTTCCAGGTGGGCTCCAGCAAGCACAGCCCAGAGTCTCCCCCAGGAAGGTGAGGGGTGCGGGGTTTGTTTCCAGTGGACAAGACTGTTTTCTTTTTTTTTTTTTAAAGATTTATTTATTTATGCATATAGTCATTGGGGTACAGGCCAGAGGCGTGGGGGTGGTGAGAGGATTCACCACAGAAAGAGTGGGGAGCAGAACAGGCAGATCAACGGAAGTACACTGCTGAGAGGAGCAGCGGGCACAGCAGGAGAGGTCTGCTGCACCATGTGGGTCCCCCTCCCTGGCCGGCAGCAGGGATCGAACTCGTGCTGCAGTGGCTGTGGTCTGCTTCATAGTGCGTTGCCCAACCCACTGCGCCACCAGGGAAGCCCAAAGACTGTTTTCTTTTAGGGCTTCTATGGGTTACGTGAAGGCTGTGGAGACAATGAATGGACAGACAGACAGCTGACCAGGAACACTGCCATATCTTATCCCCTGTGTGCTGAACAGCTGGGGTACAAAGAAGAAATGGGCATTCCTGCCTCCCAGTGGCAAGTCCACGGGCGCAGTGTCAACACGTACCACTAGTACCCGGAGAGACACGTGAGAAGACAAAGACAGCGAGCGTGGATTTGGCCAAAAAAAAAAAAAAATTTAAAAACAATACTAATTAATTATAATCACTGATGTGAACTGTTCGCCATTCATGCCTAATTACTGTGCAGCAAAATGATGGTGTTTACCATTGAAAGTGCATCGCGTTGACTTTGGGGTGAGTTTTTTTTGGTGGCAACAGAATTTCCAATGAATGGGTAAATGTGTAGCTACTTTTATCCACAGTTGTCTGCTAACAACCTCAAGGCCTTGGGAGCAATCCCTTGCTTATAAATAATAATAGAAGCATGACTTAACACTGCACTGTGTCCTCACTGTTGCGTGGTCCACGCACGCAGACCTGCACGCGGCTTTTGC
The DNA here is from genome assembly GCA_019455555.1 of Galemys pyrenaicus. Lineage (NCBI taxonomy): Eukaryota > Metazoa > Chordata > Mammalia > Eulipotyphla > Talpidae > Galemys > Galemys pyrenaicus. The sequence goes on from JAGFMF010011637.1 coordinate 1,928,483, forward strand.
CTTGCAATCTATAAGATACGTTCTACTCTATCACTGTTTTATAGATAAATTAATTTGCCCAAGGTTGCACAGTTGGGAAGTGAACAGGCCAGGAACTGGCAGCCAGGCCTGCATGCCTCCAGAGTCCGCGTTCATCACTAATATGACAACTGTGAAAAACAAGCCTGGGAGGGCACGCACCAAAATGTTAGCAGTTGCCAGCTCTCAGTGATCAGAGCAGAATTTTTCCCCTTTTGCTTAGCTACATCTATGAAAATTTGTAAAAGTTCCATAATGAATATGAATTACTGGGGGTGGGAGATGCTACCATTTTGTTGGTTTGTTTTTTTAAGAACTGCAGCCCCACCAGCTCTGACTCCCCCTAAACAGGAAGCCCAATCAGAGGTGGGGAGGCGGGAGTCCAGGCACACAGGGGCGGACTGGCCACAGAGACCAACCTTCAGTGTGCTGCAGACACCCTTGCTGTCTGGCCCTAACAGGTGGGCCTCACTTCATCACAGCCTCCCCTGATGCTGGATGAGAGGATGGAAGCCCCAGAAACACCCAGCCGGGAATGACTGGCAGCAGAGTCACTGCACGGCCAGCAGAGACTGCCCTACAGAGAGGCCTCTCCCAGGCTCAGCTTTCTTCCTCTTACTAGGAGGGCAAAACTAAAAAGACACAACTCCGCAAACTGGGGCCAGTGTCTTTCCACAGTGACCAACGCTCCGGAGAGGTGGTCGTGCAGGCTGAAATGCAGGGCTGCGCTGCAACAGTCCAGGCGCCATGTGGGCGTTGCCACCCACTGGAAATCAGGCCTGCTGGGGGCTGCCTCAGCTAGGTTGAGGACACCTTGCAGAGCCAGAAAGGACTGCTCTATTGTAGGAAGAGCCAGGTACGCTGGGCAAGATCCTGAGGGAACGACAAAGGGGTGTCTAAGGCATTGTGTGTAGCCTGGGGGTCTTGTCTGGACACTTAAACGCCTACCTCACACTCTCTGGCCCACGGGTACAGGACTGCACACAAATACAGTCTCTCCTAGGACACTGGGGAACACTCAAAATCATACACTAGGGAGAACTGAAGTAACTGCAGAGGTTTACCTTAGATAACAGGTATAGCTGTGCTTACACAATTAAGCACCCTAATAAAGCAGACAAAACCTGAGTTTCAAAGTCAGAAGACTTCAGTTTAAGACCCAATTTTCTGCTACTCAAAAATTAATTTTGCATGTGCCTAGAAAGTAGGATTGCCCTTGTTCTAAATATAGAATCAGAAAGCCAAAGGGTCCCATCCCAGTTGCATATTAGGACTTTTAATAATAGATGCCCAGGTTTCCTCCTCATCCTATCATCTATTCCCTGGAGACAGGGCCAGAAACGTGTATTCTCAAAAAGCTCTTTAGGTAATTCTGGTACCGAGCCAAATTAGAGAAAAACACACAATTCTATATTCTAAGGTATCCCTCCCAAATTACTTCTCACATATATATGAGATATAGACTTACCTATATAGTCATCTCAGGTCTATCTATACATATACACACCTATATAGCTATAGCTCTATTATGTTTATATACATATATAGTTGTACACATACATAACTGTTCAAAATACATTGGCCACAGAGCTGCTTCACTGCAGAGCTCAACATGTCAAAATAAGGAACTATGTGTTCATCAAGCAGGGGAGCAGATATTTTACTTCTGAAATGCTGCTCCCTGACCACTAAAAGCCAATCACTAATGGAAGCTGATGCCTTGGAAGGCCTGAGATACTTAACAAATAAAATTTGTCAGGGATATTGCAGAAGAGATCCCCACGTGGCCAGGTTGGACTAAATAACTTCTTAATTCAACATATTAAAATTAATGACACCATAGCATTTATTTACCCCTCTGTGGGTGGCCTCACTGCTTAGAACCCCACGATGAGGAAGATGGCTGTATAGCTTCTGCTCACCAGCTGGAGAGGAGCGAGGTCTGTCACCCGTCTACTCCACCCAGGCTAGTTTCCTCACACCCAGGAGTCCCAGGCACGATGTGGCCTTTGCTCATGCCAATCCTGCCCACGGGAAATTCAGAGCTTGTCTCAATCAGAATCCCACAAAGCAATCATGGTGCCTTTCCTGGATCCCCACTTCCGCCCAGCTTGAGCTGAGGAGGCACTGATTTTAGAAATCGTGAGCCCTGGGCCCTGGGGAGCACCTGGCACTGCTTGCTTTCCCATCTGATAGAAAGAGCCAGCCTCCTCTTAATCCCTTCCCCAAACACTTCTCTGCCAGGTCATGCTTAACTAAAACCTCCCCTCCCAGTCTGAAGGGTGCGGGCCTCTATGGAAATAAGGGTTCTGTGGACTCTGAGCCTTTCTCTGGAGCAAGCTTTCATCAAATGCAGATGTAAAAGGTAAAGAGAATGAGAAAGCAGTGTGTGCCACTCAGCCATGGGCTCAGCCCCAAGCCTGTGCTCGGCAGTCCCTTGTGCCCTCTGTGTGCTGTACTGAACCCCCTTCCGCGTCTGCTCCATGCGGGAGGGACTCCCAGTGCGTTCACCTCAGCACTCGGTATAGCAAAAGCACACAACAGCTATGTACTGGATGAAAGAAGTAAATTGAAATGGGCAGAAGAACAAAAACATGTCCACAATGGGGGAACTTGACACGCAGAGACCGTCTAATGCTAAACCTTTGTTACTGGAGAGAAGTCACCAAATGCGCACTGGGCATTACTGAGTGCACAGCACTGGACCGCAGGCCACGCACTGGACCACGGGCCACGCACTGGACCACGGGCCTCGGGGACACACACAAACGCTGCAGTGCACAGTCCCCACAGAGCTGGAAGGAAATGATAAACAGGTAACAAGCTGAACCTTTATCTTAAAAGAGCAATGCAAAATTTAAATAACAATGGTTATGCTTTCACAAGGCAGGATGTAATTGCCAGATGTATTCTAGGAAGGAAAAAAGTCACTGCTTGTCTTCAGTTACATCCTTTCTAGGACAAAACGGGTGCGAAGCTAGGAACAATGATCAAAAATCCACTAAACATCACAACTATGCACACCCGGCTGAAAACATCTTATCTGCCACCATTTTTGTTTCAAGATGACAGCATGAAACATAAACTTGACTCCAGTCTATCTGAAACCCTCCTGATGTATCACACTCGGTCAAAACAATCCAGACTTCACGGATCATCAGGGACCAGACAGGCAGCAGAAAGCATGTAAAAGGCGCGGTGAAACAGATGCCTTGCTCTTCAGCATAGTTTTTTTAATGTTTCAAATGACAAATTTCAGAGGAATGTAAATTTTAGAAAAAAAACGGGGTACAGACTTCAGAACACCAAAGCTCGGGATCACCCTTAGCCCAGCTTTCACCAGGAGAAATGCAAATGAATGCAGCCTCTCTGTGGGGGCAGTTTGGACTAAGTTGTAAAGTATATTATTATTTCCTTACTGTAAATTCCTAGACATAGAACTGCTGGGTCAAAAGTATAGGACAAGAAAGAAAGAAATGCATGCACCAGGGCAGCCCTGACAGCACCGGTTATAAGACCAAATGATGATAATGATCCTGAAAACAACCTAAATGTTCTTAACTAAGGGTTTGAGTCGAGCACGGTCCAAGGATGTCATGGAAACAGTGTGGGCATCAGATATAATCCTACATAGGATGCTGAGTGGAAAGATGCCGCAGACGCATCACTGAACAGACAAGCAGCCTACCCACCAACCACAGGAACACACTTATGGAAACGTGTAGGCCATCACGTGCTGTCCTGGGTGCAGACAGATCTATGGGAAGCTGCACAGAATGTTGTTATGGGTTATCTCAGGGCGACAAAAATATAAGGGAATTTTTAGTTCTTTGTTTACTTCTATATTTAACTTTTTTTTTCTAGTAAACGCCTTTTGTTATTAAACAAAATCATGAATGTTAAAAATAAACTTCCTTCATTTAGCGATCACCCAATTCCGTGCAAAAAAGTGTTGCAATGGTCTCCCCACCGATCCCGGCAGCTGACTACAGACTCTAGTTTTGGAATATTCCAGAACATGTCCTTGTGCCCCAATGGTAACTCCGGCTTTCCTCCCGAAGGAGGCTGAGTGGGATTGAGCATGAGGATAATGCGACTATGCCAGTTGTGTTTTCAAACAGTTGCAAGTGCTTCCTGACTCTCGCCACACCTCCCGCAGGGCCGGATCCTGCTGGCTGACTAGCCCTGCTGAAGGAAGGAAATGGGGCCTAGCGGAAGACCAGGATTTGGACCTCAGTACACTGCAAAGATCGGGTGTCAGTTTCCAGGCATAGCCTCCGACACACACCAGAGGGTCTGCTAAACCCAGCCCAACCCCTCGGTTTTCAGCCCCCGCACCTCTGAGCACCAGGATGCTGCTGCAGCCCTTGGGATCATGAGAATGGAGGCCAGAGGCAGCCTGAGGGGGAGGTGAGACCAGCTGCCCCACAGCCACCACCACTACCCTCCCAGGAAGCACATCCATCTACATGGGTAGGTGCACAGACCTTGGAAAACAACACGAAGCCTCCACCCCTGGAGCACACCAGGAGACGCAGCGCGCAGCAGGTTATCGACCCTCTACAAGCGATGTGTTAAGGGTTCTCAAGTCTCATGTCACGTCATCTCCAGAGAGCCATGAGGCAGTTCTGCCGTCCAAGTTTTGGAGCTATGAGCATGTTTTCAAAGGCTCCTCAGAAGACAGGGAATGAAAGGGGGAAACCTACGTATGTCAGAGAGCCTACTCTGTGCCAGGCAGAGACGTCCTCTTCACAAGCCCCAAAGCACACAGAACTTAAGGAGGTGAAGAGACACAGAGCCCGGAGTAGGAGAACTTCAAATGTACACCTGATTTTGATCTTCATCCCATGCGGCAACCTTGCTGTACTAGCGGGACAGCATTTTTCTCCTAATCCACTTAGTCATTCATGCTTTGGTCTGAAGAGCTGAATGGAAGACGGCTACCGCACATGACTCTCTTTCCATATAAGAATGAGTTCTGAGAACATCCCGGAGAGTTCAGGGTTCACACTGCCCCGAAGGATCTGTGGGAAGAACTGGCCCTCGACACAACCAGCTGGAACATCACAATGATTGCCCCTGCAGGAGATGTATATAATAAAAATTGAATGCTGCAGCATGAACCTCATACATACTTGTCCTCTTGGTTTATTCATCAGAAATAATTATCTGTGCTTGCTTTCACAAGAGCACATATTTTATAGGGTACATTAAAATTTAATGGATTTTTAATAATATTGTAACTACCACAAGAGGAAAACTGGAAAAAGCCACACCACATGTCTTTGCTGCGTTTTGGTGGTTTGGCTCTAGCATTACAAAGGAAGAACTAATTTGGTGGGCCAGGGGGCAGAAAGGGAGGGTGAAGAGCAATTATGAAGACTTGAGAGAACAGAAAGCACGGACAGGTATGAAAAGACTTCAGGCGACAACTAGCACAGGAAGATCTGGCCAACAAAGAGAAGGAGAGGGAGAGAAGGTGCCAAATGAACAGACCACCCTTGATGGGCAATTCCGCTTGATGTGACTGGATGTTGGGCAACCCAGAACCTAGTCCAGGCACAGAGAGCAGCTAGCCATGGTGACGCATCAAAGAGAAGTCCATCACAGATGATCAGGAGTGGGTCCCAGCCAAGAGATGACAACTCTAGGATGGGAACAGATTCAACATGTCATTGAGTCCGACTGTTTAAAAGTGACAGTGAAGACCCAGAGAAGGTAAATGCTGTCCCAGGTCACCAGAGGCCCTAGCAGGCAGGTTTCTAAATACCCGTGTGGGGGCTTTTTCTACTGCATTGTAAGGTCCACTTTAAAAGCATGGACTTGCAGCAAACTCCAGCGACAAAGATAATAGTCTCAAGTCTTCGATAATCTGCTGGATGTCCAAGTTCCACACTTCTTGTCATTTCTGAGAACTCTTATTTTTCATGAGTCACCGAATGGTTTTTCTGTTGATAGGCATCACAAAAGACCACTCTCTGTTAGTTTTTCAGGGAACGTTTACTCTCTCCCTCTTTGATAGCTGAAGAACTCTTTACAGAGTAGGTGTCCTCCCCAGGGGTCAAGAGGAAGTGTCCCCTTGGTCCACTTATAGAAAGCTCCCACACCAGTGTCCCTCCCTGTACACTTGTCCGGGGCCTCCCGATGTGTCACCGGCACAGAGACCAGTATCTATTTCTGGCCGAGGAAAGAAGCACGTGGTGTCCTGCCACCAATGGCACAGCCACAGCCAGGCTGACTCACCCATTTGTAAACCCACTGCCAAAAATAACGCCTTGCCAAAATTACGTCTCCTAATCTTTGACAAAGTAATATCCAAATTAAAATGAAAAAAGGCTTAAATGTCAAGTGATGCTGGTGATTTATCTTGTACTGGTTTATAGAATGCACTGAATTTCACAGGGGCAGATTTTTCCATGACATCAATTCAAACAGCAAGCAGGTTTAAGGATGACAACGATGCCTGGACAATGAGCCTGGAACTGGAGGGCACTGGCCCTGGACTAAGTTCTTCCTCTGTCCCTTGGCAGCTGTGTGCAGCGCAGCACCGGTCTTCACGCCCTTGGGCCTCACTTTTCTCATCTGTGACAGCGGACACGATAATACCTACCTGGAAAGGGTACTGTGAAGAATCACATATTTATATTAATAGAGCAATCAGCAGAGTGTCAAGCACACAGTGCGGACCCAATTAATGCTATTAAAAATACCTAGTATTTACTGTCACTAAATGAGCTCATTGTTCCTTTCAATTTTCTCACAGGGTTACAGTACTAAAAATGTCTAACATCCAACAACATTAAAGAGAAAACCACTGTATCATTTAAAGCCTAAAATATTAAATATTGCAGTAGCAAAAGTCCTACCAACCTCCAAATGCCTCCAAATGTGGCTTTTGTCATGTTTTGCTTTGTTTGTATAAAAGTGCATGTGCCTTCTTAAATGAAGGAGGAACAGAGGAATGGGGAAGAGGGAGAGAAGGAGAAAGGCCAGCAACAGTCTAGAAGGTTCTACATGCCCAGGCCTGGTCCTCTGCAGCCTCTCCTCATCTGCTCACTGTCCTGTACATGCACCGAGCACCTCCCAAGACCCAAATTCACTACTGATGTAGACACATGAGCCATAACCATCTACAGCTGGAGGTATCCAGTTCAAATTATCACATGACCTCTCAGCGTCAATACGCAGCACTTCGACAGAGGGTGAGAAGGACTGCCATGGGGCCATTAAGTGAGGACATTAACAGCGCTGATGCAGCTAAAGCGCATTAACCTGTAGAGGAAGCCAGGCTATAAGCTGCAGCTCCACCGACATAATAAAAAAAGAGGCTTCAGTAATGGAACCAATATTACAGCCATTGATATAAATTATACCTCAGAACAGGGGAGAAGGGGGTGGGATGTAAAAATGGAACAAGTTCAAACTTCTTTTATTGTAATAGTCTCCAGTTGAGCATAATCACCAAAGCTATAGTGCGACCCGATTGCCAAAACTAGACAAACATCTGTGAGATGGATTCGTCTCCGAGGGGAGGCCAACAGCTTGCCATCGTTAAAGCGGCGACGCGCACTCTGCGATCGAACTGCAGGCCGCCTTGTTACTGTGCTTGCGGAGGCAATCGTACCAGATGTTGGCAACTGTCTTCAGATAGATGACAGGCACCTGCTGTTGAGGAAATTAAGCTCCTCGTTGGCCTCCCTGATTTGGGGGGAGGGAGGGTAGGAGGAGTGACCCTTACAGACACCCCATGGTGAGGCGCAAACCAAAATGGACCAAGAGGGTAAACAAAGCCTGCCAGATGGCGGCCCTCCCATCTGCTCCGGCTCGGCTCCTTGTGCCAAAAGCGGGAGAAGGGTCTGCAAGGTGCTGGAGGGGAGATGGAGAAATCGAGGCGGAAGCTAATTCAGGCAGAAGTACAGCATCTATGCCATCAACTCCCTCAGCAGGTTGCTCTTGGTAACGGTCTCCGAGACTCTTCAAGGGATCCAAAATTTGAAACATGGCTGTGGACATTAATCATCATTAAAAGGCAAACAGGCAATTTTCAAACCATGTCATGCTGACTCAGATGGAGACAAAGGCGGCTCTGGAAGGGAGAGAGTGGGGACAAGAGAGATAAATACCACCCATGCCGCCATGGACAAATAAAAATCATGAGAGCCCATAATTCATTTTTCAGAGTGCCCCAAACATCAGCCGCTAGTTATTTGGTAGAAATGATTCACTTCCAAGTCGGCAGGGCTGACCCGGGTCTGCCTGGGGAGGGCGGCCTTGCAGAAGGATACCCATAACCACAGACCTCCGAGACCCTGGAGGTGCACCCCGGCACCTTTCTAAGCCAGTGTGGTCACCAGAACCACCCAAGGACGCCACGGATGAGGGTGGTATTGGGGACTGGGTCTGATGACAAGTGATGTCAGATCGCATTTGCCTTGTTGGAACGTTCATCTGCTTGCTGAACTGGGGTGATTCCCCTTCCCGGTAGAGTTCCAAGATGAACCAGGACACCTCAGGGTTGACTCATTCCTACTACAGTTGCTGAGACAAGAACACCAGACAGTGACACAGCAACCACCACCTCAGAGGGAGGCAGCAGTTGGGCCTCAGCTGCAGGGGCACTGCCCGACGAGGGAGGGCCAGGTGTCCGGGAGCAGAGACCGAGGTCAGAATGTCACCATTAGTCCTGAGCTTGCGTCCTATCGTGGATAAAAGGTCATCCAAGCCCCTTCCAGGTGTCCATGCCCACAAGCCCCAAACTGTTCCAGTCACAGCCCAAGAAGTTCAATACTTGATCCAGACAGTTCAAAACTTGCATAAACATGTTAAATTCTAAGTTTTCTACATATACCAGTAGCCAAATTTGAGCTTATTCTGATATTTAGCCACAAAATGAAATGAAATATGCCTCTTTAGCCTGTAATTAAGGCTGTTTCATGTCCTTAGCCAGTAAGAACTTCTTTGCTCTGTTAAAAAACCAAGCAAACAAAAACCCACACTTCAAAGTTCCTAGGACGGAAATGACAAATTTTCAGAGAAACACTTACTAGAGAATACAGAAATCAAGGCATCAATTTAATTTCACACTCTACCTGCCTTGGACTAATTTGTGTAAATTACATTTCATACTAAGAACCTCAGCCCACGTGACCACAATGGAGAAATAAGCAGCTTGCATCAAATTGAGTTTTTCAGGTATAAATATATAGCTCTTTTTAGCGTGTGAATGTTTAGCTAAAATTTCAATGCAGATTTTATCTATAAATTTCTAACTGTTAATTTCCACATTTTCATCAACACATCAACGTTAGGGAGTTTTTACAAACTAAGGAGTGCAAATTAATCCACATGGACTGTTTTTTTTTTTTTTCTTCCTTTAGAAAAGATTATACCAAATTCACAGCTCATGGGGATGAGTTAGCAGAGTAAAGGATCCACTGCCTGAAGTTGCACAGAAGTTTCCACATTAGCCTTCCACATTCAGGAACGTGGTCAGACAAGTGGTGCACCATGGGCACGGTAGAATCCTCTAGCCATGCGGCTGCCGTAGCCACACAGAGCACCGGCCCTGAGCAGCCCAGGATTGCTGGAAGCAGCAGCAAGACCCCAGGATCCTCGCTTCCCTGCCCACCCTCACACTCCTTGTGTGCTCTACTCTCTCTAGTCAGCCTTTTATTTGTAGCCACTTACTTCGAAAGCTTTTTCTAAATGGACTGGAGGGGCAGCATGAAGTAGCCTTCTGATGAGTGTCTAGATGCTAAAAGGGCTTTTCTTCCAAATGACTATACATGTGCCCCTCCCCAATCAGTTTATCCTGTTACAAGAAATCATTACTTTCTTTGAGATACAAGCTGGGAAGTAAGAATGTCTACAGCAGGAGATAGCAACTTATGGCCCGCAGGCCAAACCTGGCCCATCACCTGTTTTTGTAAATAAAGTTTTATTGGGATAGACACACTCACTCATGTAGCATCTATGGCTGCTTGGGGGCTGCAATGGGCAGAAGTGAGTAGCTGGACGGAGAACACAGACAGCCCAGAGTCAAAAACACTGACTTGCCCGTTATAGTCAGTTTGTCAACCTTTGCCCTACATGAGCACAGTGCCCAGAATGAGAGTATGTATAAGGAAGTGAGTCTCTCGAACCCTGGCGACTGAGAGAACCCAGAGCATAGAAAAATAAATGGTATTTCTTTCTGTTGCCTTTTTTTTAAGGGTATCTAGAGTCAACACATTTGATTTGGAACACTTTATAACAACTTTCACTCTAGCAGTTACAAGTTACGGGCTTTGCAGAAAACCACTAACTTCAACTATCATTTTGTCCAGGCACATATAAGGAGTCATTTTTGTCAATTTCTTTGGCTTGCCAATCCACTCACTAGTAGGGCCTAACTGCAAAGCATTGGGGACTAACACAGAGCTGAACATAACTGAGACATCCTGATTAGTGTGTTCTCTGAGGTTTTCTAGCACTGAAAAGATACTGTCCACTACCCCACCCCGGGGCAAAACAAATAAAGTTGGCTTACAGCTTCTGGTGGGGCTGAGGGGTAAGAGCTCAGAGAAGAAATTTAAACTTGGCAGGAAGGGAAGTCTTTAAATCCTGAAACATACCCTCAGCAGTTAATATCTTTGGGGCACATGGTGACTGCAGGCATCCAAATTGAACTCTCCTCCCTCCCTCCCGTCCAGCTAATGACAAAGTCAAACTCACTATTTCAAGGTCTACTAAAACGGTCATTCTCTGTTTGGTTCTTTCTGACCAGACAAGGCTGCTCTATCCAGGCATATGGGGGCAAGATCTGTGGTGGGCTTCCGCCTACTCTCCACGCCAAGTCTGATGAAACCCTGAATCAATGCCTATCAAGCGCCTTTTCCAGGTCAACACTTAGGCTGGTGCCAAGGCAAATGAAGACACACAGCCCACCGTCAAAGGCCAGTAGGGGATAAAGAAGATGTCAGGCACAGCGACCACTACGTTATCCCGCATCAGTGCTGGCTGACAGGCTCCAGGCTCTCCCATTGCTCTGCAGTTCTGTTTATAGCATCTTTTCTCCATGACTATGCCCCTGCCTCACTGGTCTCTGACTCCCCAGGGTGCCCAATAACCAGCAGGCACTCAAGAACTGGGTTGCTGAATGAATGGGTGGTTGGACAAGCAGAACGATCTCAGGACCTTTGAACAGCAGTTGATGGAGACCTCTTTCCTCCTCTTGCAGCTGGTCCTGTGGTCCCTGGCTGGTCCTTAGTCTTTGAAGCTCCTGAATACTGCTCAACCTTCCAGGAACTCCCCAAACTAACCTGAGGGTTTCCCTGGCAGAGGCTTATGAGTCAGATCAGTAACATTGAAGAGACAAGAAGAATCAACATAAAGTACCCCCAAAAAGACACTAAAACCTGAGAGGCTCTTCAAGGAAGTGGCATTCAATTAACTACAACCTAACATGCCCTTGTAGAAGAGGTACGTTACAAACAGACAGTACTGGAAAAATCTCAGTCCATGAGAAAGCAGAAATTTTTATCAGAACAGGCACTGTGAATAACTTGCAAGTGAATTACAGCAGCTACTTCCTATGGGAGGGGAAATTATTTCAGGCGGCTTTCCAGTCCCATGTGCTCCTTTCATCCGAGTCATATACAAGAAATATTTATGGCGGGTGGAAGTCTCCCCATAGGTGTGTTTTAAGTGCAAGCCACACTGGAACTCTTCAGTTAGCTCTCTTTAGCTGCCTTAAAAGAACATATTTAATGCACTGTCTCATTTGCTTTAAACTGATTTCCCACTGCAAACAAACCCCCTATAAGTATCTGCTTTCCTGCACCGGGTGCCTCTCTGCCAGGCATGCATGGAGTACTTGGGGACGCCACCATTAAGATGGTGGTTTTCAATAGAAACTTGGCATTTATCATAGTGAGAGCATTATCTTCTCAACAGAAGCTGACAATTTGTCCTATTCCTCCCTTGAGAGAATCCAGTAAGATCACATTTGCTGCCTCTGCATGCTGTTTCTCCTACTACAACATTTCTTTGCCTGGAAAGAAAATATTGTGACTCCTTGCCATATTCACTTCATTAGCATAAGAGGAAAAGAAGCCAAACCCTCTCATCGGCCTCCCCCCCACAGAAGCTCCAGCTGGGTTAAATCTAGCAGGATCTTAGCTGCAGGACTTTGGGGGCTGGGGATTTGTCTTAGAGTGGATGGTTACAGAGGCATGGGGGCAGAGACTGGAAGGGAGGGGCCAAGGAACTAGCCCCTTGAAAACTCGAAACCACCCATATGACACAGAGGAAGTGCATCCTGTAGATTAAGGTAGAGCGTTTACAGGAGTCAGTGAACCTGGTGAGAGTCAGCAGTCTGGAATTTCAGACACATGGAGTGTGTGTGTGTGTGTGTTTAAGAGAGAGAGAGAGAGAGGCGCAGACAGAGAGAGAGAGAGAGAGAGATGGGAGGTGGCTAAAGTCGGGGAGAGACTACCATTGAGTGGTCTGTGGCAGATACTTGGCAAACCTGTGTCTTTTAATTCTTATAGTCCCCTTCTAAATGAGATTTTATCTGCACCCAAGTGACAAGAAACCAGACTAAGGATAGTGAGTCACCAGCCTAAGGTCACAAATCCAATAGCAAATGGTGTCGTCTAGATTCAAACTCAGGTCTACCTGATTCAAGTCCAGAAATCTTCCTCCCCCACAACCCAGACAATTCCCAAGAATCTGAAACGAATGCCAACAGCATCCCTCTGTTCTTTTGAGAGGAGAAAAAAATGTACCCACAAATGCGTTCCCTCTGTCCACAGCCAGATTTCCCAGCATCAGAGATGTTTGTGCTGAGGCTTAATGTTGTTGGACCTGTTTGTATTCCCCAGCTTGGCTGATGACAAAAGGGCAAGTCTGAGGGAGAAGCTGCCCTGCACCCACCTAATGGCCCCTGCCCTGGGAAGACCCATGCTCCGGTGGGCTGAAACCAACCAATGCCCTCACCACAGCCCACACTGGACACCCTGTTCAGCAGGTCCATCGCTTTTCTTAGAACAAAGACAGAAACCAGGGGACACGACGAAACAGGAGAGCTACATCCCACGCTGGCCTCCCCTCACCTGTCGGGTAGCCAGGGCAGCTGCTCCCTGCCCCTCACTGAGACCTGTGAGGCGACCTGCCCTGAGGGGGCCTCGCAGACCCCACCCGCCCCAGGAGCCCTCAGTTCTACTGAGCTTTTCCTGCTGAGTGAAAATAACTCATTTTCCCCAGCTCCAGGGGAATAATGGGTTCCACATAAGGAAATGCTCCAGATAACTGAATATATTCTCTTAAAGCCCTGCTTTTAAAAAGAAAAATCATTCATTTTAACATTTGAAACTCCTTCTGCGAGGGCTGGCACAGCCCTGCCCTCTGATACAGAGGGTCCATTCATTCTGCCACTATTTACTGAGCGCCAACGATGGCCCAGGCACTGGGCCAGTTCTAGTGCTACACGGTGAGTAAACAGACCCAGCTCCACCCTGGTGGAATTTACAGTCTTCAAGGGGCAAAGCGACTACAAATATTTCACTTTTTTCTCGATAAGCCAAGACTCCCTTTTTCATATTTCCATGACGGATTCTCTCAGCTCCTGGTTTATTCTCTAATTTATGACACAATTTGGAATTACTTTGCTATTATTTACTTGCTCTTGGCTGGCAGTGCGCCCCCATCCCTCACCCCCATTCATCCCATCTGAAGACTTAAGCTACAAGTAAGTAGGGATAGTGTCTGTTTCCTCCACTGATGTGTCCTTGGCGCCTAGCTCAGTGCCTGGCATTCAGAAGATAATCAAAATCTGATGAATGAATCAATGAACAATGAACAATGCCTGAGGCCAAGATGTCTTCTGGAGCTAATGAAGGAAGAATACTGGCCCCCAATAGGGTCCTACCATGAGCTACTTTTTGAGATTGAAGTCTTTGGGTTTTTATAGATTTTTTTTACTCCCTCCTGATTTACACTGAGTTTATTAATGTCTTTTCCACCCCTTAATATTTGCTATAAATTTAAAAAAAAAACAAAACAGAAAATCAGACTTATTAAAAGCAGATGTAAAGGAAAAGGAAAGAAAATGGAAATGAGATAAAAAGTCCTGTCAGGAGGCTGGAGAAATTCAGTAACAGATTAGTGGATCAATATATAAAAATATATGTTAATACACATTGGCTAAATGATACTGGGGCGATTTTTCAGACAGTATCTTCTACCCTCCCCCAACACCAACAACAAACAATTATTCAGACAAGTTTAAAGGGCTCATCAATAAGCGTGACCAGAAGAGCTTCCCCTGGCCCATGCCTTCCAACCTGGGATCAGTTCTACAAACCGGAAGTATCGGGTTAGCTGGGCTGAACCTGAGGTTCATCCTGTCAAAAACTAGACCCAACTGAAACTTCTTTTTGATGTTACGAGGATCCAGGGAGGACTTGTCAAATTTGCACTATCCCCAAGGAGGATGGAAAATTTGAGTGGCAAGTGCTCCTGAAAACAGCAGGAAAGATGGAAGAAGTGGGGATGGGGGAGACAGGAGGAGAGCTACCACTGGGTAGAACTGGAGGCCCCTCCAGAGGCCCAACCTGGGTCTCAGAGGATGAAAGTAACAGCAGCTAGTGATTTCTGCTTTTTAAAAGAGTTTACTTATTTATGCGGACAAGAGCTGAAGTATAGGCCAGAAGTGCAGAAGGTGAGAGGATTCACTAGAGACAGAGCGGGGAGCAGAACAGGCAGATCGACTGAAGCACACTGCTGAGGGGAGCAGCAGGCAGGGCAAGAGAGGTCTGCTGCACCATGTGGGTCCCCTCCCTGGCCAGGGATGCAACTCGCACTGCAGCAGCTGTGGAAACCCCACAGTGTGGTGCTCACCCCTTGCGCCACAAGGGAGGCTCAGCAGCTGGTGATTTCTAACATTTATTAAGCACTTACTCTGTTTCTGGCTGGATGCTGTGAACCACACAGACAACAGTTAATTTGATTCTTATGACAATTCTGTGTGTTAAGAATCCTCATTAATCCCCATTCTGTAGATGAAAAAACTGGGGTAGGAGAAAGTGCAATTGCCCACCTAAAGTTACGGAGCCAATAAACAAACGAGTTGAGTCTGACAGCAGACAGCCTGAGTATAAAATAAACCATGCCCTTCCCACCGGGGAATATGCCAAAGAGGGTCAGCAAAGTTTGGCCCTACTTTGGGCCAAACCCCCCAGCCTCCTGTTTTTATAAAGTTTTATTGGGACACAGTTGCAATCCTGCTCATTTCCACATGGTCTAGGGCTGCTGTCGTCCTACAATGGCAGAGTTGAGTGGTTCTGAGAAACCATCTGGGCCACAAAACCAAAAATAGTCATTATCTGGCCCTTGGCAGAACAAGTTTGCCAACCCCTATGTTAAACAGTAGTGATTTTCAAAATTTTTATCCGAGTTCTCCTAGTGGTCAAGTGCATCATGGGACAGCCCATAATGACGAGGGACAAGAGCTAATGCAGCTAGCACCTATCCTGTAAAGTCTCCAGGTCTTCCAGATATTTCAAAACAATTATGCAAATGTTGAGTTCTGTACCATAATATTTGTTCTAATATAATATGCTTTAAATAAACAATTGTAAAGGCAGAGTCCGCTTCCTGGTAGATGTGCTTCAGTAATCCTGTGACACTCAGGCCACAGCATCCCCTCCTCCTGAGCGAGGTGGCCCCAGAGGGAACAGATCAGTAGAATAAGACACCAGGACTTCCCCCAAGGGTCAGGGGTCAGCATCTGCACCCTGGACCCTCCACTAGCTGGCCGAGGGGTCCTCAACAAGTCATTTCTGCCCTCCCACTTCTGCTCTGCCTTCCTCTCCTAACTTTACGGTAGTTATAGCCCTTCTACCTCACAGAGCTGTGCTGGGATGATCATAAGACAAAGGAGGCATGAAAAGTTTGGGTAAACAGATGCCAATTTGGCCGGAATAGAGAACTAGGTCATTAGTAAATTCTTCCCTTTTTGCTACCAAAACACACTCATCAATAAAGGAAATGGGCTGGTCTTTTCCAAAGGTAAAAACCTGAAATATTTTTCTCCGCATCAAAGAACGGGCAGGCCACCCTGCAGACCCCTCCAGCGTGTCTCAAATGCCCTTACCCTGCTGCTGTCCAGGAACAGCAGAGAGTAAGATCTGGGAGTCTGCCTCTGCTCACTGCACACTGGCAGCCATATTTCCTTCAGTGAAAAGCATCCTAAGTTAGTTTTTTTTTTTTTAAATACTAACATTCTATACACAATAAGCAAGTCTGAAAATATTTACCTCTGCCACCAATTATAAAAGTCGGCTAATGACCTCAACAACCAAAAATCTCTAATGTACAACTAATCTGATTCCACAAATTACATCTGCTACAGACCACCTAAAAACTACTTCCTGTAAACAAGCCGCTCTGCTGGGCCTTTTAATCTAATTAAATCCTTATTTTGTTCTTTTAACAAGAAGCTCACTTTTCACTATACAGGCAGAATTTTTGATTTCCAAGAGCCAAAAATAAATAATCCCCAAGTAGGAGCCCAAAGGGGTGCAACGTCCAGGGTTGAGAGTCCCCCCTGATGCTGGGGACGGCCGGTCTGTCTGGCCTGCCTTCTGCAGGTCACTTGCTCATTTAACACTTACTGGTTTGTGGGTGTGCAGCACCCTGTGGCTCCTGTCCCCAATGGCTGAGTTAAGTCAGAAAGGCAGGTTTTAAACAACAGGTATGAAGGTAAGTGTTCTGGAACACACAGGAAGGAATGTTTAGGAGATGGTCAAGGAAGATTTCATTTCTTTGAGAGTTTCAGGCCAAGTGTCTCAACATTTCCCACCTCCGGTTTATTTAGGGTGACCAACCCATTGTGGCTTGTGAGTCCCGAGGTTCCGGAAACCCCACTCCAGCAAACCAGGATGGCTGCTCACCTTCCCTTTATCCTGTCCAACTCTCCCTACAATCAGGGGCCCATCGGTAATGTCTATTGTTTGCCTGCTGTGTGCTGTCCCCCTTCTTCTTCCCACCCTCCTACCCCATCCCACTGCACGCAGTACTTGCAAGAGGAAATCATCAACCTTCCCCAGTAACAACCCCTCCACTCAGAGTCTCCCATTCTGGAAATATCCCAGTGACACAGAAGTCCCACACAGGAAAAAGGGTGATGACCCAGGCTGAGAAAGACCTGTGGATTTGAGGCAAATCAAATTCCACTTTGCCAGTAACTCAACTCTGGGAAGACAACATGAAGCGGAGCAAAATGGAAACGGCATATACAAATTCAATCTATCAAATCTCCTATTTATTTTATGCAAAGTTTTCCTGGTGCTTATTAATGCCAGCTTTCCCTCTACCATTTAATCTCTGCTTCCATTTCATTCTTGGAGGCCTGTGATTATTCTAATTCAGCATGTGGATGACTTCATTTCCGCTCAAGTACACCCAGGTCAACTTGGATAGAAAAGAAAAAGAAGGAGAAGAAAAATAATCAGCTAAAAGCTATTAAATATCAGCCGAGTGCCTCGTGATTGGTTTTAAAGGCAGTGTCGAGGTTAGCGGCAGGCAGTCAGAAATGCAGCCCTTCTGCCTCTTCCTGCACATTAACATTTTTCAGGGGCTCTCACTCTTCTGGTTCCGAATGTAAATAGAGTGCCTTCGATTGGCTTTTAGCTAATTCACAAATACCAAGTCTGAACATACAGAGCTGTAAAAATTTAGAGAGTGAGAACTTGACAAATCCGGCCATTCTACAGAGAGACTAGTTCTCAGAAGACGAGAGGGGGGAAGGAGAGGGGGGTAGAAGAAAAAGAAAAAAAACGAAAGCATACGACCCATGTAATGGGGTGTCCTATTGAAGGGGCTGGGGTGGGAAGGAATCTCCATATCAATGTCCACTCCACGAAACAATGGAATTCGATTTCTATGCCAAGTCTAAATGAACTGTGCTTTCTCTTCCACAAGAAGCGCTCCTTGCACCCACTGGCACAAGCCTGAACCGTGATTTCTCAGACACTTTCAGTTCCCACTGAAGTACACCCGGGGGAGAAAGGCTCTCTTTCTCATGCTAACAACTCCATTGTAAGTGACGTCCCCAGAGGCTGCCAGGAGAGCTCAGGGAAGGTGAGCTGGTGAAGCCAGCCCTCAATACCCCTCACTCCTCCTCCCCAGACCCATTAACTCCTTCCAACCTGAGAGTTCCCCTGGCCCAGGCCTTCCTCTTTTTGGCCCCAAGGAGAATTAAAACTAAACTA
The DNA here is from genome assembly GCA_019455555.1 of Galemys pyrenaicus. Lineage (NCBI taxonomy): Eukaryota > Metazoa > Chordata > Mammalia > Eulipotyphla > Talpidae > Galemys > Galemys pyrenaicus. The sequence goes on from JAGFMF010011637.1 coordinate 1,946,755, forward strand.
TACTGGGAAACACATTGGAAACAGCCAAGCTAGAAAGTTCAGACCTCGTTCCTCTACCTACTATGCAAATGAACACAGCATCTGATTAGCATAATTTCAAAATTTTCCCAGCTTGCTACCCAGAAGGCATCCTGTTTTTCTATTTGTATATTTTAAAACACTGTTAACAGAGCAATAATAATGTCTGATGCATTTGCCTAACAACAGCTGGCTATATTTTATACACTAAAAGGGAAATGGGAAACCCCCCATCTATTTAGGAGAAGTGAGGTTGAGTGCTCCATCAATTCCTAACTTGATTCCCTCCTCTGGCTGCAGGGGAAATCATTCTCTGGAGGAAGAAATTCACCAGCAAAACACAAAGCTGTTCAGCAGGAGGGCTTACCCATAAAGCCCAAGGATCATATTACTTGTGGGCACTGCTTGTTTGTTTGCAGCCACCTGGCCTGGGACTAGCAGGCAGGTGAGGCAGCACGCTGCCCTTTGCTAACTGCAACTCTGTGCACCCAGCAGCTCTGCCAGAGGTCAGGGGGCAAGCAAAACCTCCTCCTCCCCGGCCCCCCACTGTATGACACACTTCCGAAGGGAGAGACTGACATAAACCAGACAGAGAATTAATAAAACATGAGGACAGTGTTGGCCTTGTTCTGGGCTATTACAGGAAGAAAATTTAAACACAAAAGTAGCCTTCAGCATGACCAGCCAGGAAGGGGAGAGCACATGGGGTCCCTTCCTGGTCCACTCTGCAGTTAAAATGCAAGGTCTGAGGAACACGGAGACGGAGACTCTCCAGAGCAAAGGGCGAGCAGACGACAGGCAGGGCCTGGGCACGGCAACCACTTTCCAGTCAGCCCACCTGTACAAACCACTTCAGGGACAGACAACTCATGGGAGCTTTGCTGCCCACAAAGGACAGACAGCACTTTTGTTTTCCAGGCCTGGCCCGAAAGAACCACACACCACACAGAGCTCCATTTATCTACGACACACATTTGGAAGCGATAAAATTTTACCTTAGGATCACAGTCCACTCTCAGGAATATGATAACGTGCTGATTTATTTTCTCTCAAATCTCTTGCCTTTCAAATTTCAAAGGCTTTATAATATGTTTATTCTGGATCTTACTCTCCTCGTGCACACACTATCCAAAGAGTACCTGAGCAACAGCCTTGGGAGCCACCTTGGTACCGAAACAGGAGACCTGGAGCTAGAAAATAATAGGTGTCAAGCGCTTCCTCAGAGAGCGCTTTCGGACACTTCCCCACATGGGAATAAACGAGAAGATCTCGTATTAAGAAGTCAATTCATTCTGGTTTCCAGAAAAAAAATTTTCCCAGAAAGCTTCCAAGCACCATTCTCTGTAGCTCGAGTTAACTTTTACAGGCCCACACACAAGCCCAGTCCAACAAAAAGACTCAGACCCTTTTCACCTCATTTCCACGGCACTCCCCTTTGATGAGACCTAAAGAGCTATAACTTTCCAAACCGTTTCCTTCAAGACCTTTTCTTCCCATCCACCACAATGAGCGCCTGGCCCAGGAAGGGGTTAAAGCCCTCATGTCAAACCACAAACTCGGGCACTGGCCCAGAAGGGACATGGGAACCAGGGCAGCCTAGTGATAAAGGCGGGATTGTAGCAGCCCACTGAATTGGAAATGACTTGTAGGCCTAATGAAACAGAACTTTGGCAGTAAAACAGAATGAAAGGAATGAGACAATAAAAGGCTGGAACAAAGGGTGCAGAGTCGTTTCAGCTTAGCAAAATAAGCTCACTTTGTTGTTGGGGAAAGCCAAAGCCGATTAGGATAAACCAATGACTAAGCGTAAGTCTTCCAAACTAATTACACAGTTCACCATGTGAAGTATAATTGGAAGCCCCCAGATGCGGGCTGCTTTGCTTTCACAGGAGTTATACAAAGTGAGAATTACCTAGTGAGCTCGGCACTGAGCAGCCCTATCATTGAGGTGAACAGCTGAAAGGTGCAGAACTGCTCCATCCGGGACAAGCTGAGAATTCATTCCATTTAAAGGCCTCTTTTTGATCTCCAAAATCCTATAAGTGAGAATTTAAGAAACCGGTATTTGAAGGAGGGGCCTAAAGGGGAGAAGGAGGAAACCCACATACACGGAGTTTCTTTGATCCCCGTGCTTTTTAATTACCAAGCTGGGCTATTCCAGATGACTACGCAGGGAGAACAGTGGAGGGAAGGCCGATTTATTGTTTGGGTCTACATGTGCATATCGAGAGCATCATTTATGTGCCATTTGGGGGGCTGGTCTATATATATCATTCCTGAAGGTATGAAATCATAAGCACAGATAACGTCCACTAGGAAACCTAAAGCAGTAAAATAAATTACTGTGTATCAATGTTCTTGACAAATGAACAAATCCTGCTCCCTCTGAGGAAGGGAGTGCCTAGTGGTAAATTAGAAGATGATGTTTTATAAACAGTGAAAAGAGGGGATGACCAAGCTCTACCCAGCATGGGCTGTGCAATCTCAGGCAACTCAACATCAGTTTTGTCATTTACATAACAATGGTCACCTATCTCACTGGACATCCTTTAGATGCATTAAAAAGTTTAGCCCAATGCACACAAAGAAGAATCTTCACAGTAAAATGTGACCTCCAAAACTTGAGTCTTCATTAATACAGATCAAGAATATGTAATAAGGGAGTTGGAAATACTCTACAGATTTTCTGAATCTTACTCATAGGATGAAGATTCCAGTTTATAAATAGCAGCTTTTTCCAAAGAGAGGATCACCTCACTGCTCCAGCATCAAGAAATCCAGAAATTAATTCCATCCTGGGTACAACTGTTTTGCTTGGTATAGTAAGCTCATCTCTATTGATAATATCTAGTTTTGGTTACGACAGACAACTGTCTGCCTGTCTATCTAATGACCTGCTCATGTTTATGTAAACACGTTCTAAACTACTAAATTTCTAAGCTTGAATGTAAACCTTAGAAATAGTCCAGCCCAGGGATTGGCCAACCAAATGTGGCCCACCACTTGGTTTTGTAAATAAAGCTTTATTGGAACACAGTCACACCCAACTGTTTACACGTTGGCTATAGTTGTTCATTCCATATATCAGCAGAAGCAAATTGTTCTGACAGAGACTATGCTGTCTGCAGGGTCAAAAATACTTACGATCTTCCCCTTTACAAGTTGTCCAACCCCTCCCCTGGATGAGAAACTGAGGCCAGGAAAGAAATGACTTTGTTTAGCTGTTACAGTGAGGTCACTGGCCCAGCATGTGAGCTTGGAGTACCTTCATCTTATCTATCTAGAATGAGCAGGATGACTGCCCAGGAGATGAAGACAGCCATCCAAGCTAGCAGAGTTCTTATGCCTATGGCCACACTGCATGACCTCATCTTAAATAGAAACAAGTGACATCCTAACCTGGGGAGAGCTAAATCTTTGGGGAGGAAGGTGGGAGAAGAGCACAAAAGGGTTTACAAGCCTCCAATTTGAGTTATTTAAAGCTCTCGGTGTATCATTCTGCACCCACGCCACATAGAGTAATGACATATTTAAGCTCCCTTAGCTCAGCCCCATGATAGCAGTCTTACCCATCTTGAGTGCCACCTGAAATAAACAGTTGAAGCAGCTGCCACCTCAGGCAACATGGGAAAAGAGAGTGAAGAAAAGGCATGACGGTGAGGGAAACCTAAAATGTGAGTAGTAGACCCTGAATGAGTCAGTAGAAGGATGGAAAGTTCTAGGTTCAGAGGAGGAGGAAACTGGATATGCATTCTAGCTGTCTACTGCCTTACCTGGATGATCTTTGCTGTGACCCTTGTGTCCATCTTTGATAAATGCCAAATGGGCTGGGTAACACTTAAATCCACTACAGGGATGAAATAAGGGAGTAGCCATCTGGGTTCCTAGCACGGTCCTTGGACACACAGGAGGGGCACCATCATTTCCCCTGCCTCTCTATGCTTCCCACTCTAAGTCCACCCTGCGGATTGATCAACAATCGGAACAGGGCCCAGAGTTCAAGTTCTGTTATCAGAAGAGTCTGAAGAGGAAGTCTACCTCAGCTCTGCCTTTAAAGGCCTGAGACTATGCATGAGTCAAAGATTCAGTCCCTCCGAGACTCCGCTTAACAGTCTAAAAGCTGGACAGTCTCCCACCAGCCTCCCAGACAGTATCAGTGAATCAATCACCTGGCCTGATATCCAATACCTAATAAGCACTCAGTAAATGCTAAAACCATACCCTGCTAATTTGTATTAACCAACTGAAAATAGCCCCCAAACAACTTAATACAAGCATGTGTGCAGCTGTGTGAGTCTATTTAGAGAGAGAGAGAGAGAGAGAGAGAGAGAGTTCTGTTTCCTTCAGCCAGAATATGAACTACCCAGGGCAGAGTCAGTTTGTCAAATTTATCTGTTACCTCCTTCCACAGTTACAGGAGTTACTCACTGGCCCTCAGGCCCAGCAGCACAGTCTCCCCTCCTTTGATCACTCTGGAGTCAAGTGAATTACACCAGAATCCTGAGAGGCGGTGGGCCCTGCCCAAGGGGACACCAACGCACTACCAGCCAGCCATCAAAGGAGGAGACGACTAGTTAGGCCAACACGGGCAGAGTGAGTGTGATGGCTTTGAGACATTCAAAAGCCTCCTCAGTCCTTTAATAAAACACCTGATAGGGTTACCCAGCCGGCTGGAATCCACACACAGTCCTGCAAAGCTAACCGAGCGGCCTCAGACCTGCAAGGACCACGACTCGCCCGTGACTGCCTCGCAGACAAGACAGCAACTGCGCCCGGGCAGTTTGCTGCCACGGGCCCGGCCAAGGCCTGCAGAGCCACCCGCTGCTGGCGTCCTGCTCACAACTGTGAGCGTTAATGAAAAAATGACAGAAAGTCAAAGAGAAAGGAAGAAAGACTCTGAGGAAGCAAATCGAGAGTTGGGAATGTGAAGAGATGTGGCAAGTATAAGCCTGTCTAGAATATTCTCACAGCCCATCCAGGCAGCAGCAACTTCCCTGACACTTGCAAATAGGCCCTTGAGATTCCAAGGCAGGTTACGGCTCGAAAAAGAAATCCCACCTCATGTTTGCAAACACTACCCCTGGCCTCGTTTTAAAGGCAGGCTGGTAGCAAAGAGGGCTCACACTCCAGAACCTTCCATTACACAAACGGGATTTGTCTCATAATCATTTTCAAGCTCTCTCCCTAGGAAGGAGGGGCTGGGTGATGGACAAACTCCCCTTTGTGCTTTAAATCAGTCTGGACTGCAACATCCATGATCAGCAACACACTTAGCTCTTCTTTAGAACTGGCCAGAATGAATCAGCTCCCAATTGGCCATGCCAGACAGTGCCGTGGGGAAGGCATTTTTCATAACCAACCTGGAAGGGCAGTTAAGTGCTATTCTAAATGCAGGGTTGGGCTGAAGGATGCTGGTTTCTCTTTGTTGCACGGTCTCCCATTCATGCAGAAATTGATTAATACCAGAGACAGGGAACTCTCCATTTTGAGGCTAAATAGAGGTCATGGCACTCATCCCAGACAGTAGCTCACATCTGGACACATCTGGGGATGGGGTCACAGCTGCCCATCACCTTGGGCAAACAAATAAAAGCACAGAACCTCCACACCAGCCAGAAGGCAACAGAGCCTTTGTGCTACCCGGGCAAGCGTGATGGCCAGCGTCACAAGGGGAATTGAATGACGAGCTTAGATAAGCAGGTGCAGCTTCCTCTCAGCAGCCCTGGGAGATGCACACGCACACACATGTGCACACACACAGGCCTGCACAGAAGGAGACCGTCCGCACTCGGGCTCTCGGGACAATGCCCACAACTACTCAAAGACGCAGGAAACTGAGTAGCAAGTCAGCCACTTGCCTACCAGCCTCCTGGCACATGGAAGTCAGAAGAGGGGTACCACCCAAATCCAACAAGGGTCAGCCCCCCAAAACCACCCAACTGAAAACCTGGGGAAGCACAGCCACCTGACAATTGAGTCACCTCAGAAAAAACCCACTCTCCAAGGCACCAGCTCCCCCCACCAATTAGAAAGAGGCTGAGTTAAGCACGTCACACTCAAGGTTACATGGCTTGTCTGGCTGTTGTCTGTCTGTCTGTCTGACCCCTCTGTCACACATACGCACTCTCACATTCCATTCCCTGACTGATTGGGGCTGGGTTGCTCCCGGCCTGTTCGAGCAGCAGACCCTAGAGGGTACTTTGACCGCTGTCTCACAGCCATTCTGACAGGTACAGGCCCAGCATCTTCGCTGAGTTTCCTTGGGCATTTGACAGGGGAGGGCTCCGTCGAAAAAGGCCGCAGGGAGACTCCTCTCAATGCAGTTTCCAGAAAGGCACAGAACGAAGCCCAGCACTGACTCACAGCTCCCGAGCAGCACTATAGGGGCTCCTGCTGCGTGACTCAGCACCCCACAGGGCTCCCCCCCAGCCACAGCCACAGCAGCTCCCAGCCCAGGCTCCACGTGGCCAGCGAAAGAAAGCACAACCGTACACTAAGGCCGCTCTGTCTGCTCCTGCAGGCACAGAGGTCACCCAGTCGACCACAAGCTGGGCTCTTCCATCTCGACTCCTGCCGAAACTCACTTAAATCTTGACAGCAAGTTTAAGGACACAGCTCTTGAGGACACAGCTGTGGCAAAGGCAGCAGCTATAGCAGCCACTTCTGCGGGCTGGACAGGAGGCTCTGCGTGTGCTCTCCAGCCCCACACACCACTTACCTTGCCAAACTGCTCGAAATATTGCTTTACATCTTCTACCACTGTGTTTGCAGATAATCCGCCTACAAATATTTTCTTTGTTCTTGTGACCATCTGTGAGAAATGATAAGAGGAAGACACGGGTTAACCAGGTTATCTAAAACATTGCTTGCTAAGACACTACAACAAGCCAGGCTCCGCATGCCTCTCAGAAGGCAATTTTACATTAATTCAAGCTGTGCGGAGAGGGCCCTTTAGATGGCACGGGGCGCTGGACACAGTCATTCTGGATACCCTAAAACTTCAGGATGCAACCCAAAAGCTCGAGTTTCACACCGAATGGACTTCAGAACTTTCCTGGCCGTTACACACAGCTTCATTCTGATGTTCTCATGCAACGAGAAAAGCCACATGACAACGCTGTAGTAACCCTAATAGGTATTAACGGAACAGAACTGTGTGCAAAAAACCTGCTGCCCAGAACGTATCCATAAAATCTGTCAATAAGAAACTCACATGTAATTCAAAAATAGGCACGGACTGTCTCAACTGAGCGGTGTGTGCTGGTGTCTGCCGACGGGGCCAATGCCAGCCCCACATGGCTCCCCCCACCCAGCAACCCCACGGTTGCTCTTGATTTCCCCTGATGCACCTTGATTCACCTGATACTCTGCTAAGCCCACCAAATCCCCAGGTCTCCACACCTTTGTCCACCAAGTTTTTCTCCTTAAAATGCCTCTCCACCATTAATTCCCTCATGACAAGCTATAACCAGCCTCCAAGATCAAACTACTTTCCCCACAGTTAAAATTGTCTACATAGTAGACAATTAACCCATCCAAGAGCTACTCCCCCCTCTTCTGAAATCCCCAATGCTATGGCCATCTGCCTCTCGGGGCGCTCACTACTCATTATCTAGTCACTGATGTTCCCCACAGCGAGCTCCTATTCCTTTTGGTGCCCCCTACAATGCCAATGAATAATAGAACAAAACCCCCCACCATGTCATTTATGTCTATGACAACTCAATGTAGGATGTTTAAGTACTAGAGCCCTGGCTGCCTGGGTCACTCACTCACCCGGGATCATTACCACTGCTGAGAGAATGAACCCATCGACCCATCTCCAACAGGAACAGTGGCAGAGGGATACCCGGCAGCACCGTGGTTATAGGCAGGTTGTGCTGGGCATGTGAAAGGCAGTAGAAACTCAGCCTCTGTCTAAAGCGGGGTGTGACCCTGGACAGGACTCACGCCTAGGGTCAGGTTCTGTCCTCTTCGCTTGAAGTCCTGGACCAGGCCTCCAGGCCCCACCTAACCCTGAACTTGCATGGATGTGCAGGCAAGAAAGACAGGACCGAGGGAGATGGCCCGGCTTCAGCGAGCTCCAGCTTCAGCTCGGCAGTTCCCACAGGGGACATATGTCAGTGCAGCCCTTTGCTTGAGCCCAAACTGGAATATCCTGGTGCTGGACTTTTTGCCCTGTTGGACGAGGGCATTGTGTCACAGACTTCCTTTGGGCTGGCAGAGTCTGGCAGTGACTTGCATGTGGGTTTGAAGCTGTGATTCCCGTTTTCCCTCTCTTTTCAGAGGAATGGGAGATTAGATAATGAACATAAGGACCTTCAATGAAGATCTCACCAATGTTCACATCTCTGAGCCCCAAAAATGACTGGGCATCTTATTCTGCTCCTGACTGTCCACGGCCCTTCTTAGTTATTGAACGATCAAGGTCACCTCGACGATGAAACTCCATCAGGCCCTCTACAGATTTAAATTTCTCCCTACACTCACTAATCACCAATTTTTACTAACTTAACTTTCTTAATGTATTCATTCAACAGATATATTAAGTGCCGGGTGCTGGAACTTACATTCTCAGATGATGTGGAATTTAATCCACTAAAAAATGGAGTTACAATAATTAGCCTACCACACAGGGTTATTCTATTAGGACTAAATTTAACAAAATATGCTGAAGTGTCTAAGCAGGACATCAGGTAGATGCTAAGTAGATGGTCACTCTGACTCCAAAGGCAATTCTAAATTCATCCTTTAAACTCCGTGCAACAGAAAGACATCTTACATAGACAGCTTTGATAAACCAACTTATTGCCCCATTTTCTTCCACTATAATTTCTAAAACATTTTCCCGCATCTCTGCATCATTTCAGATGGACAAAGGCTCCCAATAGTTTCATTTCAGATACTTCACTCCTTTTTTTAAACCCCAACCAAGTAATTAAATATTCATAAAGAAACATTAATGTGACCTGCAAGCATGTGCTAGCGCAGTGGAATTCCCAACTTAAAGAAACTCAGGAGGAGCATTCTATAAAATGAACCCCACGGTCTCATTTATACACTGTTTAGAGCCAGGCGGGTAGAGCAGCCCTTTTTACATTCTAAACGTTCACATGAACCCAGAGAACTACACGACCAACGTGTCTTCATTCCAAATAACAGGAGTCAACAGAATGTTCATTCCCCAGCAACTGGTTAAATGAAAAGGGCCCCTGTTAGACTCTGCTCCGCTGCTTCTAGCAGTAAACCTGCCAAGACAGAGCCCTAACCACTGGGGCAGACACCCGGCCATAAATCTACACAGTCCCAAAAAAGTCTTTAAAACACTTTTGTTTAAGCATGAGAAATTCCAGGCTTCAGACAACGCACCAAAGTATCTAAGTTACAAAAAAAAAAGAAAAAGAAAAAACACCTCCCGGAACCAGCTCAGATACAGTGATGGATCCCACTCTTCAGCAAATGCTAAAAGGAAACCAGTTTAATCAAAACCTTCCAGACGTGAAAAGGCCAGTGGGGAGATGTGCAACACTTGCTTAGCTGCTCACCAATGTCTCAGCTTCGGGAAAGAGGAGCACGGCTGGGGGCGATGGGGCTCTGAACTGCGACCTGTCCCACCAGGGGCTGTCTGGGAGGGATGGGGAGGATTTACTTTGGGAAGGCTGAAGGCATCACTAACCAGACTAGGGGCTGCTGGATGATTTGCATTCTGGAGAGAACTCGGAAGCAGGCAGAGGACTCTAGAATCACACATTCTTCCCTCCATTTCCCTTCCATCTCCATGGCTACTAAGAAGGATGGAGCAGGGGCAGGGTGAGGGTGTTATATAAAGGCTCTCAGCAGGAGTAAATGGAGGTTCTCAAATTCCCATCAGTACTATCTGTGTGCATGTGTGTGTGTGCGTGTGTGCGCGTGCGCGTGCACACATCTGTATTCCCGGCCCTTGATTCTTGGGCTTCCATTCGACCCAGGACCCCCAGAACTTTAACTCTTGTCTGACCTGGGACACAGTGAGCAGGACAAGTTACCCACTGGACCCCTGGCTCTGTAGTCCTTTGTGTTATGAAAACTCCTCACCACCTAGAGTGGAGAGAGCCACCTGTGTTTTCTTCCTGTGGTAGGCCCTTCGGGTAACTGTTTCCTAACCCGCAGCTTTCACACTGATGCAGAAGCTAACCACACAGGGTTAGAGAAGCCAGCTTCTGCACACCAAAATGTCCCATGACCCCACTCCCTCTGGGTCGCTCAGTGTTCCTAGGTAGAAAGAGCCATCCATCCATTCCAAAGAGCTCAGCCCAAAGTCCATTAGGAAACTGATGTCAAATGTTCTCTTCTTGGAGTATTTGGTAAGGGGCGTTGCAGAAAACCCTCTGCTATGTGGACACTTTTCGATCTTAGACAGTAGATACCCACCAAGAACTCTGAGCCACTTGGGTCAGCCCCTCCCCCAACAGATGCCCCTCTCCTCTTATGGTTTAAGGTGGCATTCTGGGAAGTAGTGTGTGTGTGTGTGTGTGTGTGTGTGTGTGTAATCATTGCCTCACAGTTTTGTATCTAGACCCATAATTTAACTAAACAGCACAGCTCTCCACATACCTCTTGGCTCCACCAAGAAAACCCCAGCACCCATTCCAGGTTGGAAAATTGCTGTTTACACATAAGAACTGGCCAAAGTCAGCTGCTAACTCAACTACAAAGAATACTCCACCTTCTTGCTTCTAACCAGAGCTCACTTTTTTTTAAGTTTGGAAAAACTCCCTTTTAAAAAATGTGTTTCCATCTAAAATGGTCACTCACTGTGTTATATTTTTATAAAACAGGATAAATCAGATAAGAGTGTATGTATGTGAATGGGTGTGTATGTGTGTGTTTGAAATCTGGAAGGAGGTTAGAAAAGATACTTATTTTTTAAAGATTTACTTATTTATGCATACAAGAATTGGGGTGTAAGTCAGAGGAACAGGGGGGTAAGAGGATTCACGAGAGACAGTGGGGAACAGAACAGGCAGATCTGCTGAAACACACTGCTGAGGATAGCAGCAGACGAGACAGGAGAGGTCTGCTGCGCCATGTGGGTCCCCTCCCTGGGGATCTAACTCATGTTGTAGTGGCTGCAGATAGCTTGATAGCTCTGTTTCTTTAACCCCTGCACCACCAGGGAGGCCCAAGACAAATTACTTTTAAGAATGAAATTCAAAGGGAAAACTAAGCATTGATCCAAACACATTAGTTTGTTACACAAGAGAACATCAACAAATTATTACCTTGTTTTCAAATACAATTTATTATTTATTTAGTACCACTGTTTTACATCCTTGTTAATATTTGACAGTATAGGATTTCTGCCTCAGTTGTGGTTACCATCATTCTCCTACCACCAAAGCTCCAGAGTCCCCCGTCCCATCACAGCCCACTGTGATAACCCCTCTTTCATCCCTCCCCCCTCATTGCCTTTCCCTTCCTGCAGGCCTCAGACCTATAGCCAGCTTTCCAGGATTGGTTTTTAAACTTTGTCTTTGTCTGAGCCTTTGTTTGGTTTCTCTATAGTCCACATATAAGTGACACCATCCAGTATTTATCTTTTTCTCCTGGTTTATTTTGCTTAGCATAATCCCTCCAGCTCCATCCACATTGCCACAAATGGCATGAGTTTATCCTTTTTGATCACTAAGTAGTATTCCATTGTGTATGTATACCACTTCCTCTTGATCCACAATAAATATTTCTAAATCCTAATAAATGCATGGAAAGACAAGAAATAGTTCTGGCGAGACTTAAATGGGTGTAAGAGGGGCCCAGAGAAGCTAAGTCAGCTCTTGCTATCATCATGTTCTAGAAAAGAGTTTAAATTCCCTTTGGTGAAAAAATATATGTCATTGTCACTGCCTAGGCACAGAGGCTCATTGACAGATTTTCTCTCATCTATGGGACCCCAAGATGGAATGAGCCCAAGAAAGATGTCACAAAGCTGGTGCCCTTTTGCAGGACCCTTGCAAACCTAGCTGTCCACTGACCCACAACACAAATGGGAAAATCAAGTCCCAGACAGATGACTCATGTGCTAGTTAAAGATAAGACAGAGCGGCAAGGGAAAACCGCTACGTTGGCGGAGATCACATAATTTCATCTCAGATTCTGAATCTGGCAAGTATTCTGTTCTTCAGAATCGAGGATGAAGCTCTCATATTCTCCCATGTCACTCCACATCGGACAACTGCATGGCAAAGATGCCCTAGCTAGGTGGACAGAGATGGCAGCAGTCCCTAACTTCAAGACCCCATTCCCCAGGACGGCTCTCCCAAGGGAGCTGCCCTCTACAATTCCTGTTTCTGTTTTCCTCCTTCTTTCCTCCCCTTAACTAGCACTCGTTAACCACCAGCACCACCACCCTCACATCTGAATCCAGTGGCAGAACGTGCTTACATGCAAAACTAGAATGTACATCAGATGTTGGGTATCTTCTCCAAATAATTCTACAATCACATTTAGGAAAGACTGTGGTAGGGTGACTAGTGTCCCCCCAAATTCAGGCCCACCCAGAATCTCAGAATATTATCTTATCTGGAAACAGTAGCCTTGCATATGTCATTATAAAGGAAATGATTAAATCACCCTGAATTGTAGGGTGGGCCCTAAGTTCAGTGATTGGTGTCCTTATAAGAGGAAGAGAGGGACACATCACACACACAGCCATGTGAGAGTGGGGCAGAGACTGAAATGATGTGTCTACACACCAAGGAATGCCAAGAATTGCCAGCAGCTACCAGAGCCAGACTAGAGACATGGGGTGGTTCCTCCCTCACAGCCTCCAGAAGGAAGAACCCCGCCCACACTGGTTTCAGATTTCTATACTCCTGAAGTGGGAGAGATGACAGTTCTGTTGCTTAAACCGCCCAGCGTGGGGTCATTTGTAATGGCAGCCCTGGGACACTAAGAGACCAATTTGGGAGGAGCCCTGGGACACCCAGGTCACCTTTTCTTGGTGATATCAGAGCTACACTTTGAAGGACGCCTCCACCACTCTTGGGAAGGAGAAGGTGACACCCGTAGCCTCATGTGTGACAAACTGAACCTGCCCTCCCAGGAAGACAGGTCACACTCATCACACTCATCAGCATATCCCCCACGGCAGGGGCCCCAAGACAAGACTGCCTCACATGGTCAGGCGATACCTGTGAGGAAGTGAGAGAATAAAGAACACTGAAAGGAGAAACAACTTCAATGTTGCCCTAAGATTTATGGTCCCTAGTTAATAAAATCAGAAACTGAGAAAGGTCCTCTTCCCCCGTGGAAAGCCCTTAGACCTGTGTCTACATCCAGGCTCAAAATTCTCTGCCCTCACTGTGGGCCTGAGCTGGGTCCTTCTCACGAGCTGCCCTTCTGGGTCCTCCCATCAGCCCCAGGATAGCTGTCAAGTCTCTTTCACAGATAAGGAAACTGCAGCTCGGAACGTTAAGTGTCCAAAGAGAACCACAACTAGGGAATGCCAAATGGAGACTCCAAGTCTTGCCCTTTCTACTCGCTGAAGCCTCTTCATGCAGAGCTGGGTCATCTATTTTTCTTTCCAACAACAAGACACAATGATTGGTGTCCTTATAAGAGGAGGGCAAAGGAGAGCTGGGAGGGCACTAAGGGCAAGTTTGCTCTGACCTTTTCAATTTTGAATCAAAGATGTAAAATGATAGGCCAGACACAGCTCGTGGGAACACAAAACAGAGCAGCTACTTCAGAAAATAGTTTGCAGTTCTTCAAATGATTAAACCTAAAGTCAACGTTAAGACCCAGCAATTCCACTCCCAGATGTCTGTCCAAGAGAAATGAAACCATGCCCAAAACCTTTCACATACTAACAGCAGCATTGTTTGTAAGACTCAAAAAGTGGAATCATCTAAATGTCTATTAGAGGATGAAGGGATAAATCACAAGTGGTATAAATCCACATGATGAAATATTATTTGGCCACAAAAAAGGATGAAGCACTGACACATAAAACAACACTAGTGAACCTGAAGATGTGTTGATACAAAAGTCAATCATGAAAGACCACATGTTCTACAAATCTATTCATATGCAAGTTCATAATGGGGAAATCTACAGAGACAGAAAGTAGATCAGTGGTTGCTCAGAGCAGGGAGCAGTTGGGGGGGACTTGAGAGATGAAGTTTCTTTTTGCTCTGACAAAAATGCCTTAAAATTGACTGGTGAGGGCCTCCCTGGTGGCGCAGTGGGTTAAGCAGTGCACTATGAAGCAAACCGCAGCCACTGCAACACGAGTTCGATCCCTGCCGCCGGCCAGGGAGGTGACCCACATGGCGCAGCAGACCTCTCCTGCCTCGCCAGCTGCTCCCCTCAGCAGTGTTTCAGTCAGTCTGCCTGTTCTTCTTCCAGCTGTGTCTCTGATGAATCCTCTCATTGCCCTGGACTCTGGCCTATACCCCAGCTCTTGTATGTATAAATAAATAAATCTTAAAAAAGTAATTATAAAAAAATTGACTGGTGATAGTTGTACATATATGTGAAATACTAAAAGCCACTGAACTATATGCTTAAATGGGTAAATTGGATGTTATGTGAACTCCATCTCAATAAAGTTGCTTTTTTGTTTGTCTGTTTGTTTTAATGACAGACCAGAAAGATCTCTAAGCCAAGCATCTGAATGCAAAAAAAGGTCTTAAAGTCAACCCCAGAGCCCAGGAAAGTGAGGCCCCTGCCTGTCCTCCGTTCATCTAGCAGTTAATCCCGTGTGCCTCCATTCACCCCTGGTTGACCACTGGACAGAGGTGTGACAGCATTTTGTGTTGCCAACTGCAAAATTAATTTAGCTTCAGAGGAAACTAATTAAAAATATAACCCCCAAATGTTTCTCAGGGTTCTTTCTCCTCGTCTATAGCTATTAGCCAGAGAGCATCAGGGCTCAGCCACAATTTGGCATTCCCTCTAAATCGCTTTAGAATTGGAAGGGAAAAAATAGCCCTCATCTATATGGCGCTAAAATATAATTGACACACAATTCTTCGACATCGTTGCATTACAACATTACCTCTGATTAAAACAACAGTAACTCACCTAAAGGAGAATGTGATCTTGTAATGAAATGATCAGGCCGCTTTAGCAGGCTCCCTGCCCTCATCTCAGAGCCCTCTCCCAGGCTAATTTAAAAAATACTACTTCCTTTTACCCTTGGGGAGAAAGCTGCAGTCGGCAAGGGTGACCTGTCCACAGATTGGTATCAGAGAGTAATATCCTAGACAGTGACACTCAGACTGGGGGCTAGGAAAGGTAGCAGAGAGAGGAGCAGAGATGGAGCGTAGTCTTGGAAAGCACAGGAAATTAAGGATCGTGACCCATGCATCAACTGACGCTGAGCGAGGTGGCTCATCGTCATCCCCATCACAGCCCCAAGCTGCTCTGCTTCCGCAGGTAGCTCCTCCATCACTTCACCCTTCTCGGACCTCCCCCATCCCCATACTCGCTCACTATGTAGGAGGCCCCAAAGACATTCTCCAGCATTCAAATGATTACCAATACGTAAATGCAATTAAAACCCATAATTTCTTACAGCAGTGGTGTTAAGCGAAATTAAATAAGTACCCTTTACTGTTGCAGAATTTGTGAGGAAGTCATGCATTTCTGCATACGAAAGAGGCCCCAGAAAGAGAGTGAGGGCAGATTCTTAATAAAGCTCAGAAAGAAGTGGGAAATAAGGGGTCAGACAGGGTGGCAGGCTGGTGTGAGCTCAGTTCTTCTATTTGTGCAGTGATTCCAGCTGTGGGAGCCCCTCCTGGTCCGAACGTTCCCGAAGGTGCAGAGTGATTCATGGTGACATGGATGGTCTGGGGTCCCACGGCTAACACACAGGTCCCCCTGTGATTCTGCCCACAGAGATGGCTCAAAAGAAACAAGTGTAGAGTATCTCCTCTCTGACCACCCATTTTTGCATTCTCAAACACAGCTTGTATACTGAGCCATACTAACGGACCCTGGCTGGCCAGATGAGGTTAGGTCACGTTATGTAACCTATCTCTCACGTGATGTCAGAGTTCTGGGCCCCCATCCCCCCCTTTGAAAAATGGGCATGAGACCCCAGTCTTAACAACACAAAATAGAGACAGCAAACGTGAAACTGTTACGCCAAGACTATCCCCCCGAGGAGGGCCCCAGGCCTCCAGCAAAGGCACTAAGGGCAACCCAACCCTTGAGCCCGATCTCTAACACAAACCTTCCTCAGAACATCTCCCCAATACGCAAGTCTCCCCAGGCTCAGAGGTGCCTGAGAGCCTCCCGCCGGCCATGGGCTGGGTAACTGAAGTGGTTCTGTGTGCAGGTAGCAGGATTTATGGGCAGAGTTCCAAGCACCCCCATCCACTGCCCAAACTGGTTTTCCTAAAACACTTTAGGTCATATGGGTAGCAGCTACCATATATAGAAACCAAAGAGAGGGTTTCTCCTCGGAAGTCGAGCATCTCCAAGTTTGGGGGGGGGTGAGAGACTGCCCCGCTCCTTTACCTTCCATCCTGGAGGGCTTCTGTGTCCTCCACATGATTTGGGGTTTACGAAACCCCAAGGCGTGGACTGTGTGAAATCATGTCATAAAGGATGGTCAAGAGGACAGACCGCTGCTTAAAGAAAACCAGGCTTCGAAGGTACCACTGTATCCTGAAAGGTGTCCAAGAGAGAACTTTTAGAACCCTCCCCTGTGAGAAAAAGGCCTCCTCTCATGGACAACAACAAAAAGCCTTTTCTTAGGAGAGAAAGGATAAAAACTTTGCAGATAGACTGGGTCTGAAGCCAATCCCCCACCCCCCAAGCCCTCCAGTTGATTTCATGAAAAGAACAAATGGCAGCCTTAACCCTTAGCCTTGATTACCTTCATTAACCTATTTTAGATGCACATGGCAATCAGTTCTTGATGAGCAAGTTTTACCTAATCCTCACAGCTGAGCCAGGCTGCAGGTTCACAGAGCTCCCCATAGTGCAGCAGCTCAACCCCAGCTACACTTTGGGCACTGCCGGCCTGAGGCATCCTTCAACTCCACGTCCCTCTTCCAAGGGCCCACCTCCAGGGAGTCTGGCCTCATTGGTCCACAAGGAGGCCCAGGCATCAGTACTTTTAAACACTGTCCAAAAAATTCTAATGTGCATTGGGAGCTCTAACGAGAAGCTGCTTCTACCATCGTAAGGGAGAAAAGATGGGGGTGGAGGTTTCAAACGAAGCAAAGGTTCTTTTTTCACGATCACCAAACTGCACACGCCACAGAAGAGCAAAGCAGCCTGGGACCTGATCCAGGAGCGCTGGGCTGGAATCCCAGCTCAGCCACATCCCTAGCTGTGCACTCATACACCTATGAGTGTAAAGTGTAAAGTGGAGGCACACCCGCATGTGACAACAGGGCTGCTATAAACATCAAAAAAGATAAGTGTGTGAAAACTGCTGGCACACAGTAGGTGCTCAAAAAATGTTTGCTGAATTCCACTAGAGAGAGAATGAAGGGTGTGAGAGGATAAGAGAGAGAGGTAAGGTACAGTGGACTGTTTCTGGTGGCAACCCTTACACATCCATTCATGCTCCCATCAAATGTGTCTTGAGAACCTCCCATGTGCCACATACTGTGCTAGGCTTGGTGGATATTAAATCAAATGAGACACGGCATCTGCTCCAAAGGGCTTCCATTCGAGGAAGAGGCTGTGTTACTATAACATGGTGGGTCTTTGTGGGGTGCAGGTCTCAGCATGACCTGGGGCTTGAAAGTCCTGGGGCTACCCAGGAAAAAATGGGCAGAAGGACCTTCCTAGAAGAGGCAGTAGCATCTTCAATATCTGGCTAAAGAGCTGCAAGTGGACTGAGAGTCTTCAGCACAGGGTGCCCCATGGGACTCAAGGGGGAAAGGACCAGGTTGGGCAGGGAAGGCCCTGCAGGCCTCACCGGGGAGACAAAAGAAACCTCCACCGTGTTCAATCAAGCTGTGGAAGAGACAGCAGACCACAAATGGGCTGGGGCATCTCACTGCTTCCATGTTGGCAAGGAGGTGTGGGCAAGCGTGGTAAGAAAAGCATGGCCTTGGAGCAAAGTGCTTGATGCCAACCCTGGAGCCCGGGGCCAGCTCCCCCATGAGCAGATCGCTCCCTGCTGTGCCACTTTAAAGTTCCAGAAAGTCTCAGGGGTGGCAACAACGGTAGGGCAGGTGGGGTGGGCAAAGGAGAGATAAACACATTGCACCCTTGGTGTGGTCGTCTTTGGTAACACACTCAGCCATCTGTTAGGTCATAAATTTTACCTGTCAAAGAAAAAAAGTCAAACCCCCCTCCAGGATGTGCTGGTCTGGTCTCTGCCACCAGCCAGCAGTAACTTCCTTTGGGGCATAAGGGGGGACCCAAAGGGGTGCTTGCAGTGGAAGACGGAAGCCAAGACAATCATGAGCAAGTCTCTCCACCGTTTACTGTCTCTCCCCAGAGGAGGGGGGGTCATCTTTCTAAACCCAAGAAGACCCTGGACGCTGGAAAGAGCACTAGACTTGCAGACTCTGGAGGTGAGAGGACTGGCTGGCAAACCCAGCACCTGAGCTGCCAGAGGAATAGAAGTGGAACCCAGGAGCCTCAGTCCTGTCACATACACACAGAGCCACCCTGGCAGTGACTGAGCTGCTCTGCACTTGAGTTTCTCCTGCTACAAAATGGGATTAAGGAACCGACACCTGTGGCCAGGGCTCAGCATGGGCTGGACTGGCAAGCACACAAAGTCCCTCTTCCCCCTCCCCCACCTCTGTCCCCCATGGTGGCCCGACCATCTATGTGAACAGAGACTGAAACCCCCTGCCTGGCCCCCAGACTAAGCAACAGAAGGAAGAGGCCAGGAGGACACGCCCTAAGCTCACTCACAGTCTCTATTCTACTTTCCTCAGCTTTCTCAGGGACGCCTGACTGAATGAGCCCGCTCCAGCAGCGGAGCTGGGCACCTGCGGTCTTCCACGGGCTGAAGATGCACCAACAAAAAGGATGCTATCTCAGTGAAAAGCTGCCTTTATTAACCCACACAGCCCCTTCCCCTACGGAGGGTATCAGATTGTTCCACGTTAGGAAGGTCATTCTTGGTAAGAGATAAAGCAGCGCAGGCCTCGGAGGTAGTATTTCTCTGCTACATCGATACGCCAGGGACATATTTCTACAATCCCCACTAAAAAAAAAATTGTATTTTCCAAAGGAATAAACAGAGGGGAAAAGGAAACAACAGTCACAGCAAAAACATCACCACAGAATTCAGTCCACCAGGAACTCCACTAAATGTGTGGTGTTACAGATGCTTTATCGCCGCTATGTCTGTCCTATTTAAAACACTTGCACTACCAACCAAATAATGGAAAAGACAGGAAGAAAAGATCTGTCCCCCAACATGCCCAACCTAGCTAACGGGTCTGGGCTGGCTGTTTATTGAGGCAAAGAGGCAACTGGGGACCCGTAGCTGTCGGCCAAAACGTGGAGGGCTCATTTTGCTGGTCACCCTGGGGGGCTGTCAAATCAGCCACACGGCCCAGCAAACGGCGTGTGGTTCTCTCTGAAGGACACTTCTGCCTGGAAGACCAGGGTCTTCTATGGGGGAATGGCTCTGCACCTGGTAAGAGTGTAATAAAAAGCGAGTTCCCTTCCCTCAAGGAAGAAAAATCTGGCCCGTTAAACCTCATTTTCCCAGCAGCACTCGTTCCCTCCGCGAACATACATTCGCTCAGCGCCTGCTCTGCACGAGGTACTGAGGGAGGGCCTCATATTCAAATCAGCTGTGGTCCCCGTGATGCACCCCCCAACCCCCCAGACAGGAAGTGTCGCCAGGGAGGGCTGTGATCCACGCACCCGAACGGAGGCTTCATAAAGTTAAGGGCTCTTGCTTTGTTCGCCACTGTATTCCTAGGAGGATGCCTGGCACACAGGAGGAACTCCAGACATCCAGGCCGAACAAATGCGAGCATGAATACAGCCTGCTCTGAATTACCCAGTTTGTGGAGGATTCAAGGTCCCAAGGCACTCTACCTGTCTCCTCTCTTCCTCCTTGGGTAACTCCCAACATGGCTGGCAGCTAAGCTGGGCACAGCACTAAGGAGATAAAAGGTTTCATTCTTCAGAAGAGTTCTGTTTAAGAAGCATAGGAAACACAGACAAAAAGTGCTGCAATTGAAAGGTCCTGTTGTTCTGAGTCAGGCAGGCCTTCCACTTGGACTCCCAGGGCAGGGGATTCAGTAGGTGCATCTTTACATATGAAAAGGACAATTGGTGACTCTTGATAAGAAACCACTTAAAAGGTCAAGTGAAATAGGGAGAGACCTGAGGCCTCAAGGAATCAGGTTCAAGGACCAACTCCAGTCTCTGTATCACTTGTCCTCCATTCGTATCAAATGTTAGTAAGTAGCTAGTCCCTAACAGGCCCCAAGGGCCCCAAGGAGAAGATTCATTCTCTGCCCTTAAAGATTTCAGAGGCCCAAGGAAAAGAGACAAAGTGGCAGGAGCATGCAAAACAGACAACAGGAAACACCGTGACCTCTGTCAGTGGCACAATAGGCTCCAAAAAAGATGCCCCACTAGGGTTTTAAAGATTGGGCAAGGATGTCTTCCTTGAAGACAAGAGAGAAAGACAGAGACATAATGGCAAGAAATATCACTGTTTATTTCAGGCTCTAAAAGCGTGGCAGTGCTAGGAGTCAAGAGGAAAGGAGAATGATGGGAAGGTAAGGACAGAGGTAAGGGCAAGAATGGATCGCCAGGAGTCTTGCAGACCATAACCAAGGAGACTGGACTTCATCCTGTAGACAAGGGGTCAACAATTATAAAAGAGGAGTAACATGACCAGTTGTGTGTTTTAGATAAGTCATCCTGTAAAGGATGGATGAGAGGACTTGAAAATAGAGACTCTAGGCACAGTTAGAAGCTTATCATATATCCCAAGATAAAGGGACCCTTGAGGAATGCAAGGCTCCTTTGCTTAACAAAGCAGAGATTTAAGAGAGAGCAGGAGACAAAATTATCAGAAATGGGTAAATGGCCAGATGCAGTGATGAGGGAGAGGAAGGAGTTCTGAATTTACTGGGTAGTGGCCGAGTGATGGTGGTGTCTCCAGCTGAGATAAGGAATGAAGAAGCAGCAGCAGTTTTGCAAAGGAGCGATAAATTTTTTCAGTTTGGGAATATTAAATTTGCAGCGCCCCTAGGAACAATGTGTATATCTGTTCTGGAGCTCAGGAGAAGGACGAATGACTCAGATTGAATTCACCAATGTCTAGGTGGCCACTGAAATCATGGGAGTGGAAAAGAAGACACAGATTAGAAGCAGGGTCAAGGACAGTTTCAGAAGGAATCCCAGTTATCTTTCAGAAATCCAAAGCAGCAAAGATCTGGGAGAGAAGCAAGAGGAAACTGTTTCGCCAACTGTGACATATGGCCCCATGGTCCCATGCCTCTTTCTGCTTGAACATGAGTGAGTTTGTGACTGCTTTAATCGATGCAGAAGGGATGAAATGTGACTTCCAAGACTGGGTCACAAAATATATTAGAGCTAGAACATTCATACTGGGAGCCCTGAGAGACCAAATAAATTCAGTTACCCCAAAGGTGCCTTGTTACAAGGAATACCAGTCAAACCGATAAACCAAATGCTGGAGCTGCAGTCTGAGTCATCTCTGCCCCAGTATCTGACATGTAAGTAAGCCTTCAGAGGACTTCAGCCCGTTACCATGCAGATCTCAAGTCTGAAATCCTAAATATGGTGAAGGGAAACCAGCTACCCTGGCAGTGCCCTGTCTGAGCTTCTGACCTAGTGATTCCTGGGCACAGATAAATGGTGCTCTAAGCTGCTAAATTTGGGAGTAATTTGTTACAGAGCAACGATAGCTGCAACACTACCATTATCAAATAGATGGGGTTGTTCCAAGGTGTCCTACAATGCAGAGATGCTTAATAAAGTAAGGAGGTGTCAGGTCTCAGTTTCTTTGGCTCCAGAGCTAAGCCATGCTTCCCAAGATCCATGTCTGCACTTGCCCAGCCAGCAGTCTTTGTGGCTCTGCAACCAACTCCCAGCTGCCACATAAGCAACTCTCTCAGATAGGCCCATGGGTGTGCCAAGTCCAGGGGTGACTTGCCAGCCTGTGGTTAGCAGTAAGTATTCATTTGGGGGTAAAATCTTACTATTGATGGCAACTGGCACTGAAGATATACCCATGAACATAACTGCCCCAAGGTATGCCACCATATGTTTGTTGTGTTCAACTATGCCCTTAGAAAGGGAAAACGTCTAAAAATCTAAAAAGTCAGCTTTTTCTACAAAGTCTTCTCTTTTTCGTTTTGTTTTCTAAAGAAGCAGTATTCATACCTGCCATCATAAATACCAACTGTTCTAAGAAACTACCTTAAGCAAGCTGACAAGCAATGTTTTGAAGGTCCTTTCTTGCCCTTGGCTAATGGCCCTCCTCTCTTCTGTGCGAAATCTGGATTCTTAATACGAAAGATATATTGGAAACTACAGTCATTTTGTACAGTTGTTCTCCAAGCAGCATCAGCAACTCAGGACAACTTACTGCTCATCAGCCATCAAGTCTCTGGATCGCCAGAGGTACTGGGAAATGTGAGAATCCTCTCTCTGGCCACAACTTCTGTCCCACTAAGGGCCTGCTTGGTCTTCTACTCCATTCCTGCTGCTCGTTGGCCCTGGCTTCCCCCACTTCTCTGTGTCCCAGAGATAATCCAGGTCAAAGGAATATGTTAAAACACAGGACTGAGTCACCTGGGATCCTGCAGAATACTTAGTCTGCACAAAGAGAAACCTGGAAACGAAGTAAGAGCCAGTGGTATAATTCATTCAAATGACAGACCTGCTCGATCAGACCTTTTCTTTTGCAAAATCTCATCATAGGAGATTTGACTTACTCTAACTGTCCCTTAATTAACATCAATTCTGAGCAGCTACTTGGAATGAAACCGTGTGGAAGAAAAATGAGTAGCAACAGGGCCTACTGTCTTGGGGGGGGGGGGCCTGGGAGCATAATATTTTAGTCAGGGAGACAGGTCATCTGCAGAGACAATGGAAATCACCATAGTTTTCAGGGTTTCAACTTTTGTCACAAGGTTCCAAACGCCACCTCCATCCTCTCTCTTCACCCTGCAGCCGCTCTACCCTGCAGCGTCTAACCAGCTGCTCTGACCCTGTACACACCTCCACGCTCACAGGCCTTTGCTCAAGGCGCTCCCTCCCCCAGGAACATCCTCCCACCTACTGTTTGACTGTCAAGACCTCCAAATCCCCAAGGCTCAGTCAGATAGTCTTCACTTACACGTTCCCTTCCCCATGAGGTCTTCCTTCGCCAAACTACGTAAAACTACAACCCCTTCCCACACACATCAGCACTTACCTAGGACTTTTCCCAACTTATCACCTTCTAGAACCCTCTCTGATTTGCTATTGTATTCATCATCTGTCTCCCTCCCACCAGAAGGCAAGATTCATGAGGTCAGGGATTTTTATCTATTGCTTTCACAGGTGTACTCCTGGTAGCTTGGTCATAAGTGACAGTCCACAAACATTTACTGTAAAAAGGAATGAGTATTTGAAAGCATCCCCCACCTCTCTTCAAGCACCAGAAACCACACTGCCAAAGGATGTAAAACTGTTCTTCCCTCACGTGGCACCTCATTTCATTCTGTTTCCTATCATTAGTAGCTATTTACCAACTAGGCTTAAATTCCTTGATGGAACAGGGCCCTCCCTGGTGGCACAGTGGGTTAAACAACACACTATGAAGCAAACTGCAGCCATTGCAGCACGAGTTTGATCCCTGCCGCTGGCCAGGGAGCAGACCCACATGGCACAGGCAGACCTCTCCTGCCTCGCCCGCTGCTCCCCTCAGCAGTGTATTTCAGTAGATCTGCCTGTTCTGTTCCCCACTCTGTCTGGTGAATCCTCTCATCCCCCACACCTCTGGCCTGTACCCCAGTGCTTGTATGCATAAATAAATAAATCTTCTAAAAAAAAATTCCTTGACGGAACAGATCACATTCACTCATCAGTCTGGTCTCTTCTCTGTGTGGTGGATATTTATACAGAGGTAGCCACCAAAGCACTGGTGTTCCTCAAGGACAGGATCAACTGTATATAATTTAAAAACCAAACTGCGTGGAAAATAAGCAAAGAACACACACAACCTGACATAACCACATTCCCATGCGGTTCTTACTTCCCTTGGAAGTGTGCATGAGGCCTGTCTTGCATGCGGAGCATCTGAACATACAGAGATAAGCAAGATTCAGTGTGACATCCGGGGCACCACCACCAGCCACGTGTGACCACTGGAATGCGAATTGGTGAAGGTGATGTGGCAGTAAGAACTCAGTGCCTCGGCTGCACAGGCCCCTTTCCAAATGTTTGGTGACCACATGGGTGAACAGTGGGGGTGTACACGACTTCGTGGCACCGTGTCCTACTGGAACAGTTCCTGCTCTCAGGGCCTAACTCTCTGGTGGGCTATAGAATGAGAAGGACCAGGAGAAATAACAAGTTAACGAGTCATAAAGGAACCAGAAATGGCTTTGCAGGCTGAAAGGAAGAAAGCAGGAGAGGTTTCCAGGAAGGGGGTATTTGAGACAACCCTCTGAAGATGGGTGGGTTTTTCTAGGCAGAAGAAAGGAAGGTTCTCCCAGAAGCCTGAGAAGGGAGCCACATGCAGAGGGGCTGAGGAGCATATTCCCTAGAGTAGAGGTCCCTGGGAACCTGTGTGATACGATGTTGGAAAGACGAAGCTAGAATTTCAGACAGAAGATCACTCTAAACCCCCGGGTGATTGGGAGCAGGATACAGGTGAGTGTGGACTGGAAGGGAATCAGCGCTGGGTCAGCAGAAGAAAGCACAATGCTAATTAGGTGAGAGGTCTTGGTGGAGGACGGCAGCAGAAATAGGAAATGGCACCTGTGGTGGTGAGTATGTGCGTGTGACACGGGAATCACTCTTGGGGGAAGCAGAGTGCTCAAGTGCAAACGATCCAAGGGGCTCACCAAAACAGAGTCCCCTTAGACCGTAAGCAACCACAAGGTAGAACTCACGTTCTCCTGGTGTTTGGGGTTGCAGGCTCACCAGCTCACCTCTGGAGCCCCAGCTTCATCCACTAAAGTCTGCTGGACTAGATCTTGTGCGTTTAGTGGCACCTGGGCCTGTTCCCACTTTACTCTGTTAGGAGGCCAGAAAGGGGTGGGTCTTCCGCACTTCTACCCTGCTGGCACTGGCAAGCACCGCTCCTAACCAAAATGAAAGTCTGGATGACTGCACCTCAGAAGTCACTGCTCTCAAAGTGAGGGGTCAGGCTCTGCTCCAGTTCAGCAGGCCAGCTTTCCTAGGGCGCTCCCAGGCCACCCACTGTGGGTTAAAGACTTATTTATGCACACTCTGGGGACTCAGCATGGACCGATTCCAGACACAGAACAAGGCCTTAACCAGGTGCTTAAGATGCAGGGCACAACTTGGCGACTGTGATTGCAGGGCTCCACAAAGGCTCAGA
Source organism: Galemys pyrenaicus (assembly GCA_019455555.1). Classification (NCBI taxonomy): domain Eukaryota; kingdom Metazoa; phylum Chordata; class Mammalia; order Eulipotyphla; family Talpidae; genus Galemys; species Galemys pyrenaicus. Next base: position 1,972,289 of record JAGFMF010011637.1, read on the forward strand.
TGCATTTTGGCAAACAGCTAATAATAAAAGCAGAAGGAGGGGAGAGGTGGGGAAAGTCGACCTGGCATTTACACGGGATCATCCTCCCACCTACCCCCATCCCCCTGCCACAGGCACCTTTGTGACAACTTGCTTCTGTCTCCAATTAGCCTATTTTCAGCAGCCAATACCCAAAATGCTAGGCCTTCTATTCAACAGCCTTTTATCTAGCATGCACATACTTTGCAGGAAAGAAAAAGAGGTGGTGGGTGGGGAGAAGGACAGGGTTTCTAAAGTGGCCAGGCCAAAAAACTAAGCGGCCTGTGGGGATGCGGGGGAAGGGGGTTACTATTTCAAGAACAAAGAAAATTCTGGAAACCTCCTGAAAGGACCTGGCCTGCTATTAAGCAATCAAGAGCTGACAGAGCACTGGACATGTGGCCACTGAGGAGTGTAGAAGGCCCAGGGCCACGAGCCCTCCCCACAGTGTCCAGCCATCCCCTTATCGCCAGCCTGCAGAACGGAGAGGTGCTCTGCCTGCTTGAGGAGGGGACTGTAGGGAGAGCTGAACGGAGCGAGAAACCAATCCGAGAAGTAACTTCCTGACAGGCCGACAGCTGACATTCTTAAGTGAACACAGGATGTGCCAAGAAATTATCAGGCCTGGCTTTTCTCTCCCTGATAGATGACAAAGCAAAAAAATAAAAAAGAAGAAGAAGAAGAGCAAAAACGAAAAAACAACTGCAGTCACACACATCTCATAAATCACAACTTTTATTGAATGCTTCACCACATTATAGCAACAGTCAAATTGAATAAAGACACCTTTCTGTAAAGTAACGAGGGAGAGACTCGATATCTCCCCCAGCCCAGGCTAGGGGGAGGGAAAATGGGACTTTGAGACAGCTTGGCTGGGGACAGGGGACCTTGCCACAGAGAAGAATGGGTTGGTTTTTTTGTCGCTGTTTTTTCTGTTGTTCTCACAACACAAGGACCTAAAAATGGGATGAACTGAAGGCAAAGAATCACACAGGAAAACAAATGCATGAGTGAGGGTATCAGGGTTTTGTTTTGTAGGGGCAGAGTGGGCCTCATGATGAAGAGAGAAAAGCGACATGGGATGGGCCTGCAGAAGGCGAGAATGGGTGAGAGCAAGATGCAGCAGTGACGGGGGCTGCGTCCCACTGGAGGAACGTCAGACTGCAGAGCAGTTTGCTGTGAAAGCCTACCCGGAGTTCATTATGGAGACATTTAACACATGAAATAAGGCCAGTCACTCACCACAGGTGACACTGTGGGCCACGTGGTGGGAGAAGAACACAACTCACTCAACCATGCCACTTGCCTCAAGTCTGCTGCAGTCTGGGAGGGGGGCAATTGGGTAACACTTTCCTTCTTCATAGGAGGCTGGGTCACTTCTTCCCGACTGACCCACTGTCAGAGCTTGACATGCTGCTGCCCCCAAACTTGGTGCACTGAATAAGAAATGAAGAACTAAGCTATTCCTTCAAAGTCTCAGCCTGAGAAGTGGGATGATGAGCGAGAGAGAGGTCTTTATCTAGCTCTAGCTTTCCCCTGCCCTACTCAGCTGAACAAATTAGCTTTAGTTTTGTTGTTGTGTTTGTTTTTGAGTGATGAAGACCAAGATAGAAATGAATGCATTTCTTTCCTAATTTTGCCACTGGCAGAACCCAGAGAAATACACTTGTGGTCAGATCAACTTGAAGTAAAACTATGTGGTGGCAAATTGCCACCAAGATGGGCCTACGGCTCTCAGCACAGTAGGGCCCGCCACAAACACTTGCTGAATTGAAAACCAAACAGTAGGGGAATGCTGTTCACCCAGCCGTGGCCCTAGATCCCCAGACTCCCTCTGAGGAGTCAGCCACAGTGACACGATACAGGCGGGCAAAGCCACCAGGGCAGGGGCATTTCACTAAGTGCCATGGAGAACACCACCCAGCCAGAGTTAACGATCACCAGACCCGCACCTGAGGTCAGGCTTAAGTCATTCCTTCCTCTTCTGACTCTACTTCCGTCACCTTAAGAAAGGCACTACTGGGCAAAATGGCACCCAGAATGACCACATGTTGTTCCCCTCCCCGGGGCAGAAGGGCAGGATCTCAGTCACTTGTAGGTTTTCACAGCAAATGCATAAGGGCAAAAGGTAGAACCTGACTGTAGAAACTAATGGAGGCCACATTTCTCTGAAAGACTAAGGACATCACTTCTGCTCCTGCAGACACTGTAGGAAGGCCAGGGTGGGCCTTGGGATGCTCAGGGATACTCTGAAACTAAGGAGCATTAAAAATCACAAACTAAAAGCTAGAGCACCACTGGACACACCTAATGGAAGGGTCTCCAACTCCAGAGCGAGGTCATGGAGAGGTCAAGTTCGCACATGTCCTTGTGACGCTGCCTTTCAACAACTGCCTGCTCAGAGCAGGGATCTGACCGCTGGTAGGTGGAAAAAGTGACATGCTACAGTGACATTGGTGTGCTGGAGCGTACCGGACAGGCCAAGCATGGCTTCAGAACATACTTGTTGAGCAGAGCCGAATGAACAGCAAAGCCCATTGGGAAGCATGTCTAAGGAGAAACTGGAAGGACCTGCAAAAGGGAGGCACGAACTAGATCCAGACCTGGATTCACACTTCTTTCAGCCTCAGTGTCTCCATCTACAAAATGGGATCATGCACCCGGTGTTTTATAGCATGGCTAAGACATCCGATCAGATTACACGTGAAAGTGTTCCGTATGCCTAAAAAGGCACTGCAGGCACAGTCTCGTGGACTTCCAAGAGTCCAACCCATCACTTGCACAAACGTGATTTTTCTATCGCAGGCATCCTGTAACAAGCCCTGCAGGGGAAATGAGAGCAAGAACTCTAATCCCACATTGGCATCAACAGCTGATCACCTGAAAAGAGAAATCTTCTCCCAGGAAGATAAGGAAACCACATATCATCTAATTAAAGCAGGCAGGTGAGTGCAAGTTCAAAGGCAGGACAACCTGATTCAACCTGCTGCTCCTAGACAGCCAGAGTGAGAGTCAGCAAAGGGGGTTCGGTGTGCCTTGCTTCAGGAAGAGCATCCTTCAGCTGCCAGGGCCACCCATGTAGAAGGGAGAAGGAAAGGGGACGGAGAGCCAACTCTCATCTCTAAATCTGTATGCCACTTGTACCTATACCAGCTCCCCTGTCCCACGAGACTGCTGTATCACAAGGCTCCCAAACACATTCGCTCACAATGGTCCCTCCCACCTTTTCTCTTGCTGGGTGGATTCAAGTACACAGCACTTGGTCCTTAGGGAATCCTTAAGTAGGAGTATGTGACAATGTTACATCCTCATATTTCTATCATCATCAGTATGTTTAGTTAGCATTTTGGGGTCTTCTGTGTCAGGAATTATTGAAATCACATATTGAGACACAGTTCTCACTACCAACTTATAAGGTGAGAACTATCACTATATCTCCATTTTACAGATAAAAGAAATTGAGACACAGAGATGCAAAGTAAAGGATTGAGCTAGAATATTAGAGCAGATGTTACGGTTTCAAATTCTATTCCCCAATCTTCAGTGACCTCTTGAATGTAGTACACCAAGAAAGCAACACTGGATATATTTTTTTTTAATCAAGTACACATCAAGTATTAGAAATAAATTCTGGGTTTGGTGAGTGGAGGAGGAGGACGGGAGGAAAAGGAATGGGAGTGCAGGATAAGGAAAGAAGGGAAGTAAAGGGAGAGGGGAGGGAAGGGGGAGAAGAGAGGGGAGGGGGAAGGGGAAGGGAAAGGGGGAGGGGAGGGGGGAAGAGGGGAGGGGGAAGGAAGGAGAGCAACAGTGTCAAATCCAAGAATCAGGAATTCAGAACTGGGCTCCTACTGAGGCAAGTGTGAAGGGATTAAGTTTCACCCCAAAGACTGGGAGGCTATGAAGGTCACAGTCTTAGAAACAACAGCAGCAACCAAGACAGGTTCCATTTATAGAGTGTGAGTCTAGGTCCACACTAAGAATTTCGTGTGCCTTATTTCACTTAAGCCTTCTCAACCCTAGGAACTAATGTTAATCATTACCCTTATTTTACTGGCGAGAAAATGGAGACTCCAGGTGCTGAAGCACTTGCTCAAAGCTAGACCCTAACAGAACTGAAAACCAACCAACCCAGTTCAGACATCATATTGATAGCTATATGGTTTTTCCCTAGAGCATGTACCCTGGTTCTTCTAGCCCATCCAGTCTGTATGGATGAACAGAGCACAAGCTGTCCTTTAACACCAAGCTACCCATTGTTGGAATACACAAATCAAGAAAGGCCTGTGCCCAAGAGGTGAGACTTGTGTAAAGAGAAAACTGAAAACCACTAGGTACCCAGGTGACATTCCAGATAATGAAAGCCTGTCGATAAGACAGCATTCGTGTTCTGCAGATGCTTCCACTGCTTCCCAAGGAAAGGCCAACTCAGGGGACAATGACCTTAAATACCTTTTTGATGGCCAGAGGGAGTTCTAAGTCCTTGTCAAAGGTACCTGCCCTGGGAACAAAGACCAAAACTAAAACAGCATCTTTCTATTTCTCCCCCAGTCTAGTCTACTCCTTCTTTCAAATCTTTGTTCAAACCTCAGCTATACCAGGAAGCCCTGGCTGGCTTAACAGCTCCACTCCCCACCCCGTGAATCCCTGGTTTCTAAAAATCCAGTACATGTAACCTGGCCCATGATGCTGTATGTCATCACTGTTTTTACATGATCAGAAAGTGTTTTCTTGCAGGGCTTAACCAACTGAATAAAAAAGTAAGCTGGTCTGAAGATAGAATCACGTCTTTACTTTCTCAATTTTCCTCTCCCCAGCTCCTTGCTCTAGAGCACCAAGGAGAACATTCAACGACCTGTCAGTACAGTGGTTGATCTACCTGAGCAGCTCGAGCTCGAGGCCTGTGGAGACTGATCGCCAGAGCCTTAAATTTCCTAATCACTAAACTTCATGTCATGCCTCTCTGAATGTCTGACCCTGGATGTCTCCCTTCCTTCTTCTCCCATAAATTTTATTTTCAGTTTAATCATGCTCTTGAATAAACGTCAGCACATTAGCCAGTCAAGTTGAAACTCAGGACTGGATAACACTAGAACGCATCTGACATACCAGGAAGTTCCAGATGATCAAAGAATAACAAAGAATGCTATTCGATCAGGATGGGGAATTTTGAGGAGCGACATTTAGTCCTAGAAGAGATATCAAAGATAAGGAAGTTAACACAGAGAACATGCAGGACTTATGTTCTGCTTGCCATCTTGCCAAAAGCACTTCCCAAATGCCAACTGGGCAAAGAATAAGTGCCTAGTGGTTACGGTCCTTGGTAGATCATAAACAATCTTTCTAAATTTTGGATTTTCTTAGGGAATGTCAGATTTCCCAGTAGTATGAAGAAGTAACAACAGAAAAAGGGCAGGAAAAATATTTAGAAAGTTAAGATTCTAGTGACAAATATCAAGATACAAGTTCAAGGGCTCAATGGGAAACCTTCAATCCTCAGGGTGGGCCAGAATTTAATGTCAATCAGGTCAAGAACTAAATTACCACATACCACTTATGCCTGCAATCGCAAAAATGCAACCATCACTTCAAATGACATATCCCAAAACAATACAAGGTAGTACTGCCACCCCATGACAATATGTTGCCACACATATTGTAGAAACTTCTTTATCTTTTATATTTTCTACAACTCTCTTGCTGTCCTTTGCTTTATGCTTCTCTACTAATGAAACTTACATGATCACATCATAAAACACAAGACTGTTTCTTATCATTTGACCTGTTTACTAAATTGCTGAGTAGACTTGGTAAACCGGGGTTCATCAGTCATCCCAACCGCCACCCTGCAATCCTATCTGTTCTGCAACAACTGGAAAAGTGAGGCTTACTACTTCAGACTCCCTTGCAGCTATATGTGAAAGGGGAAGCAGCAAATTCTGTGCTTCAGTTGTTTGCTCCGGCAGCACAGCCAAGGAGGTGTCTGGTTGTTCTGTAGCAGCCTCTGTCTCTCAGTGGACTCCTCCAAGAGAATCTCTTTTACTGGAGAAGATCACAACACGCGGTGGTGCTTCTTGACAGGGACAGCCATGGTTCTGAACCCCAAAACTGTACTGTCAGCATCCCAATTTGCCACATGGCTTCTAGATGAAAGAAGAGGTAGCAGCTACTTGGAGACCCAGATCTTCTTTGTGAGCCTGAGAGCTGTTCAGCTGTTTCTGACAGCACAACACAGACATGTTTCTAGGCCTCCCGATGATGTCTTTGAGCATTTCAGTGCCCTCCAGCAAATTCCCTGCTGCAACTGAAACCAGACCAAAATGTGGCCTTTGTTCTTGTTTGATTTTCAAGTAGATCAACAGCTATTTTTAAAAGAAGAAAGGTACACATCAGAATCTTCAAATTCCAGTTCTGTTTCTTTCTAACTGGCTGGCTGACCTGGGACAAGGCACTTCCTAATGTTTATAAGGTTTCAGTTTCCTCTTCATAAACGACAGAGTAGGAGAAGTCTCTGATGCCCCTACCAACCTCACAATACTCTAAGTCCAATTGCCCTCTACTTACAATAATTTCAAATTTACTTTTGCAATGAATAAGATCAATGTGCCTTGGTAGAAGGGAAAAAAAAAAGACCTCATGCTCTCATTCTTATTAGAGTAGTAGCTTTCAAATCATACTTCAGGAGACACCAGGACTCCCAGTCAAGAAATTCAGGTTTCACCTAGAGCTAAACATTGCCTCTGAAGAAAGGTGCTACAATAGTAGTGGTAAATAGGAGTGGTAAATAGCCCTTCATAGGTTCTTCTAGATAGGACAGTGGCAGTATGGGTTTTGGTGTTTTTGATATTTTTTACAACAGGAAGTGCTCATCAATTTGTTGTATAATAAAAAAAATAGAATACAGGCAGAGCTTGCTTTCAAATTTCTATTTATCTGTGTGCACTATCCCCCTCCTCCAAATAAAGAAATCTATCACTACTGACCAGCTGACCAGGGTTACCTCTCCATGCAATGAGATTTCAGGGATGACCATTTTCATTTTATTCTTTTTGGTATTTCCGATACTGAGCACATTTATTAAAACAATGGGTAAAAAGGGCACTGAAGGGCCTCTTTGGTCACTCCCTTTCCCACATCTCTGAAGGCGGCTTCATGGAATGGTTACACCAAAAGTCTGATTCAGAAGAAAGCTATTTCCATCGTCAAACTTAGATAAGTATTAACCAAGTGAGAAAGACAGGTGGGTAGTCCAGCGCGTTGAACTTAAGTAGGTGGACAAATAAACTCCGAAGAGAAAGTCTACCTATCTGCACAGAAGGGGAACTTTAAATAATCAATTTAGTTCAAATTTAGCCAAGAAACACCGATCTTTTAAAAATAAAGTCTTAACCTGCAGGACAAGTAAAGTAATTTTGTGTCAATAAATGAAATAATTGCAAACACAGTTTATAAAAACTAGATAATTTTTTTAAAATAAAGTAATCTCTCAAACTTTTGGTGAGGGCATAAAGTAGTACCATCCTCCTTATAGGATCAGTGTAAGGCAAAAAAATGTTTTTGAGGAGTCATATTCAAAAACAGATGTTAGGAAAATAAAGTATACTTATAAATCACAATACCATATAGACATTAAAAACTAAGTCACAAAAAAAGCATAAATTACATGTGGAAAACAGTCATGATCAGTTATAAATTAGGCTAGCAAATAAAAGTGTGTGTGCATTTTTTTTTTAAACCATGAAGAATGAATGGAAGAAAATGCACCAAAGTGTTAACAATGGCGATCTGCAGATAGCAGTTGGGGAGATTTTTACTTAAGTCTTCTGGTTTTCCAAAATTTTCTTAAGGTTTTGTAACTGGAGTGAGACAGAGCAGTAATAAGTGTTCAAAATAAACAAACTGCCCAAGTTTCTCCTTTCTGTAAACATCCAAGTTGGAACCAAAGGCAAATTTTTTATCATGAACCAATCTTGTAATTTTACCCCATCAACTGTCTGAGTAGAATACACTGCTCGTTTGCCATGTTGTGGCTGGGGTAGTGTTTTATGCTGTTTCGGTGGTTGTTATTTTTTTTTAATTAATTAATTTGAGTCACAAGCATTTGAAATTAGACTATTTTGTGGGGCTGAAATTTACATTTATCTCTCTTTTTAAAGCCCATTTAGCAAATTAACAAGAGAACAGCAACACTAGGGAAGTTACTGCACCCACTCACATGTGTCATATATAAAACAGCAACCACGGATTCTCAATCTCAAATAAGATTATCTTGTAAAAGCATTCTGGAAAAAAAGTAAGTGCTATATAAGTAATAGAGAAAACACTTATCACTCCCATTAAAAGTCTGACTATTTCATGACTTTAGCCGGGGGTCTCTCAACTTCGCGCGGGCCCTTCTGAGCACCGAGGGGTCACTGAGCTCTAACCCTCTGTGTAGCTCCCAGCATCTCTCTGGGTAAAGGGCCCCTGACCTTTCCCATGTGACCCATGACCCCAGATAAGTTAGCAATACAGCTCACAAAAGAGAAATCAACGCAGCTGCTTGCTAATGCATTTTACCTATAATCAAAGCAGCTCCAACAGAATTTCTCTACTTAAAAACTAAAAGAAACATCCTGTGGTCAATTGGCCATCACTGAACGCCCCAGGGGTCTCACAGCCAAGCAGACTGTCTGGGGTCTAAACCCTGACCACACACACCCCCCAAGCCCTTGGTCTCTTGGGCAGGAACGGACACCTGTGGCAGCAGAACATCAGGACCAAACACTTGGAGTCAAAACTCTTTAGAAAGGGCCTTTCTCCTCCAGGTACTCTTTTTATTGAAAGGCAAAACTGCATTTCTTCCACTTGGAAAGATACATGTAGTCAAACCCCTCACTGATTCATACTATCCTTTCCCACAGTCTACTTGAATTTGTGAGACCTTCCTAAATATTTAAGATATTGTGATTCAAAATGAAAACAGCAGCTATAAAAGACACTGGGCGCCAAGGCAGGCCTGAGCAGGAAAGGGCACCAAATCCCCTCCCACAGAAGGCAGTTTCAGCTCTCACAGCTACCCAGACTGATGGCTTGAAATTAACTTGCTCACAGTTAATAATTCAAATCCCCGGGTTGGGCAAGTTTTAACGTTTCAATGTTGGTTTACAATTTACCCAGCAACAGCAGTTTAAGGTGTTTGATTTTTAATTAGTTTATTGATTTACCGGTCTGGTTAACAATACTTTATTCCTGTGCCCTTTATTCTCCCTTCTCTTCTGAATAAGAGAGATGGGTGGCTACACTGGCTCTTTTTTCCTCTTCACAGTTCCAGACTATGGCCCTCTCCCTCCTCAGAGGAACAGGATATGGCATTAACAACAGAAGGCGCAACGCCTGAAGGTCTGGATTCTGTGGCAAGTTAGGGTAACCCGTCTGTGCCTCTGTTTGTTCATCTATAAAATGGAAACACAGCAGCTACTCACAGGAGTGGCGTCACCCCTTCATGAGAGGGCTCTGAGAACCCTCACCTCAGCGCCTGACACAGTAAGCACTCAGGGCACCCTGGGCCCCTCTTTTCCCTTCCTTGGTGGTTGACAAGCTGTCTAAATTGTTAACCTGAACATTTCAATATCTAATTCTTTCTCAGAACAAAACCAGAATGAATTATTCATCAGCCAGAGGAACTTAGGTGTCTCTATTAAATAAGGTAGTCTATCCAACATGCCTTATTCCTAGGGGGAAAGAAAGGCTCAGAGAAGTCAAAATCCTTCTCAAGGTCACACTGCTCAGCAGCAAGAGGCAAATGGGCTTAGAATGTGGGGCCCCTGAAGGACGACGGACGACCGTACGTAGCTGCATGTTGTTCTCATCTGTTTGCCCTGTGGGCAGAAGGGGAGGGGAGGAAGGAATGCATGTGCGCGCTGCAAGTGTGACAGCCAATAATAGTGTTGCTGCCGCAGGGACATCCATGATGTCACTCTCCACAAAATAACTGAAAATCACACAGAGGGCATCCAGTCATTCCTACCACCAGAAGGACATAGTGCTATCAATCAATAGATCAAAAGCACGTCTGAGAACCAACTTCCTCGGTATTTTCATAACGCTCACTTAGTGACTGTGAGATGAAGCCTGGTTTGGAAATGAGTGGTAGAGAAAATCCCATGGGGACGATGGTGAGTCCAGGAGGAAACCACCTCGGACCCGCCAATTAGTGAAGAAAGGGTGACGTGCCATGTTTGACAACCTAATTCCCTCATACGCCCTGTTCTTTTTTCTAGGAGGCGTTTCCCTTTCCTGCCTTTTCACGTACACTCCTATTCACCCTTCAAAACCCAGGAAAGAAAACAATTCCTCTTGAAAGCCTTCCTGGACAGACCCCTTCCCGGCTCGCCTACCAGGACATGAAATACGTCCCTTGAGCTGTACCACCACCTCAGAACCTACTTCAACTTACTACTCACTCTGCTACATTCTAATTCTACGATTCTCTAACTTTTCGGTATCACAATTTTACGTTCTTAAAAAGCAAGCATCACCCAAGAGCTTTTGTACATGTGTTATAGTTATCAAACTTTACTACACTGGAAATTAAAGCATTTTTACACAGTAATACACACATCCATTAGCCATCAGAAGAATGGCATGGACACAGGTCAGGCTGCCTCTGGACCATACACGAAAGGTCATTGAGTGTAAGAAAGGCATATGGAGTCTTGGAATTGTTATGAAAAAAGTTTGGACATCACAGACTTCTTGGAAGGGCCTCAGGGATGCCCAGATGTCCCTGAATCTCCATTTGAGAACCACTGTTCTAGTGCATTCATTTGCATATTTGTGTTTTCTGTACTCTGGGAGCTCCCTGCGTGGTTTGTATTTATGTTCTTCTGTGTTTCTGATGCCCATACTGGTGGAACTGTCTCTAACCTCTTCCTCCCTAGACCTCCCTAACACCCTAGCACCTACCAAATCAACTGGGGCTCCCCTCATTGGAAAACTTGCTGGAGACTCCATATCCTACCCTGCTCCAGGCAGGAAGGTGGAGGGTGTTCCTGGCAAGCTCCCCGTGCCTCTGTGCATAGGACTAAGCTATGGAGACCCATCCCTCTCCCAGAGCAAGCCTCTGTGCAGATAAGCAACCTGGGAGATGAGTTCTCATGACATGTATTTATAAAAGGCTGCTCCCTGGAGAACTCAGAACACCTTTCAGGCAGGGATTTAAAATCTTCTGATTTGCTTTCCACCAATCCCCCTTAACAAGCCTCTGGGGAGGGAGCCAGGGGCTGGGTCTGCGGTTCCTAGGTTACAGGAGAAGCTGGAGGCAGCATGGAGGAAAGAACGGGTTGTTGGCCCAGGTTGGGCAGGCCTGCCTGCAAGCCAACACTCTCTGGGAATCCTCAGCCAAGAGAAGGCCTTCACGGTGACCAGTCTCTTACAAACCCCTATTAAGATGCCCCAAACTATGTCCATAGCATCCCATCTTCTTCCAGCCACCCCCACATCCTCTACTACACACAGAGTATTTTCCACCAGCCACCGGTTCCTCCTCTTCTCTCATCATACAACTTTGAAAAATCACGATTCAGGAAAACACACCCCCACATCTTGCTCCCAGAGCGTGAAGCCACCCCCTCGGCCTGGCTATGTCTCTGCTCTACAACTCATAGTTGTAGCGTTCCTTATAAATAAGGAAATGCCTTATTTATACCAAAACGCTGCCTCCTTCCCACCTTTACCAGGCCCCTACCTGGGTGAGTGTTTGCAAGTCTAATGTTGATATCACTATTTGAATACACACTCCAGCCCGGAAAACAAGCCAATAGCTCGAGGATCCAAGGCAAACTCAATCTGACAGCCACAGCCCCGCCGGCTGCCAAGTCTGATTGACTAGTTGGCTATATTTAGATATGGGGGTGGTGGGGGATAAAGCACTGTTGTGCCACTGAACTCAAGAATACTGCGCTGGGAACGACAGACTCGAAAATAAGCAGCCAACAGCCATTCAACTCCATCATCTGGTGTTGCAGGCACAGAACCCTCGCCTCCGTAAACTACACAGAATTTCAAAAGCCACCCACACTACTGCAAAAAAGAAAAAAAGTAATTAGAAAGGGTTCTGCTGTGGCATTCCCCACAATTATGCTTTAGAAACAAACATACACATAAGTAGATATGATCAGTCCTTTTGTCCTCTGTACCCCCGCCACCTCTGCTGTCCTGTTCTAGAACAAACAGAATATTAAGCCCCACCTCTGCTGTCCTGTTCTAGAACAAACAGAATATTAAGCAAGAATGGGGCCCAGCTTACTCAGTTAAGCCTTGGACCCCATGTCTCTTCTTTTGCAAAGGTTGTTTTAAAGTTAGTCCTCTCTACTACTAACAGCTACATGCGCAAATGAAAGTTAAGGTTTCTCTTCTTTTTTTCAAGGGATAAAAACACTCAGAGCAGGGGGAAGGCCAGGCTTAGAACAGACAGACCCCATCCCTTTAGGGGAGGGGAGAGGAGAAGGGCCCAAGTGGGGAACCAGACAGAGAACAACCCTACCAGAGCGTGGATTCACACCCACCAGCCTCAGTTTCCCAGCTACTAGGGCAGGGAAATAACCCCATCTTTGAGAGGACTGGTTCCTTCATTCAACAGTTACTTGAGACTCTACTATGAGGCAGGCACTACAGAAGATGGCGAGATACATTCACAAATTAAATAAAGGGCCCAACGACATGGGGTGCGTGGAGCCCCCACAACACCAGGAACACACATCTGGCAGCAGGCCCGCTGACAGCACACCCCCACCCCACTCCGCGTTCGCTCATGTCCAGCAACTCCACCTCCTCCCTCAAATGGCCTTCTTTCTGATCTTCCAGTCCACAGAGCTTTTGAAGAAGCCACCCCCTCCACCCCCTCTCCTTGCCCAGAAGGCTCTTTCCACCACTCCTGACCCAACTCCATCCATGTGAAGTCACCCCTGGAGGCCTCCCCGCCATGCCCTTGCGCTCTCGTGCCACCCTCCACTCTTCCTGTAACAGGGTGGTCCCAGGAAAAGGGGAAGTTCCCAAAATCCTAGTTCCACCCTAAGTGGGTGGAGCTGAGGATAAGAAGATTTCTGCAGAGAAGAG
>JAGFMF010011637.1:1985663-2024009 GCA_019455555.1 Galemys pyrenaicus
TTTGTATGTTTGTCTTAATGCGGCGGATGGCAGAACCCATTCAGAGAGGGCAGGCTTGGGGGTTCTGAGTGCTCCTCTCCCTGCCCTGTAACATTCCCACAGCACTTACACAAGTTGCACTCATGCAGCTTTGTGTGACGTTATTTTAGTGTCCACCCCCCACAATTTTCTGCAGGATCCACGCAAGTGTCCTCTCACCGCTGAACTTCCCCTTAGCAGTTAGACAGACATGGTAGGTATCTAATGCACGTTTGTTGGTGGGACAGATGAACAAACGAACGAACGAACGAACGAACGAACGAACGAACGAACGAACGAACGAACGAACGAACGAACGAACGAATGAATGAATGAATGAAATAACCATTTAATGGAGGTAGCCCAGGCGACCTGAAGGTCCCTTCTGCCCCTCTAGGAACACGTTTTCACAGGACTGTTCCTAAGACAAAGCATATAAAATTTACAAGATGAGGGTCTGGTAAATATTCAAGGTCTTTGGACTTTTTTTAAAATTAAGTCTCTACACAGGATGCAGTTCTCTGAACATGGTTGGATCTTTAAAGACACCAAATATTTTCTTATGAAATAAAAATAAGTTGGGTATCAACTGTTAACAGACAGGAAGTGCCACAAGGTCTTGAAAGCAGAGATTCTTTTTTTGTTGTTGTAAAAAATAAATAAATTGAGACTTTTGTTTTGGGCAAAATCCTGTGCTGTGAAGGATAAAAGTCAACAATACTAAAAAGGGAAAAGGAAAAAAAAAAAAAAAGAATAATCCAGCATCTCTCTGAGCAACACATCCGGGCGAGCAGAGCAGAAAGGACACAGTGGCCCAGAGAAATCCTATGGTTTCTGTTTCTAAGACAAGACGCAGACCCAAATAGGGGCCTCGAGCGCACAGAAAGAGGAACTCGAGGCCTCTACACCAAATACTGGAGACCGGGGCCTCCTGCTCCAGGTTGGGAGGTGGGGGGGCTGGTGTTTTTTCTTGCAGGGTGAGGGAGGTGATGGTTATTGTATGGGTGGAGAATGGGCTTAAATGCAAGCCCATTAGAGAAGCAGAGCCTTAATTTATCAATTAGACGCCATCTGTGGATTGTGTTCCTTGAAATAATTGTTGAATTTGACAATGCACTGCAGCTTTACAAAGTTTCTGCCATCCTTGATGCCGTTTAATTAAATTTCTGCACTTAACTTTGATTGCGCTGAAAGCGCTGATGCCTTCCACAGATTGAGTTCCTCGGCCACCTGCTGTGAGTGAGCCAAGCGCCTTTCCAGAAGCCAGAGAAAAATATGTATTTTCTTTTATTTCCAAGTCTCCTCTTTTCTCAGTCTTCACCCAAAGGGAATCAAGGCTCGTGCTGCACAGAGGGGCAGCGTCCCCAAGGCCCACAGTCAGGCCTTCAGTCCCTCACCACCTACACGAGGTCTTTCTGTTCTTTTCTTGTGTCTCACACAGCGCGTTAACAAAACAGAATCCCAGACAGTTGGTTACCAAATGCAGAGAAGCCGCTTAAAATAGAACACAATAATTATCACAGAAAGCAACTAAGAACACAGGTTTCAGGTGGGAGCTGCCTCTGCTCCAGAACTCTCCATGCCTAGAAGGAAAGATGGGTCAGCACAAGGCTAGACCCCTGGTGGGGGAGGGGGGGGGCGGGGACGACCTGGGGCTGGTCCTGGTAGGAGAGCCGGGGCTCACTTCTGTGTTTTTGGAAGACATCTCGAGAGCGACTTGTCACCTGTCTCATTTCAGAGACAGAGACCTCCACCCACACAGGGCTGTCCATCAGTTTCCATTTCTTTTCTGTGTAGTGAAAGAATTACACAAAAGCACCATCCTACTTTCTACCTCTATGGATTTGATTCCTCTAGGAGCCTCATAGAAGAGGGATCATTTAATAGTTCTCCTTCTGTGACTGGCTTACCTCATTTAGCCTAATGCCTTTAAGATTCATCCATGTTGAAGCACATGTCAGAATAATAAGCCATTAGATTAAGGCCAAATAGTATGCCGTTATGGGCACATACACATTTTGTTTATCCTTTCATCTGTCAATGGACATTTAGGCTGTTTTCACCTTCTGGCTATTGTGAATAATGCCGCTATGAACATTAATGTGTAACTATCTGTTCAAGTCCTTGCTTTTTGTTCTGAGTATATAACCAGATGTGGAATAGCTGGATCATATGGTAATTCTATGTTTAATTTTTTGAGGCACCGCCATATAGTTTTCCATTGTGATTATACCCTGTCATCCCCACCAGCAATACACAAGGGGTTCCAACAGACTTCATTTGCAAATGCAAATTTTGTAACTATAATTCATGAGCTTGGACTGAAGACTGCCCTCTCCAAATTCTTTGAAAAACAAATATTCTATGAGTGACTTTACATGTGGATGAACATGTTAGTGTGGATTTTTTTCCAGTAGGAAATACCAGTGGGTGGCATGTAAAGCAAGGAAGAATTAGAGAAAGGCAAAGCTAAAAGGTATGAAAAATGAATTTGGCTCTTTTTTCTTTTCCTAGAACCATATAGCTCCTCTAACTTAAAACCTTAAGTTCAGAAGATTTATGGGCTGAGACTTCACAACTGTAAAATAAAATTCTCAGGAAATGCAGTCGCAACAGTCAATGGATCATTACAACAGCCACTTATGCAAGCCAAAAACCCACGGGCCAAACAGAATTGGGTCAGATATTAATTTCCACAATGGGCAGGGTAACGAGACACAAGTTGCTTCACCAACTCCCTTTTCGGTCCATCCAGTGATCTTTCATTTCAAGAAAGCCATGGGATCCTCGGTATAAGGAACACAGGCCTGCAGTCCCCCAAAACTCAGTGAACACTTGCCATGATCATGCTCTATAATAAGGTCATAAAGCAAAATTTATGGAAATGTGCGTTTTATTTAAATATCTGAGCACAACTCTACTACTACAAACAAATCTACTACTATTGGCCTCCAATTTGGCCTCCACATTCACTCTCTGCCCATCAAGAGTCAACCTCATTTTGTTTACAAAATCCTGCCACTGCTGGGTTCCATGAGGTACTATGGGCCATCCATGCTGGTGTGCTCAGTTCCAGAAGGCAAGTCAGCATTGACATGTCGCCAGGGTATACCCATCTCCTAACAACCCAGTATCCCAACACCAGAAATAAATTCTGGCTTTTCTGAGAAAGCACGGATAGTATGTATTTTATTATTTTCAGCAGATATATAAGAAAATGTAATTTCACCGTCCCACCTCTGTGAGACTGATTATAGACGCATACAACCATTGACAAAGGGTAAGGATCTTTTGTGAGGTCATTTGTTCCAATTTTTGGTTCAGAAAGCTTATTAACTGTCCACAACACACACACACACACACACACACCCTAGCAGTGCCACTGAGATCCCTTTAGGAGGGGAGCAATGTGAGAGATATTCTGAAACTCCCCCACAGACAGAGTTAATATTCCGCGTGTTACAATCCGTAGCCAATTTTATGGACAAGTTATAAACCACCAGCATTAAGCAGTTCACACAAAATTCTGCATCTTCACCTTAACCACGTGGCACCTCTGTACCCTGTAATTAGCCTCTGCTAAATGAATATTAAATCTTGGGGAAGCATGAAGGGTCAATTATATCACCAAGTAAAGAAAGAGAAGACACTTGTCTTGGCCTCTGGTTTTTGTCTTAAATTAACTTTTAATATGTTATATTCACTTTTCCTATATCCTACAATTTTTCTTCTGTGGAAGCAATATGATATTTTAAAAATTTAAGAGAACTGAGACACAGGGGAAGAATCGCTTCATGGGCATAAAGTTTAGTGCTAACCTTTCTCTTCAACGGATTCAGAAGAGAGTCCAAAATAACACCAACCTAAACGCTGACAGATGAGGCTGGCTGGGTCCCGCAACCCTCACAAACTGGAAGAGTGTTCCGACAAGAGGTAAACCCCTCTGCAGCTGGCAGGTGAGACCCAGCGCCCCCACAGGCATTTCTCTCACAGAAGCACAGTGGACCTGCTGCTCTGCCTGTTAGTCTCCTCAAGGAACACAAACCCAAAAGGTGCAAGACCCTAAATCCACCCTGTTCACGCCCCTCCTTGAGATGAGAAGCTCTGAGGAAAGTTAGGAAGAAGCAAAATCGTTACAGTGAAAAAGATTCAACTGTTGCATCTCTGGGCTGCAAATCCTTGTAAAGTGAGGTAGTACATGAATCCCACTGATAAATTAGACACAACAGCCCAGCTCCTTCCCCTAAGCCCTGACTCTCAGGCATTAGAAGACACCTGGCTGCAGGCATCTGGCTCTTAAGTCCAATCCTAAGAAAATGTGGGTCTACACTCCCGCCCAAACATGTTTCAGGAGTCCACAGCAGGTCCCCACCATGCACAAGGGCCATCTTTCTAAAAAATCACGTCTAAAGGACTCATCCGGTGCAGAAGCCTGGGATGCCCTGAGGGGATTTCCTAAGAGTCAAGATGGAGGGCCAGACTCCCCCTCTATGCTCATGAGGAGTTTCCCATAACACTCTAAGTCACAAATAAATGTGTGAATGATGCTACATAGGGTGGGGAGCTTAGCACAGGGAGCAGCCAGCTAATGCAGTGACTAGGAGAACACTAATAAGGGAATTGAAAACTGTATTCACTGCAAGATAAAGCAGAGTAAGTCAAATACAGAGGAAATGGTTGTGGGGTCCCCAAGGGCCCAGCAGGGCTTCAGCTCAACAACAGGGATTTCCCAGGGGAGGGCAACAGCAGGCGCTACCTGTAAGCCCTGTGGCCTGAGGTGTCATGGCCGACCACAGGGGTGGGGCAGGGAGGAGAAATCCCCCACCCATGACTGGGCACACATTTTCACATCTACACTATTAGTAATGCCACTGCCAGCTCTTCTTCAGGGCTGGCTCACTCACACAAGCTTGGGGGAGAGGCAGTACTGAGGAGTCCCTTTTGCAGATGAAGAAACTGAGACTACAGAAGCTCGAAGCTAGATTTAGAGTCCTTATCTTGCTGACTTCAGGGCCCAGGCTCCTCACTGTCAGCCCATTTTTATCTCTCCTGCAGATGGATTCATGATAACATTAAAATCCCCACAGTGAGTCAGAACAAAGATTTGCCACCGTGGGAACCTGAACAGCATTTGACTGGACAGCTGTCAGGAGACACTTCTGACCTCGCACCCAAAGCAATCTCAAGGGTACTGGGAGCTGGGGCGAGTGAAGAAAAAGAAAAAGCTTTTCTCCTGCCACAGATGCCCAGTGGCAGGACCACGTGCTAACCTGGTCAGAGAGCAGCGGTTGCCCAGGTTCTGACGAGCTGTGGTACGGAGGGACTTCAGCAGGGGCAGAGCTGCCTCCACAAACCGATCTCCAAGTATCAGGACTCCCTCGAGGGGCCTGAGTAACCATCTTCCTTGAGTGTACCCCACTCTCCTTGAGCGTGTTTGTATTTCAACACATACAACACTTCAGGAATAGTAACTTCTGTAACCGTCAAAAGTGCTATGGAAATCAGCACTTCTTTTATTTGCCCTAAAATTATCTTCTTCAAGCCCTGTACTTCTTGTGTTCACAGAATCACCAAGTGACCTTTAGTTTCTGGGCCTACTCCCTTGCACAATGAGAGCGCTGACCTAATGAACCTCCAAGGTCCCCTCCAGCCTATAAGGATGGGGATCTCACATCCACATTTGCCTTCTGATGCCTCACTTTGATACCCAGTCCAACCAGTCCCAAAAGATTCTTTTGGAAATGCTTTTCCAGAGATAACCACTTGGCCATAAGACATCCTTGTGTGAATTAGGAAAAGACACAACTTCTTCTGAACGGACACAGTCACACTCCAGAACCAAACTTGGCTTCCAGGCCATAGTCAGTCAGAAGCCTTGTTCAATGAACCACCTGAACAACTGTACATGGCAGACTTTGACTCTGCACTGAACATTACCAGGCCCTTCTGTCACCCAGAACAACAAAAATAGCAAGTACTATTTCCTGACTGGATAAGGATAAGATGTGCCAGGCATCGTGGTGACTTCTTTTTTGTTTGAAATGCTATTAAACAGAAAGATATCAAAAATAATATTAATAACATGTGTACAGTATAAAACACAATCAGCACCTACCACACACCTATTGGCTAATTGAAAAAACAAAAAAATACTAATTTTGCCTTTTCCTAACCCCACTCCCCCTCCCTGTTACTCAAAGGTAACCATTACCTTTTTCCTACTTTTCCTTATAGTTGTTCCACTACTACTTAATTTTTTATTTTTCTGAGCTTGGGCAGCAGGAATCTCAGTGTACATATCATCCACACGTACATGTCTCTTCCACGTCACTAAGTTTGTGAAGCATGAGTGTTGTTGCAGGCAGCTGTAGCAGTGAGACCGAGACCACACACCATCAGTGTTAGCCATCATGATAACATGGACGCTAACAGCTCCATTTTGCAGACGAGGAAACTGAGGCTCATGAGGTTAAATGACTTGCCCAAGGCCACTTGTTTGTTTGGTGATACCAGCTGAGAGTCAGACTAATGCAAACAAACAATGCAACTGGTGTTAACCAAGCAGTGTGGCGAGGAGAGGGGGTGAACCTGGCAGACAGCCCTGCCCTAAAGGCTCTTGCAGTCAAGGTTGGTTGTCCGAATGACAAACCTGGATTCTTGACTCCTACGTATTTCTACTTCTCCTCCTATATATTTCACCTGTCTGAGAAGTTTTAACCAGAACTGTATCTGACTCCAATAGTGCGAGCAGATGGCTCCTAAAATCTAAAAGTGATCCTCTCCATTGCATTCTTACTCCAACAGACACACACCAAAAAAAAAAAAAAAGTCAGAAAAAGCAAACACCCACTGAAGGAGAAATGCTCTAAGTTTCCAAGAAAAGGCAGACTGTAGCTGGTGAGGCTCCAACTATAGACTCCAACTTGAGTCATTAAACGTGTTACCTGGCAAACACTTGACCTTCAGCACCACCGCAGTATTCAGAAATGCCAATGTTAGCCCAGGGCTGGAATCAGCCTGGAGAAAAACGCCCCAAGGAGTCATTCTCGTTTTACAGGTACAAAATGCTATATCCAGATTAAAAAAAGGAAAAATCCACAAAGGGCTTTCCCTATTACCCTTACCCCTCAATTTTTCATTGGTGCTTTTCTTCAGGGGCCAACAGTTGCCATGCTCTATAACGGAGAGGCCCCAAACTCCCTTTAAAGCCAAGCCATCGAACTGGGGGTCCCTGAAACAGCAGCCCCCATCATCTACCTCCTGTGGAATACATGAAAGTACCATTCAAGAAAAAATAACAGAGCACAGGAGTGAGACCTGCTGATCCCAGAGAGAAGATGGGAAAACAGAAATCCTGGCTGAGTTATCAAGTTAGTCAAAGTGAAAGGTAAGGCCAGGCACAGACTCGGTTAGGAGAAACAGCAAAATGCCTTTGGCCCATCGGAAAAAAAAAAAAAAAAAAAGATTAATTTATTAATCTGGACAGCAAGCATTTCTCCCCTGAGCAGTTTCTCTTCATATTTACTGATCAAATCTTCGTGAAGGAAAGCACACCCCTCTTACTGGATAAAGAAAGACACACACAAAAGCCCCTCAACTGAAAAATCAAGTCCAGCAGGTCATGATTTCACCTTTGAGTGAACAGGATGCGGCCACAAAGGGTTGAAAAGGGAGCTGGTGGCGCAGCTCCCACTGGCGTCATCGTTAATAAGTAAGCGGCAGCAGCCTGTGCAAAGCTCTCACCCTGGCGAGCACACTGACCAGGGCTGAGCAAGCACGGCTGGCCGGTGCCAAGAAAGCACAGGGTTCTGGGACTGCGAGGGGGAGAGCCGAGGGCTCTGTGCGCTGAGTGCGTTGCGCTGGCTGCATCAGCTCCGGGCCCAGGATCCTGCATCAGCTCCGGGCCCAGGATCCTTAACCAGCCCCTCCAGGCCACCCACTTTCTGATGTCTCCCCGCCATCTGCAGGCACAGACTGGTGGCCTTGAAGGGTGCTGGCACTTCAAGCTGTCCCTGGGGAGCCCAGCTTTCAGGCCTCTTCAAGAGGCAGCAGGAGTGCGGCCACCTGGGTCTGCAGCTCCTGGCTGCTCACAGACAGGAGGTAAAGGGGGGCCTGGTGGCAGTGAACAAGGCAGTCCTCAAGCAGAAATGGGGCCAGGCCTGCTTTGTTTTCCCAGGAAGGCCTGCATCATTAGGAAGAGAATGAGCGCTGAGCTACTAGCAGGGAACAAATCAGCCTGGAGAACTGGGGCAGGGTCCGCTGGAGGGGGCGGGCAGCTGGTTGGGAGGTGTGCAGAGGGCCTATCTCTTTGCTCCAAAATAACCACACCAATTTGCACACGAATAAGCAAACACAAAACCCCAAAGCAAGGACATTCAAAACGGAAAGCAGCTGTTAATCACCTGCTTAATTTTTTTCTGTAAATTAACTGCAACTCAGAATTTTCAAACTCTCAAGTACAATACACAGCTTAACATTTTCATACACCTGTAAAACCACTAAGTTAAATCCCATTACAAAAGACTCCAACTTATAAAGGAGTAGTTCAAATACAGTTCTTATCAAATACAAACAATAGAAAATGATTTAGGCAGAGAACATCAGTCACTGGAAATTAACATTTGAAAAAAATTTTTTACATAAAAACCATCTGTGTATTGAGGCAGTGTTGTACTCTGCTAAACCACAGGCCTAATTAAGGAACTAGGAACCAAGGCATTACAGAGTAATGCATTAAGTTTTGTGTTTTCTTTTTTTTTTTTTTTCCTTGAGTCTTGCTGGAATCTTATCAATACAGAATGTGTTGTCTTTTCTTCTCTGTAAATCTAAGGAGGTATATGTCAAATTGCTACGAGCATTTGTGGCTGACAGACAAAACACAACTTGTCTTAATCTGGGGTAGTTCTCCCATGCCAGGATCTCCACCCAAGGATAGCTGCTTTAAAGTCCAGCCAGGGCATAAAAGTATCAGGAAGATAAGAATGAAGACGCCTGCCCATGGGGCAAGAAGTTATGCAACAAGGGGCAGCTGGTGTGTATGGGTAAGAAGGTCTAGAATTTAAATACATTATCTTTGCCCCAGTCCACCCCCACCTTGAATATTTTCTATTTCCTCAGCAAAGGATTTAAAAAAAAAGAACAATTAACAGCTATAATCCAAATGGCACTTTACATTTTACAAAGCAGTCGGTGGCTATCTTAGCTGATGCACACTGCGCCTCGCTGACCTGAAGATAAGGGACTGAAGTCTCAGGAAGGTCACATGCCCTCATCAGGGTGGCAGAGCCAGCTAGTAAGAGACAGACCAGTACCTGGACCCCAGCCAGGTTCTGTCTCCCCCAATGCTGCTCAAAATAGCATTGCCAGAACCAGGGAGGGGTGTTAGCCCAGTCCTTGGAACAAGAGAAGCATGTGATCTAACCAATGGTAACCGAGCATCCGTGTGAGACTGTACTTCTTCATGAGTCTGCGCTTTGAGGTTAAAGACATGTTTCACTCGAGTCTCGCATGCCCCCCAACAGACAGGTCCCAAGGAGAGGAGAAGACCAAAGGGCAAAAAGACAGGCAGTATTTTGTCTATATGGCACATCTACCTCTAGAACCTACCCTCCACTATCCCACAGTTCTAGTGGGAATCAGTCAGAGCCAGGTCCCAGGGCTGGATCCATGAGCTACACAAAGTCCATCGGTGAACTTCGCTGAAAGTGATGTGTAGAAGCTGAAAGGAAGCAGTAACATTTCCACTGGAGTTGCCAAGCTAATATGTGAATTCAGGATGCTAATGGCCCTCTTAATCCAACTCATGGGAAACATTTATCTACAAAAGGAACAAATGAGGCCAATCCACAGAGGGAAGGAGAGGGGAGAGACAAGAGACAGAGAGGGCCATGACGATATCACATGAGCCCCTGGAATTAACTGTGACTAAGTCAGGAAAACTGGAGTTTACATGCTGAGGAACAATAGATTCCCTTTTCTCTGAGCCTGGATGGGGTCATCTGAAACCAAAAGGGGACTGTCTTGAACATGTAAGGCAATGTTAAACACACACGTTTTTCAGACTATCCCTATTTTCAGTACCCTGTTTTGCAGGCCTCTGAAACCACCTCCACTCTTGTCTTCTAGAATCTATTCTGGTCCAGCAGCTGGGGTAATCTTTACTAGTCTGTCATATCACATCATTCTTTAGCTCCACTCCTTCCAATGATAGCCCTTCTCCCACTTCTCCCATCAGCACTACCTAGAACTGTCTTCACACTTATTTATTTATATTTACCTCTGATTAAAATACCAGTTAGGAGGTAAGCTCTCCAAGGGCAGGGACCTTAATCATCTTGTTCGTTTCTCTATCCCCACCCAGTGCCAAGCCTCTTTTTCACTGTGTACTGAATATCCCAAATTCCACTGTTAGACATCTCTCTGCCACTCTTTACAGGCCAGCGTGGAATTCTCCACCCTTAGGATTTCCACGCCCAAATTAAGATCACTAGCTATACCACTGATCAGGGGCTCAGAAGCTACAGCCCCTGGGCCAAATCTGATCCACAGTCTGTTTTTATAAGACCTGTAAATGAAGACCAGTTTTTACATCACAACATTTGTAATTGACTGGACGACAGAAAACAGTCACTGTGACGTCCAATTCTGTAAAACATTCTCTCTCCCCTCAAAATATAATATCCATTCTTCGATTAGCAAACCTATAGTACCAAAAAAATGAACTCAATTATGATTATATTTGGGGTTTTTATCAGTAAAAAAAAAAAAAGTGCAAATTTGTTCTGCCTCCAGTTATGTAAGTATTTATATAACATCCTTACCATTGCCTCTTAACCTGCAGAGCCTAAAATATTTACTATCTGGTCTATAAAAAGAAAAAAAATTGCCAGAACTTGCTACAGACTACTATTTACCAGGGGATAAAAGGCAATTTAATAGGCCAATGCAACCCAGGCCTCATCCAGGACTGCTTATTAATGAGCAAACAACAAGATCAGGTCCCAAGAAAAAAATAACTAGGTTAGATCTCCAATCTACAGGAAGCTTTTAAATCCAAAGACCCTTAATAGGAAATAGGAATTCTGGTTCAGCAAATACCCCTAAAAGAGAAACAGACATATCACTTGCCCCCTCCATTTCCACCTATCCCCTAAAGAAACAGAGTCTATATTTTAACTTAGAATCTTTGAGGGCTGGGCCCTCCCCTGGTGGCGCAGTGGGTTAAGCAACAAACTATGAAGCAAAACGCAGCCACTGCAGCACGAGTTAGATCCCTGCTGCCGGCCAGGGAGGGGACCCACATGGCGCAGCAGACCTCTCCTGCCTGGCCTGCTGCTGCCCTCAGCAGTGTGTTTCAGTCCATGTTCTGCTCCCCACTCTGTCGTTCCCCACTCTGTCGCTCCCCACTCTATCGCTCCCCACTCTGTCTCTGGTGGATCCTCTCACCCCTTGCACTTCTGGCCTGTACCCCAGTTCTTATATGAATAACATAAATCTTAAAAAAAAAAAAAAAAAAGACTCTCTGAGGGCTTCTCTGTTTGCCCCTAACAGAAATAAATGCATTAATGCGCTGAGTCTGCCATTGGCCACCACATACTCCCTGAGGCCCTCCAGGACAGAGCCCGTAGAACCCCAAGAAAGCCCAGCATTTCAGAACCACACCAAGCCTATCAACACGCCTCTCTCTGCCATGGCGGGCAGCGCCTGCTCCAACTCCATGCCGCAGTTAGTCCAAGGAGCAGCAGCACAGGCTAAAAAATGTACTCCCATCTTGGCCAGCAAAAGTCCAATCATGGCTTGACGGGGACAGGGGCCCAGGCTCTACTTAAGTCGCCAGAATATTACAGAAAAGAAACATGTCCTTCCAGCTGTCTGGGGAAAGATGGGTCAGTGGGCTGTTAATATTCAAATCATCATTAAGTGACTCAACTTTCCAGATATAAAAGGCCTCACAGCAGGAAAGTCTCCGTCTTGACTTTTCTTTCTGGCTTCAACAGAATAAAACTGAGGAGCAGAGAACCAATTAATTTTTAAGCATTTCTTTAAAATTACCAGAGTCAGCCTCACCAAGTCCAGTCATTACTAATTTCCTGACTTCCACACCCTGATCCTTAACACCACCCCGTAAAATTGCTATGTGCCTGCAACTGCATTGGTGGAGGCTAAGGAGGTGCCCTCCTGGCCAGAGCAAACTGCTAGCCTAAGGGACTCCGTCCAAACTAAATCCACATAGCAAGAGACCAGGAAGATTCAGTACATGAAAATGACTCCTTCAAGACCTAAAACCTAGTCCTGGTACAGCCTTTGCAAGGTAACACATATTCCAGGACTTTCTGACGTTTATTCCACTGACCCTTCCCTTTGTCTCCGGTCCGGGATCCCTCAATACCTCCTGCTCTAATTACAGACCCGTGTGAGTCTGGGAGAGCAAGAAGAAACACACCTCTACTCAGCACTGGGCAGAGGCACAATGTGTTCACATTAGGAACGAGGGTTCTGCCATCATCACCAGGAGCCCCTCCTCATCTGCCTCTCTTCTCTTTCCCACCAAAATCTTAAAGTCCTATTTTTTCCCCCTACTTCCTCTCCAAAACAAAAGGAGCAAATTTAGAGTCCTCTATTTAGACTTCTAACTTTGAGAAATCTAAAGAATTAAATGGGAAGACAGCTGCAGGTTTGTCTGCTTTGGAAAAATGCCAAAGTGACCCCAGGTCCCATTGGGCGTCCTAGACGAAGGTACTGGGGACCTTCCCATCAAGGAGGAAACCAGCCAGGTGTGCAACAACCAGATTCGTTTCTTTTGACAAATATTTACTGAGTGTCTACTGTGTGCAGGCACTGTGCTGAGAACACAACAGAAAGCGAAAAGCAAGAAATCCCTGCTGTCCTGGGACTTGTGTTCAAACGCCCCTGGACCACAACATGAAGTTGAAGGGAAGCAAAGAGAAGAGAAGGAAACCCTCTGGCTCAGGGCCTCTTCACACATGTCTTATCACTCACTCACTGTCTCGCTCATTCATTCACTAACCTCGGCTCGGGCACTGAGCTCCATAAGTGGGCTCCTGCAGTTGTAGACAGAAGGGGCTTAGGAGCAGCATCTTCTAAGAGCAAAAGATAATTTGGAGCTTCCAAGCACCGGTTTCTGCTTCGTGGTATCCCTATCTGGGGCCAGGAGGAACGGATGGAGGTGGAGCAGAGAGCAAAGCCGCAGTCCCCGCACTCTGTGCGACCAGACCCTTGCAGGATGCGAATGAGGAGGGGGTGACTCATGGCCTCACTGACACCATACTCCCCTCCCGTGGGAGAACATCCTTATTCTCCATGTGACTCTCCAGAACCAGGATCTGCTCTTTTCCTCTCAAGTCTCTGCTTAGTGTCTAGCAAGCCTGATGGCTACAGAATAGGTCCTGGGTTCCCATGAGTATGGCCAAGGAAACACTACTGGCAGTGGCAAGAAGGGAAGTCAGGGTACAGCCCAGTCCCTGCTAGCTGGGCCATGGTTCCTGTCACGGAGCGCCGGCCCATGACTTCATTTCAGGAGCGCTTCCTCCTCTTGACCCTTTGGACCAAGGGGTAATAACTGCCTATCAGAGCTGATAACCCCTGGGTGCCGCAGCACTGCTCATCAAACTGTTCATTCCGTCTACACCTCTGCCAATAGTCCCGCCATTCACTTTTTTCAATTAAAACCTTTTGTAAAGTATTTATTTCCTATTGGACCCTGACAGAAATGACACAGTGGGTGAAAAGTCGAAAGCACATTGTGGGTATTGACTGAGATAAGCTCATCCTTCCAGGTGCACAAGGACAAGGAAGAGAAGATCAGGAGATGCTCACCGACAAGGTGATGCTTCAGCTGAAGAAGCAAGATAGCAGGCCAAGGTACCCCATCAACACAACAGCCAACAGAGGAGAGGATCTCAGGATGGTGGGTGTGTGGAGGACAAGAGAGGAAACTTAAAGGGGGGTGGGGGGACACAGGTAACAAGAAGCATTGTAGCCATGCTGGAATAGTTGGACTTTATCCTGAGGCACTGAACAGTCTCCAAATGCCGATCACAAGGTGATTCTATCCAATACTCCTTGTGTTTCAAGGTGCTTCCCTTTCTTGGACAAACTGAATATTGGCATTCACTTAGGGCAAATAAACACAACAGCTAAAATGGCTATTCTGGAGTCCAAAGCAAAAAATAAAAGCTATCAAACCATGAAATATGGTTCACAGTGATATTCTTCTATAACCACACACGTGTGCGCGCGCGCATGCACACACACACACACACACACCTCTAATGCCGTTAACAATGAGCTTTGGAGCATTTACAACCTCAGGTGAAAGCACACCAGTCATTAACAACAGATTTTGAGAAGATTACAACCTAAATAACTATCATTGGAACACGTAAGTTACTTAATATAAAGTGGTTCCATATGGTTCATTTATAATTCACGTGGCATCAGTCAGCTAGAATCCACCCAGATGATATTACTCGAGTCACCAGACATGCTTTTATTCCTCTGAAAAGGCAGCAAAGCAGGGTACAGTCAAGAGATTTCAGATAGGACTGAATTGTAAAATATTCTTGGGGTAAAACATTATTTCTTGGTTTTCCCCAATCCCCAACTTCGTTTTTTCAGGACTATATATTCCGCAAACTGTTTTTCAAAGACTTAAAGTAGAATGGTTTTTAAGCCCCATTTGCCTGATAAGCTTGCTGTGACCAGTGTTTTTACTCTTTTTGTTGTTCCTGAGTTGAAAGCAGCCGGGCTGGAACATAAGCATGTATGTACTAACTTGACCACTGTAATAAGACTAATAAAAGAATCGGAATAGATTGTCTCAGAGGATTTTCTAAGTGTTTAATATTGCGGTTATTTGCCACATTATACTTAACACAAATGTACACAATTCAGCTCCTAAAATCAATTATTTAAATGCTTTATTTTTCCTCTTCCTTCTTTTCGTCTTCCCCTATCGACTCAAATGTTAAAAGCTTTCCAGTATTTCTTTACTCACTGTCATGATCACTCATAAATGTTAATTAAGAAGAAAATTTAAACGTTACTCCCAACTGTGCCCAAAAGAAGAATCCCTGAGTTTGCCACCCCATCCCAGAAGCTTCCATTCACGAAGGGAGCTCCTGGGCCTTCCGACGACCTCACACTCACACACAAACAGGTGTGCTTGCACACTCATCAGCTGGGTCCAGAACAGCAGGGAACACCAGGAGAGGATGGTCGGCAAAGGGGTAGCCCAGCAGGAGGAGAGGGAGGCGTCAGAGGCAGCATCCTGGACCCTACCGCCCGGTTCTCCCGAACCAGGACAGAAGGAAGAGAGGCCAGCCTGGAACCCTGGCAAAGGGCCAGTCCAAGAGTGCTCTTACTTCAGAGTCTTCAGAAGGCTTCGCTGTGCCCCCAATATCTCCTTATCCTGCTGGCCATGCCTTGAAGCCTTTGAAAACTAGAGACCATAATTCGAGATTTAAGAAACTTGCCAGGGAGAGTTAACACGCACGGACATATAAGCAATATCAGATCTTCCTGATTAAAGGATAGTAGAAAGAAGCCAAAACACCCTGAATGTGACCTGGGGACGAAAGGAACATGGACACTGGATGTTACCACTCTCCCCCAGGTCATCTTCCCTGGGCACAAGTGTGACCCGGACATTTGAGTTCCTGAATGTAAGTAAGTGCCTCTAGTCTAGGGGGGCAACTCAAGCCTTCATCACAGTCTTCCCGTCTCCCCAGAGTCCTCCATCGCAGGCCCCCGGCTCCACAGTCCTCACGCTCAGCACAACACCAGTCCTGCAGCCAAGCTGCTGTGAGATGGACCACAAGTCACTTGTGCCACTTGTAAAATACCAAAGCAGGCAAAGAACTTGGTACTTCAGAAGGCAGAGCAGATTCTCCATCCTTTCTAGGGCGTCACCTTCTCCCCCTCCTTCTATTCCAACGTGTGTGCCCATTAAGTAAAGAGCAAGGGCCAGACATGCAGGAAAGCACCAGGGAGCTGTGCACACATCCTGTAAATGAACTATGAGCCCCAAGAAGACAGAACCCAGATGCACGTTCCTACTCACCGCCGTCTCCTCACAGCTAGCCCCGGCAGAGGGCAAGGCCTAGGAATGCTGGTCCAGTGACTAAAGGAAGGAGGAACAATAGGACATGTGCAAGTCCTAGAACAGGCTGAAAGAGAACTCAGACAACTTAGAGAAAAACTGCTGAAGCAGGTAATGTGCAGAACCTAGTCTACTGAGAGAGATCCCAGGACAAAACTCCACTTTCTGATTCCCAGGGGGTATAGGATGGTGTGGGTAGAAGCTCTGGAAGGTGACCTCACTGAACATCCCCATGACTGTGAAGCTAGAATAACCCCAACGTAAGAGTCATGGGTTTCGCTGATTCGGGAAGAGCAGGGCCCAGGGCGTACAACTACACAAATGAGTCTGCACACTCTGGGACATGAAGGCAGGCAACGGGAGCCACAGGAAAGAGAGGGGATGAACCTGTGTGCCTCTTTTCGCCTAGAATTTGGAAAGTGCTGCTATGATGTTGCCTTCATTATTTAAAAATAAGCATGGTCAAGATCATTTTTATAGAGCTATTCTGGAATGAAAGTCTCCTAATTCAAACTTTGATAAGATGACAGTCTGTGGAGCACCATCTGATTCCCTCCATGGAGTATCATCTGACCTCCTCCTTTCTGGAATGCAAGTCCAGAACATGTTCTATCATTATCACATCTGGCAATATAAGAAGAAGTGGGACAGAATGCCCTAACTATCTGATTTCCAGGAACAAAGCAGTGTTATTTATTGGTTGCTTATTACAAAATTCTGGCAAATTTTCAACCTGTAACTCCATGACAGAGAGCATGACTGGTATGTAATGGATATGGTTAGGATGTGGCCCAGAATCCTTAACTGCACATTTTCTTATTTCCCTCTCTTTCTCATACAAAAGGCACCATAGTATATCAATATATTTTTTGTAGCATCTTGCTCCTTTTTAAAAATTATAGTCCATACTTTGTTCCAGGTTCTCAGTTTTTCCTTACTGTCCTGCTATTCCAGGAAACACCATGACATGTTGTAGCCCTGTCTTCTAAGCTCCCCTTGAATTTCATTTTTTTTTCCTCAAAGATACAAATGGTGGATGGAGGAGAAGAAAGAGAAAGAACAAGGTGAGAGATGAAAAATGTGACGTCCCTACTCCTCAGCGGCCACCACTCTCACATGTCCACCGTGTGCTCGTGCTCTGTGCATTACTATCATTATTTACGTAATGATTTTTTTCTACTGATTCATTTGGGGGGCCAGGTTTGCTTTATCTTTACAAAAGACTCAAAAGAAGGACAAATCAGAAAACAGAGAAGAAGTTGGTCACCTCTCAAGGCCTGGAAAGTGGAGGGAGGAGGGACAGCATATGGGGGCAGCACTTCTCTAAGTAAACTTTAGAATACATGTTAATGCCCCACAGAGTAAATAAATTTCAATTAACAACCATGGGAAGAGAAGAGGAGGTTGAGAAACTGAAACCAAACTGAAGGGCAAATGGAAGAAAGGTAAGCCAGGTAACTTGTGGACACAGTCATTGACCATATACCGCAGTTTTTAGCTAGGGTAGGCCAGAGGGTGGGGGAAAACGAAACAAAGCCTGAACCCTTTTTGATAGGTTTGTCTTTTTGTAGTGGGATGCAAATTCTGGCTCTATTTTAGCTGTATGACTGTACAAATAAACACGTAAGCACGCTGAGGTTGAGATTTAGCATGGGTTCATACTGCAAAAGAAGGACCACAACAGAGATGGAAGAGAGAGCAGCAAGAAAGAACCTCATGAGGATGAACTAGAAATGGATACACGGTATAACTCATCATTTCTAAAATGTGTACGTGTTTTACACATGTGCATACGTTTGTGTGTTTACTAGATTCTCTCCCATGGAATGACCTAGAAGAAGAGACACCTCAGTCACAATGAACAAAGAACACAGATCACCTCAGATCCACTGCCCAGTAAAAGAAACCATCTCCTCTGGGAAATGACTAATTTCAGGGCTGGGGCAAAGCAGAAACAAATTGAGCCTAGAACATCTTGTTATGCCAGAAAGCAAAGAAATGCTCAAAAAACTGTTGGTGGCCATGTTCTAAGGGAACCAGAGTGAAAAGCCTCCCACTGTCCGAACGTGGGACAACCTGAACACTGAGATAATTAGATAGAGTAGTGAATCACAAACTATTGAAGAACCAGGACTCCGTGAGGCCAAGTGTCTAAAACACACGCCGAGACTGATGGACAAGAAGGAAGGGCTCCTGCTTACAGGAGGATGCTAGTGCCAGACAGTGAACTCGGAGGGGTGGTGAGCATTTCGCAAAGTCACAGTGAGGAGCACATCAGGCAAATCGTGATGAGCAAATCGTCCTAAAGCGTCTCCCCCACAGGATGCTTATCGGTTAGAAGGGATGACATCACAGCCACATAGTGGAGGACGCAAACAACACCGTGACCACATGAGCAAAGGCTGTTCTCGGCAAAGAGGGGCAGATTAGCACCAGGCGCCCCCAGGACCCCAAGAAGACTGCCAACTTTTATGTGGCATCCTGGCCAGAAAAGCAAAATGGGAGCCCGGTCATGAGGAAATATTAGACAAGAATGTCCTCTTGGGGGGTGGGGGTAATATTCTTTATAAATGGCAATGTCATAAAAGGCAAATAAAAGCTGTGGAAATATTCCAGATTAAAGCAGACAAAAGGGACATTAAGACACGAAATGTCATACCTGATGCTACATCACAGTCCATGCTCAAGGGAAAAAGAATATACTATAGAGGGCATATTGGGTCAATCGACAGAATGATGGGGTAGGGAAGCAGAGTACCTAAGACCATTGTACCAGCGTTACACTTCCTAAAGATTACATATACTATATGCATGAGAGTTATGTAAAGAAATGTCCCATTCTTAGGAACACTGATGTATTTTGGAGAAAAGGGTCATGATGTACATAATTATTCCCAAATGACTCAGGAGGGGAAATATGTCTAGAGAAAGGATCGTGGGAGGCAGGTTGCTGACAAAGGGCTGACGAAGTGGGGCACACATGGGTGTTCTCAGCACTTATTCTTAGTCTTTCTTACATATTTTAAATTATTTTCTAATTATAAAAAAAGGAGGGAGAGGGTCGAAGAGAAAGGAAGGGAGAAGGGGAGAGGGGCAGGTAAAGAGGGAAGACGAAAGGGGGAAGGAGGGAGGGAGAGCGATTCAGTGGTTAAACCTGGGTTGTATACCCACTAGCCTGGCACCCTGTTCATCTCACATCCCTCCCTCCATCTAGCCTGGCTCTATTTCCTCATCTGTCGAAGGGAGCAAGATGGCTTAACCATAACCAGTCTCATAGTCTTTGTGGAAAGATAAACTAAAAAACCAACATACAAAGAATTTATTATGACCATATTTTCTGAAGGAGAACATTATGACCAGTCTGTCTGTCTTATCTGCTAACAGATTTTGCAAGATAATGTTGAGCCTTTGCAAGATTTGTGTGAACTCAAAAAAAAAAAAAAATCAAGATTGCAGAACTCTTTAACTGGTATAAGTACTATTTGCCTAAATACAATCTCAAAAGTAATCACTCTACCCTAGGACCATTTGAAAATCTGTATTACAGGTTTGTGTGTATAAGAAATGCAATGGCAAAAGACTGGGTAACATGCTGAAGTTAAAAACCAAAGTTGTTTGAAGTGATACAATGACAATTCTATTTCAAAGTTTATACATTATTTATTTTACTTTTTAAGGCTATTTCTGTGGTCACTTCAACATCACTGAAAGTCTTCAAAACTTCACTTAATTTTCACAAAAATACGTGATGCCATCAGATGCCTGCAAACTCCAGCAGGAAGAGAACAAGACATGTGAGTTAACAGAGAGATTTCTGCATATAAAATAAAGAATGGGCAATCTGGAGGCTTTCACCTGATACGCTGCCAATTTCCTCGTCCAGATTTAGAGCTCCTCTTCTGACCAAGGAAAAAAGTTATTTCCAACTTCACTTTCTCACTGGAATACCGCAAATTAATGACTAGGGGTTTCTTCACTAGCCCTCAAACATCAGCCAGCGAAGTTTCTACTGAACTCTGCCCCCAGGCATCCTTTGATCCCAGAGGACAGAGGCCCAACTAGAACGTTTGGAGAAAGATCAAACTCTCCTGGGTGGCCTGTCAAAGCATTCAACTCTGAAGGTAAACTGAGTTTCAACACCACCTCTTACAGCCCAGTCCTCCCACTAATGTGGGGATAAGATGTCCGTGTCCCAAAGAGGTGTTTTGCCAACATCCCTCAGATCCACATCAAATACAATTTTCAAACCAATTAGCTCAGAAAGCATCACAACCAAAGCAGTATCTCCCACATTCTCATTATGGGGCCATCCTATTCAATTCCTAATGAGACGAAAGACAAAGGCAGTAGATGCAATAGGGTCTACTTCAAAAATTCTTTTTCTTTTAGAAAACAGATCCTCTTTTGTTCTGGTTAAACACCAATTACTCCGCTCTCTAACATGCAAATCAGTCGAAAATAGGGCAATATGTAGCTCACTCCAGCTCCACTGCAAGTTTGAATGAAGAAAAGAGAAAGAGGACAGAGGGGAGAGGGTGAAAAGAGAGGAGAGAGGAAGAAAAGAAAGAGGGGCAGAAGAGGAGGGAGAGGAGAGAGAGAGAGGGGAGATGCGTGATAGAGGCAGATCCCTCAGGGTCCTCAATTCCAAGTACTTTGTGCTCAGATAAAGCTCTTTTCAAAGGGCTCTTTTTTTTTATTTGTATTATCTGTAGCGGTGCCCACAAGCGGTGATTTTGCCATTATCCAAAAAAAAAAATAAAGCAAGAAAAGAAAAAGCACATAAAGGTCTACAAGAGAAGCAAGAAAAGCAAAAGTGGCCAACAAAGCTACTTACCCACTGATCCCACTTGCTACAAACACTGTCCCAAAGGGTCGTGTCCTCAGCATCATGTATGTACCAGGGGAGAAGAGACCGGGTGGTCTGCGCCTGGCCTCTCAGACGGTGCCCAAACCCAGGCGGTGAGGTGGGAAGACCCAGCCAGGAAGCACCAAGTCCTGGGGACACACACACACACACACACACATACACACACACACTTTGTGCCCTTTTATTTGCTACTGCTTAGTTACTGGGACCAATTGCAATCTTCTAAACACTTAGAACTTACTTTTTTATTTTTTAACATAGAGGGATATGTGAACAGATATAATCCTAGTTCCTCACAGCTCTAAATAAAGCCCAGGGCAGGACTTCTCAGACTTCCCAGTGCTCAAGTATCACCTGGGGAGCTCTGGGTAAGGCACAGGCTCCAACTGGGGGGTGGGGGGGGATGGGGAGGGGATGCTTCTGTGCTTCTGCATTTCTAACAAGCTAAGGGATGTTTGACCCCCCACAGAGCCAAGTCATTCTCCCAACTTCTCCCCCAGCATACCAGTCCTTCCAGCCTCTGACCTGACCCAAGCCAGGCCTGCTTCTGAGGAAGGAGCTCCTGCTCTCAACAAAGAGGCTGGAAAAAAGTCAACCATTTCATACCAGGCTGGTAGCTTCTCTCTGTCTCTGTCTTCTCTCTCTCTCTGTCTCTGTCTTCTCTCTCTCTCTGTCTTCTCTCTCTCTCTGTCTCTGTCTTCTCTCTCCCCCGCCCCCCCAGCACCATCTGGGACAGAATGGAAAACTGAGTAATGCAAATCCAGGTTCAGAGGATTTGCCCTACTCGGGACATGACTGGGAGACACAACTGATGATGGGAAGCAGTCCAAGATGGCAACGGTGACCAGAAACCAGGCTTCCCTGCGCTGACAAGAGTGTTTGAGACATTGGAAATCTCAGCTGCAGGTCTCCAGGGTCAAATTCCAAGCCCACCCCAGAGTCCAAAGGACAAGACTCAATCTCCACTGTCCTACTGCCCATTCCTCTCCAAGAAGAAGGCTCCTGCCGCCCACCCCAGGCGCCCACTGCCACAGGTCAGCGCTGGGAAGCCGTCGCGGTGAAGTGATCCGGCCGTGAGGGCATCCCCTGACTTTCTCCCTTCTGGTCCTGCCTGCCTAATGGCCAAGGCTGCAAAGTGGGGCTTGAAAGTCCCTGTTTCTCATGCCCGTCCCCCAGTCCCAGGGGAACAAAAAGAAAGGAACAAACATGTGCTGGGCTCCCTCTCAGTGCCACAGACCGGCCGGCCGTTGCAGTTCATCCCCCTTTAGCCGCAAGAGAACCCCGTGGTGCTGACAGTCTCTGTGCTTCGCAGATGGTGCCTCGGAAGCTCTGGACCTTTGGCAGCGCTGCCAAGACACAGCGCAGCACGCAGGGCGACGCGGCATAGGGCCGTGGGGGCGTGGGACCTGGAGCAGGCTCCCCGGGTCTGTAACGGTCCCCCACTTCTAGCTGAGTGAATCTGGGCCTCGTTAAGTGTGGGAAGAAGGGATAAGAGCAAAACTTTACCCACCAGGCTGCTATAAAGACTAAAGCAACATCGTGCAGTTGAGGTCAGCAGCCAATGGTAAGTGGTCACGGAATGTTGGTTGTTCTCACTCCCTTGCTGAACAGAACCAACGTCCACAAGCTAGGATGGGCTGGAACCCACACTTGGGCCTACGGGCTGGGTGGCAACACTCTCCTGTACATCACGGCTGCCTGGTTTGGGGGAGACCCGCAACTTTACAGAGAGCGGCAGAATTTATTCCTGTTCCTACAAGTACTACACAGGGGACAGGGGGCCTTGAGAAGGAACTGCTGGTGGGAACAACGGCCTTCCAGGAGACCATGGAAACCTGGAGAAGGCTCCAGAAGTCATGAGGTCCAAAGGTCTGCAAGTGGCAACAGAGTGGCGGGACACAGAAGCAGCTCCAACAATTACCCAAAGCACAGAAGGCAGCCATTCACATGGCCTTCAAAGATATTTACATGAAGACTCTTTCCCGGTAGGGAAAAATGGACACATAGCATCATGGACGACTGTAGAGGGAAAAGACTTTGAAACCACTCTCCAGCCCACTCCACCAGGAGCCAAAACCCACAACAGCAGAGCACCGAGCACCAGAGGAGGCAAAGCGAGTGAGCACCAGGTCTGCCAGTCTTTAAGCCAGGAGAGAAAAGCAATGGCACAAGAGGAGGCAGAAGCTAAAGGCTGGCCAGTGCAGATCAAACACAAGAAAATGGAAATGACTTTGACTTTTTTAAGTGTGTACAGAAGATGAAACACTTGGAAAACTAGTTGGCTTTGAAGAAGATCCTGAATCAATCCTTGAGACAATGACCTAAATATGCATACCCCCTGGAGGCTGCCCCAGAGCAAAGCCATCGCTCTGCAGAATGGCTGTGCCTGCTTGCTTTTCCCAAGAGCCTGAGTGATGGACAGTTCTAAGGAATACCCTATAATCTGCATTTATGCCATTTGTCTCTTTGATACATAAAATACAGATATTTGCATCATTTATTTTTACATGTGTGATTTACTTCTGAAAGTCACAAAGAGAAACAAAGTCTGATCCACAGCCCACCACCCCTACTCCCGCACCCCCTCCCCCTCTTTTCGAGAAACCAAAAACTTAAACCGGGCACTCCTGGCAAGTCAAATTGATCTGGAAAGGATCCTCAGAGGCCAGTTGCACTAAAAGAGCAAATAAAGGACTCTGCTCGCAAAGGAGACAAGGAAGACAAAGGGAAGCTTCTGAGGAGTGGGTCCTTCCCCACCTTGCAGTCCCCTGGAGGTGACAGAGGTGGGGGTCTGGAGGGAGGGCAGGAAGTGCCTTGTGAACTGTTCTTCCCACATTATCTGCCTTGTGGTAGAACTCAATTACGTACCCTGAAACCGCAGCCTTGAACAAAAAGCCATGCCAGAGGTCAAAATGAGGAAGGGAGGTTTCCCAGCACCAACAGGCAGGCGAAGCCTACAAGGACGCTCTCCCTGGGTCAGAGAACTCAAGCTCCTCCAGGCCAGATTTGGAGCTATGCCGCCCGAAGGGTCCCTGAATCCCAGGGATGGACACAACAGGTCCTCCAGGGCTGGCCAAGTCACTGAGCTGTATCATGCTCTCAAAGACACCTGGCTAGAAATATGGGCATGGAACAGCCATACACCCCATATTTCACCGGCAATGAACTCGGAGGCGCGTACTGTGAGATGTGACCATGAGCCGGCACATCTCGCCTTTCCCACAGGCCTCCTCTGTCTGCTGATGACAACTGTTCCCACCACTGGTGCTAAGCCTCCTGAGAGCACATGGCGTGATAGATGTTATGACTGTCCCCTCGCCCCTCAGGGTGGATTTATCAACCTCACTCCTGTGAGGTACAAAATGAGACCAGGATGACTGACCAGGACCCCTGCCTCCCAAGCCCTCCCACCCCCAATGCCTCCAGACACCTGTGTCTGTGTTAGAAGCCATCTTGCAGCCTGCTCTTACCCCGTCTCACTTCAGCAGCCTTTAGTCCAGCTGGCCATCAGCCTGTGGACACCCCCCTTTTCTCAGTCACTCATCTGACACTCATTTACTGAATGCCCACTATGGGGAGAAAAGCACTTGTTCTGGCAAACAAGAGAGATGAGCGTCTTCTTCTCCTGACGTCTGCCCACCACCACGCTGAGAGGATACTAGGCCCAATGAACAAGGACCGTCTGGCACTGGTGCTCTGCTGACGCTCCCTGTCAGCAGCCGAGGTGAGGCATTCTAACTTCCCCTGCACTTCTCTGACTCAAAACCCGCATATCCCTGCCATTCACCCTTTTAGAAAAGCCCCGGCAATACTCAGGCTATGACTGTCCAGGGCACGCCTCATGGCGGAAAGCACTGCCTCACACACCACCACCTACGCTGCCTGCAATCCTGCCTGGAAAGGACTCTCTCCCTCGTTCCCTCCCCCACTCCCGCCAGAGAGGTGTCCTAGGAAGGCGATTCCCCCATAGGTCTACCTGACTACAAACAGCTAACAACTGCGAAACCATGAGGGTTGATGGGGAGGAAGAGGGAGTTAAGTTTTTGCAGGTCAAGCCTCACCTCAAGAAGTGCCTGCCCGCTGTGCCCTTGGTCCCAGGGATGCCTCAGCCACCTCAGCCCTCTGCTCTCCAAAGGGCCTCATCCTATCTAGGGAGTTATCTCCCTGACCACCCCTCCCAATTCTAACATGACCTCCTTTAAAGAGTCCTCCAAGGACAAAGCTCAGAGCAAACTTTCAAAAACTATGATTCCAAAGTTCGTAAGATTAATATGGAAGAAAGGGAACTCAGGGACTTGAGCAAAAATAACACAATTCACAGATTACAAAAGATTAGTAGGCATTATTCATTTAACTCTCACAACTCTGAAGATACATAATATTACCCACATGTTACAGATAAGGGAACTGAGCCCCAGAATTCAAATAACTTATCAAAGTGGCAAAACTGGGATTCAGATCCAGGCCCTCTAACTTCCAACTGCATCTTTTTCCTCTCCATCCTATTCTAAATTTAATCCTTTCACATCTTGTCCTTAGAAGTAAGATGTATTTAAAATATATCTGGGTTTTACATTAGAATGATAGAATGTTATACAGCAATTTAAAAAAAAAACATGTTCTTACAACCATCTAATGACACGTAGAAGTTTTACAAAGGACTATTAAGTGAAGAAAGTCAAATACAAAATTGTACACACGTATGTACATGTGCACCATAGTATGATTCCAATTCTGATTTTTTTATGTCCAATTCTGGTTTTAAATGCAGGTATCACCGTTTTTTGAAAGTTCATATTACATCACTTCATTTTTAAGATCTACATTCGTACCTCTTTTCACTAACAAAAACAGCACTGAGCACTGGTTTTGCATGCTGGTTTTGCAGCAGCCATTCTAAGGTTAGCGGGTATCCAGAGCTCCCCCAAGGGTATCCCCCTCCCCCAAGCTCCTTCCCTGGAAACCACTTTATAGGGCCTGCGCATTAATCCTGACATTCCTGCTTTTACTCGATGTTAGTGTTGCTCAAGTTTTATTTGTTAGCTTACTTCTGGGTCTAGGGACGCTCAATTGTTTCCCCACAAAGTTAACAGTACTTGCTGCTTCAGTTCATGAAAGTTTCACAGGCACGCTCTGCTTTGAGATAGCAGGGGAAACCCGTATACGTGCATGCACAAAAAGTGATAATGCGCCCAGTGTTAGACTGTTATTTGTAAGTAGCAAGACGATGAACTTTCTTTTTTGTACTTTTCATATTTTTTAAATCTAGAAAGAGCAGGTATTCATTTTCTGATTTGGAAAAAAAAAATGCCAACAACCATTACTTCTGGAAAGGAAGAAGACGTCGGGGCTTTGGCAATGGATCAATTCGTAATGGAAAGTAGGACCCCCTGGCCCAAGTCCCACCCAGCCACGGACTCAGCGGTGGTGCCAACAGCAACCGCTTGTTGCCCAGGACGTAACCACCACAAGACGGCCACAGGGGAGACTCCCGGGCACCTGAGCGCTACGGCAAGCCAGCGACACCAAGGTCAGAGCCGTCCCAGAGGACAGAACCCAGGCTTTGAGACGCCCCAGTTGTAAGGGCTGAGAACCAAGAACGAACGAGAAGAATACAGGGTGGGGGTGGGCACTGAAGACAGGAGCAGTCTCCAGCACTGTCTACGAGATAATGTTTAAGCTGTGACTACTTGCATGGACCTTACGGACACGGCTGAAGTGAAGCATAATGACCCCACGGGGATTCTGGCATCCATCCTAGATCACAGCACTGGAAAAACATTTGCACACTGTGGGGTCTTAGAAAAGAAAACGAGGTGGGAGTTCGCCTCCTCGGGGATAGTGCCGAGTCTCATCACTGGCTCCTGTGTAGGCAAGTTTCCTGCCCCTCAGTTTCCTCATCTGGAAAGCTAAAGATAATTTTAAATGCTGAAAGAAAAGGAGATCGTTAAGCTGTGGGGGAAGTCAACCGTGATATTCTGAGGTCACTCAGACACCTCTGGAGACACCCGTGTTGAGAGGACCTATGGGCTTGGAAGCAGACCCTGTGGCCTCATCCAGGCTTCAGGTGACTGACTGAACCCCATGGGAGACCCTGAGCCAGAACCACCCAGCTAACTCCACCCTCGATTCCTGGCCCTCAGGCACTCTGTAAGAGAATAAATGTTCACCATGTAAGCTCAGAGATTCTGATAGTTCCTACAATGCTTCCTCAACTCCTATGGGTCAAGATAACCCGAAGCTGCAACACTGATTACTAACAGTTTTTTTTTTGGGGGGTGGGGGCTGGAAATGCAGTTGAGCTGCATGATTTCCTGCCAGTATCATGCAGGCTTGACTCAAAGTCTCGTGATAATGCAGATGAATTAACTACTTCCCCAATCCATTGCCCAAACTCTCTCCCAAAGAAAATGTAGAAGAGAAAGACAACTGGGAAAAGAGACACTGCAAAGCGATGTTTCTAAACACTGATTTTTACCTCTAAAGTTGTTCCTGCTGATCTTCCTCATCAGAGCAAAAGGCTTTGAGTTGTTCCGGTCAAAATCTGGGTCTTTCTCTGGTTCTTGTTTTCCTGAACTTTCTACACCCCATTCTTGAGCAAATCCCATAGGCTCTACCTTCAAGACATTCTGGGTGAGAGGTACTCTCAGCGCCTCCTCCTTCACCACCCTGGTCCCTAGACAACAACTGCAGCCTCCTCCCTGGCCCTCCCACCTCCACCATGGCCCTCTGCAGTCTCCAGACGGTCCTTCTAGGATGTAAGTGCTCGCTCGTCTGTCCTCTGTCCATACTCCAGCCGTGGCATCCACACACGCAGAATAAACAACCCTGTCCTTTCAAGGGTTTTATGTGACCTGGTTTCCCTGCCTGTCCAACTATGGTTCCTTGACTAGCCCCTGATTCAGTCACAGATCTTCCTGTTCTTGCTCCCTCACCAGAGCCCTGCCTGCAGGCCTTTGCCCTGACTGTGCCCTCTGCCTGGCACACTGTCCCCAGAGACCACCCCTCAGCACTTGCACACACTAGCATCTCCCAGAAAGCCCTTGTCTGACAATCCTATCTAAGATAACACTGTCGACCGCATTGCAGTCTCTGTGCCCATATTAGGCTTCCTTTTTCATAGCTCTTATCACTAATCCAAGTATCGTATGTGCTTGTGTCTCACTGTCAGGACTTTGAGAAGTTCACTGTGGCACCATCCCCAGTGTTGAAATCAGCTGCTGGGAAATAAGTTTTCGTTCCATAGGTCAAAAGTAAGCAAACCTTTTTCTTATATAAAGGACCAGACAGTAAAGTACTCAGCTTCACCTGCCTACAATCTCTGTCACAACCACTCAACTCTGCCACTGTAGTGTGAAACCAGCAGCAGGTAATACATAAACAATTGAGTGTGCGGGGCTCTGACAGACAGAACTTTGTGAAAATAGGTGGTGGGACCGGATTTGAATCACAGGCTATAGTTTGCCAGCCCTGTCACGTTTGAATAAGTAATTAATTAATTAAAAAGACATTTGCTTCAAATACAAGACTGTTTTCTGTCTTCAAGCTAGACACTATAGGGAAGGATGGATTGAAAACACATCATTTAGGGCTCTGGGCAGAATTCCTAAACACTTCTCTCAAGGTGAAATGGTTAATAAAATTCTAAATGGACAATTAACATTCCCATCATTTTGTGGGGTCCTCCAGGGCAGATCTGGTGTTTTCATTTGGCTTAGGAGCTGGCTGACTTAAAGGCAGGGTGGTGAGTCACACTGCAAAGTAGGGACTGATCTAGGGCTCTAGCATGTTCTATCATTGCTGGAATGGCATTAGCCAGTTATGACAGTAGCCACTTCACAAGGAAAACCCACAGGTTCAGGTTTGCTGGTCTCTCAAGGACGGAGTGGAGGATGAGGTAGGGGGTGCAGGAGGACACCAACAGAGCCAAAAATGTCCAGAGAAAAATGTCCTGGCACTCATGGGCTCCCATGCAATACAGAAGAACAGCCACACAAATAAAGACATGCACCTCTGGCAGTCAAGTAACTAGACAAAGATTATGCTTATTTTAAATTAAACTCTGAGAACAAAGGTGGATAACTACAGGGCACTTTTTTTTTTAATTCACACACTCAGTTAATTGCTGTTAAATTCCTAGTTTAGTGTCTCCTACCAATCTTCACTTGTTTCTCTTCCCAAAACCTTTTGATCCAGCTCACCCCATTGGAGGAAGCAGTTTAATAAGATCTTGGGGAGTGCTGCTTTCAAAGGTGTTCCCCAGCCACCCTGGCAACCCCTAAAGCTGAGCCCTTCTGCACATTTCCCTTCAGTGCTGCCCAGACAGCCCTCCCAGGGAAGCGTAAGGCTGGCCGTTTTTAATCACCACCCACCCAGATGGCAGGGGACCCTGACGGGCTGTTTCATTTCATCCAACTCTCAGATTGTATCAGCACTTTGCCACTGTCAAAGAGTAAGGAAGAAGCAGGAATCAAAAGCCCTTCCAGTTGAGGTTACTTTTGACTCTAAACCTTCGCTCGCTTCGGTTTATCTTGTTTCAAACTCAGAAGAAACACACAGG
The DNA here is from genome assembly GCA_019455555.1 of Galemys pyrenaicus. Taxonomy (NCBI): domain Eukaryota; kingdom Metazoa; phylum Chordata; class Mammalia; order Eulipotyphla; family Talpidae; genus Galemys; species Galemys pyrenaicus. The sequence continues at coordinate 2,015,229 of JAGFMF010011637.1, forward strand.
TAGCAGAGGCTTGAATCAGTCTGTCTCTGTGTTCCACAAATATCTACTGAGTGGCCATTCTGTGCGTTTTGGGTTGAGCAAACTTGAGGGGATGGAGACTTTTTGCTTTCCCCTGGAAGTAACAATGGTGGAGCAGATCCTCAGGGTTCCACGGGGAAACTAAGGCACAGAGAAAAGGACCTTCCAAGACGTCTGGTGCAGATGAAGCCCTCATTGCTAAGCCAGATACATCTGGGCAAACCACAAGGTTGCTCAATCAAGAGAAAACATACCACTTTGTTGATTTTCTGAAGAGTATATCAAACGTGGAGGGCTAATCTTCTTTTTCTCATTTTTTAAAAACTATTTTATGACATTTTTTCTCTTAAACTTTAGCCATACCTTGACTAATTACATTTGGAAAAAGCTGACTTGGTAGATTATTTAAACACTGAGTTGAAGGCATGGAAGAAAAGAGATCAAATGCTATTGTGAAATTTCCAAGTTGGCAGGAAAAAATAATAACAGAAAGTGGCAATTTGCTAACAACAGATAAATATGTAAGTTGTTTGTATGTGCTAGGCACAGTTCTCAGGGTCTCAGGGATTAACCAACTCAACTAGCCATTAGTGTTACCCTGTAAGGAGGGGTGTTTTCATCCCCATTTTGCAGAAGAGAAAATTGAAGAACAGAGAAGTTAATTTGCCCAGGGTAACAGCCAATAAAGTGATAGAGGCAGGATTTGACCCTTTGCAGTCTGGCTGCTCCTGAATTCAGGCTCTTTAACTTCTACACTAATCAGTCAGGTTTCCCCCCCTCTTTCTCTCTCTCTCTCTCTCTCTCTCTCTCTCTCTCTCTCTCTCTCTCTCTCTCTCTCTCTCTCTTTTTTACATTTTTCTNTCCCCCCCTCTCTCTCTCTCTCTCTCTCTCTCTCTCTCTCTCTCTCTCTCTCTCTCTCTCTCTCTCTCTCTCAAGTTTTTACATTTTTCTAACAGTATGAAATCCTTGTAACTTCTGTGTGTGTGTGTGCGTGCATGTGTTTTTTGTTGTTGCTGTTTTATTTTTAAGTATTCTTAACCCATTTCTTTGCACACAGGCTCTGGAAAACTAACAAGAGATGCAAGAGACACAGAACTAAGCAATAAAATTTAAAGAACATCATGCCTAGGGAAAAGAACAGGCTTATGACATTCGACTCCAAGTTTCCTGGTGGCCCAGGTAAAAAGGGCAACGTGATCAGTCACAGAATTTTCTTTATCTAAAGGAGAAAAAGTTATCCGCAACTTTTCCCAAACATCTCTTATTAATAATTTTTCACAACATGCAGTAAGAATATAATGAGGTGCTAGACAAATAGTTAAATAGATAAATAGGCACATTTTATAGATGAATCAACGATTTTTAGTATGATTTTAAAACCAAGGTTGTAACACTTAAAAAGCAACTAAAAAGAAGGGACATCTATAAAGAGCTGGGGTAATACTGTCTAAAGATTGTGTATTATTTGGGTGGGACAATACTACTCAGATAATTTGCCAGTATAAAGTTACAAAATGAAGAGAAACCGAAAAACTTCTCTGTGTAAACAGGCAGGTGTTTGGGTAGGTACGCACTACTCTAAGTCACTGAGAAAGCTTCAACAGTGAGCTAGACGTACAGGAAGGTTGGCCGGACACTAGGCATCCATCTCCTAGTCATATGAAATGGGACTCAGGAGCTGCCGGGGCTTCCATTGCCCATTGCCCATCTCAACTGCACAGAGACATTCCTAAGAGCTTCCCAGCCTCACTCAGAGGTGGCAGAAGGAATCATCACCCGGATGTGATTCACCAAGGCAGGGTGACAGTCTACTCATGTCATATATTCCCTTTCTTGACATCTGAATAAGCTACTGGAAATCAAGTTCCTACCTCCTCAGCCGGCCCCTTCCCTGACACAGCAACCTGAAAGAAGGTGGTATCTGCACTTGGCTGAAGGTTCGTCCCGTAACCTTGTGGAAAGGTAACTGTGAAGACTGGACACTGTGTCCTGGGTCTTTATTTAGTTTGAACAAAATGATGTTTCTTTATTTAGTTGGAACAAAACCACTTTGAGTTAGGAAAGGAATATAATGCCATCCCTCTTTTTACCAAGAACAGAAATCAAAGTCACATGCACTAGAAATTTGAACTCTAGGGTCCCGCCCTGGGCCAGTGCTCCTTCTACCACATTCTGAGGCTCCCTTGAAAGAGAATGAAACCTTAGTGTTCTTTCAACTATCCACCTACTTCAAAGGTCTGACAGAGGGGGTCCAAGGGCCTGCAGATAAGGAATACCTGAAGGAAAGTCTTACCTGGATCTGAACCATGCAGATTTTCTTTACTGGCTTACAAGTCAGGAATTAATTAGAGACTTTTGGAGGTAAAAGTGGGGAAGAGAAAGGCAACCCAGAGACACCCCCCACCGTGTGGGAGACCCAGCAGACCTGAGCCATGGTCGCCCACGGCAGTGCTGAACGCTCAAGCCCACACTTCTCTCTGGACTGGACAACTCTGTCCAGTTTGCTGACTGAAAGAAGTTGGAAACTCCACCATCCGCCCTCTGGAGTCATTATTCAACAACAAACAGAGCTATTTTTAGAACTTTTTCCATGAAGGCGCCATAGGCAAAGGCCACCAACCTCTGAGACGTAGAAAGGTCAAATAAGGCTATCTAACCAAAAAAACCCCACTTTAATAGGCAAGTTCCATTTCATATTCGTCTGCTCAACACAGCTTCTAATTTTATAAATGGACCTTAAAATTAACAGGACAGGCAGCCTTTCCCAGGAGTCTCTGTGTCCGTTCTGCAAAATTACGTAACTCAGAAAACGAGGGTTCTGATTTGATTATGCTTTCAACAGTCTGCTGGCTGAGATGAATTCACTGTGCACACATCAGCTCCCCACAAGGGACTCAAACACCGAGAAGGTAAGCAGGAGGGAGGGAAGGAGGACAAACCCTTTTTCACTAACTCATGTAAATAAGTCTTTGAGAAAACTCGTTATACCCTCAGTGACCCCCCCCACCCCCACCCACACTTACTCCCCAGTAAAAGCCTGCTATGGGTTTCTGGCCCACCCAGATGGAGTTTAAGCATACCATGCCTCTCACCCTTAATGGAAGTTTATACATGCCTCCCACATAGGGGTATTGTTAGAAGAAATCAAGTAACTGACTGTTTAACAGTCTGAGTTTAAAGGACGGAACATGCTCTTAGGAATGCAAAAGATTATCATTTACCTTAAAAAAAATTATTTACTTATCTTTTACCACCAAGTCAAAGGAAATACAACTTTTTCCAACTGTTAGCCGGAGGTGCTGAAAACCCTTTCTAATAATCCTATTTCTACAAAATGTAGAGCTGTTTTGCTGGGAGGGATTCAAATAAGTCCCTGGAATGTGTTCTCCTTGCCAGGTGAGGTAACGCAGGTTCCCAGCATCCTGCAGGTATTTCATGGGGAGTGGAGGAGTGGGGGAGAGGGGGAGGTTATCAACCACAACACACTGTCTCCCCTACCACTGTCTACAAAGGATCTAGTTCTTAGTCATTCACAAATATTTAAATGAGTTTATATTCCTATCAGAGGGTCCCAGAGCCAGCTGAGTGAGGAATTAACAAGGTAACTAACATTCAGTCCCATAATTTTGCAAAATGTATAAAAGACGTCCCCCCCCACCCCCACCCCCAACATTTTGACTCAGCCATTCCAGAGTAGAATGTCTCCTTAGGCCATGATGAAACAAGTGGTATAACAGGGTGGTCCCCAGAAATTTTCTGACCCTTTTCTATGGGTCGCCACTGAAAGGTCCTTTAGACTTGTGGCAGGCTTTTGGGCCTTGCTTTGGGCCAAACCTATTTAGCTGAACTTTTACCCTCAAGGAGATGGGTAACTCCTTGACTTGGATGGGTAACTCCTTGACTTGGATGCTTGACTTAGGAGCTATATTCTTTGTCTTTTCTGTATTGTTCCCTAATTATATTAAAGTTCCTTTGCATTAAAAGCCTTATGTGTTTGTCTTGATGCCATTTAAAGAAGGCAGATTTAGGAGTTTGGGGGTGCTCCTCTCCCTGCCCTGTAACAGTGGGTCTTTTAAAAAAAAGACTATTCAAAGATATTCACTGTCACACTGCTTATCCAGGCAAAGTGGAGCTGTAACCACAGGAGGGTTAGTTACATGAGGTCACAGCCATACAGCAGGACATTCTGTCGCCTGTGAAAATGTTCACTCTGAGGTTCGGACACAGGCTGAGAACAGCCATCAGAGCATCAGAAAGCTGTGTTTTGACAAAGAACTAGATGCATACTAGTAGGTGGAAGAGCCAAGGAGGAGGCTGCACGGTGTAGATACAAAGACAGAGACGATACCAGTAGAGGGGCACAGTGTGAGCACGGGGCACAGAGAATGTTTAAGGCCACGAAAAAACTCTGTGATATTAAAATGACAGACACATGTCATTTTACATTGGTCCAACCCAGAGAATGTACAACATTGAGAACCCAAAGGTAAAGTGACAACGCTGGATGAGAATGATGTGCAGAAGACTGATTGATTGCAAGAGATAGACCACCCTGGTGGGGGAGGTTTAAGTGTCATAATACATTTTTTAAATTGTGTAAAAGAAAAATATATACAAAGTTATGTCTGTGTTTACACTGAGAAGTCTACAAGGAAAGAAATACAGGAAACAGCTAGCTAGGTGGGTGGATAAGGGACTAGAAAGAAAAGAGATAAGATAGATAAATAGGAAAATAGATAAGAGCTGATGGTGATATTTTGAGAGATTTTATCATCAAGAAACAGTTATATTACTTCTGAGCCCAGTGTATTTTGCTTTTAGAACATGAACTTTGACAAGGAAAACTGGCAGCTAAGAAATGAAGAAAATTAGGGGGGGAAAAAAAAAATCTGTGTTCCCCTCCCAACAGCACAACCTTTGCATACTGAATTCTAAGTGGTTGGAGAGAAAAGGTCCAACCTATTCCTCTGTGTGTGTGTCTGTGTGTGTATGTTTTGGGTACAAAGGAGGAAGAACTATGGAATTAGACTGGCTCAAGGGGCCTGGTAGTAGATTCCCAGTACATCAACAGTCAAGGACAAATTTCTTGTCTTGAAGAGAAAGATGAGTCTGCACACCAGGTCCCCCTTACCTGGTTTTCCTCATAAACTACCTCCCCAGACAACCCCATCAGCCAGAACCTGGGGAAATCTCAGCCCTTACAGTGGCTCAGTTTTTCATTATGACTGTAAGATCAGTTACTACTCTGTTGGGAGAGACACAGAGTATCCTCAGATTTGTCTGCACCCCATTTTAGCAATCCATAAGTCAGGTAGTCAGTGGGCAAACTAACCAAGCACGGGGAGAACTTGCATGGTCTGGTCTGAACACTCCAAGACTCGATCCTCATTTCCCATCACCAGCTTGGAGCAGAGACAGGCACCCACTGAGGCTAGAAGATTTGGGTCCCTGCAATGCACAGAGGCGGTATAACGGCAGACTAGTCACTTCACCTCTCTGGGTTTCAGGTTTGTCATCCTAAGATGTTGGGCAAGATGAATGCAAAAGACACCTACTAGCTGGATGGTCTGTTTCTGTACGTGCCTGATTCTGTGTGGCACGCAGTAAAACACTCAGTTGAACATTGACATTGACATTTTTTTTTTACTCCCAAATTCAGTCATTTTCTTACCCTATCAGAAATGGTCTACGAATAAATACTATTCCAACTCTGTGACTGCAAGAAAGGGGTCCCTGGAGTGGGGCAAGGTGGAGTCCTTCGGTTGCTTCCACTTTCTCCTGCACCTTTGCCCAAACACCCTCAGGCCTCCAGGAAGACACAAAGACCTGCTGGATAAAATCTGGCTGCCTGAATTCAAATCCACTTCTCCACTTCCTGGCCATGGGATCCTGGGCAGCTGTCTCAATTTTCCCATGTATAAAACAAAGATAAAATAAGTATCCGCTTGGAAACACTAATTTGAAAAGATTGAGGCACCCCTGTGCTCACAGCAGCATTACTCACACAGCCAAGATGTGGGAACGACCTAAGCCCAGATGCTGGATGAAGAAGCTATGGTACTAGACTCAGTGGAATACTACTCAGCTACCAAGAAAGATAAAATCTTGTCTTTTGTGACAACATGAATAGAATTTGATGAGACTGTGCTCAGCAAATTAAGTCAAAAGTGAAAGACAATTAGTGAACACTTTCATATGTGGATTATAAATAAAGCAAAAAAAAAATCTCAGCAAAACAAGCATTAGACTGTGGGAAATATAAGGGTTCCTAGAGGGGAAGGGAAAGGGGATAAGAGAGAAGGACAACCTGATAGTGGGGAGGTACCCAAACTTGGGTGGTGAGTGAGGTCAGGCTTATATGCACACAGAGGTAAAGATGTACCCCTGAAGTTTGTATTGTTTTATAAATGGACAGTAGATCAATTTTGAACAGTACCCTCTTAGAGGGCTGTTGTGAAGATTAAATAACCGAAAATAAGCATTTAGAACGAAGCCTAATAAATGTTAATAAATGCTAGCTATTATTATCCACACACTCTTACTGGGTATTTATTCTAACAGTGCCAGTTACTCTTGAAGACTCTAAGGGAACACAGAAATATTGAATAGGACATAGTCCAAGACGTCCACTGTCTAGTGGGAAGAGGCCAACTTGAACCAGTAAAGACACGATCCCTTATCGAAACCCCTTGGGCCAGATCAGTTTGGATTCAGATGTTTCTGACCTCAGACAGCTGACAGGTACATGTAGCATATATATTGTGCGCTGTGTGTCACTCACCTTCCTTTTCTTCTTCTCTCCACCCCCCTCATCTGCCCCAGGATCTGGAGCAGCACCTATGATCAAACATGTTGGGGTTTCTTCAGCAAAACCCTTGGGCAGCCACACTAAGAGCAATCAAGAAAGACTTTCTGACTTTGCAGCCAAATAACCTACCAAAAAAATCTCGAGTTTTCAGAACATCCTGGTTATCAAAATTGCAAACAATATGCCATATTGCAACAAGGTGTTAAGAATATACAAAGGGAGAGGGGCCTACAACTACCTGGGGGAGAGAGGGAAGGTGGCACAAAAGTCACTGCTTAGAATGAAACTTGGAGGGCACAGGGGCGCCAAGGTGAACTAGGCAGGGGAATATTTCTTGCAAAGGGACTGGCAGGAGCAAAGGTGGGCAGGTCAGAAGCAGCAGAGAACATCTAGTGACAGGCTCTAGGGCACAACCTGAGATCTGTGGACAGAGGTGGCAAGAGGAGAGGCCGAGAGTGAGGCCAGAGTCGGATCCTAAAGGGCACGTGAGCCCCACTGACGAACTCACACACTGAGCCATAGAATCTGAAGCAGGGATGGGCGTTTTCATGAACTCCCCCTGGGTGCTCCCTGGTAAACCTATAGGAAGAGGAAGAGAGAGGAGGGGCCCTGCAGTGGGCAGGAAGAGGTGACGTTGGCACAGACTCAGGCAGTGCCTGAGTTTCAGGAAATGAAAGAGGGGGACTCTGAGCAAGCTAGAAGCGGCACTGAGGATGCTAATAAGTGCAGAGGAGGCCCATGTACATACAGTCAAGGTCTCCCTTTCTAGAAGCCCTTTCTGAAATACCAAATGACAACATCATTATTTCATCAGCACGGGAGTCTGAACTGTGGCGGCACTGCCCCTTCCTTCCGTCCCCCTCTCCGCTCCAGGTTAAAGCAGGTTGCCAGGAACACCGGTCAAGTGCATGTGACCAGAGTCAATCTAGCTCCTGAGGCTCAGGAGCAGGTCTAGGAAGACCTAGCAGTGGGTCACAGAGGCAAGGACGGCACCTGTCAGCCACATCCCAAGCGGCTGGGCTGCTATACCAAGCGGTATGACAGCGTCTGATGCGGTATGACAGGGAAAAGCTGGAGGAGGACAAGGTCCAATGTGGATTGGGGTCGGTGTCTGGGACTCATCCTTTCTGAACGGGTCGCCACTCCCCTGCTTCAAACAAAGCCAAGAAAAACAAAACACCATGCTGAAGCAGGGCAAGAGAGAAGCCATTTCAGGGCAATGAGACAAACCTTTTTGGTTCGCAGGCCTTGAGAAGCAGCCCCGTGGGACACTGCAGCTGCAGCTCATCCCACACCTGCCTGCCAATTCCTCCAAGAGCTGAAAACCCACAGTCTAAAAAGGAACTGTCCACTGTCACAGGACAGAGGGGACTGTGACTGACCCCAGACCGAGAAGGTCTAATAGGGCCACTTACCAACTCAGCAGACCCATCAGTCTCCCTGGCCCCCAGCCTCAGAATGCACAGACAAAACCTCAAGATCCTTTAGGACAGTGATTGCCTGTTACTCCTTCTATTGTCCCCTAACAAGATACCCTGAACACAATAGCAGGGAAATAATTACCTGATAAACTGAGCCAGCACCAGAAAGAAAATCATTTCACAAGAACCAGTGGAAGGAAGGGCCCTCATCAAGCAGTAACCAGGGAGGGCAACATGCAAAGGCGGAATCCACAGACGTCAAAGCCTAGAAGCCATGTCATATTAGCAAACAGCACCACATAATTCACTTGGAGGCCTCCCCTGACGCTTCCACTGACAGAAGATTCATCTGCTCCCCTCCCTCTTGCGCTGCCCATGGCAGGGATAAGAAGTCCCAGCCATGGAGCCTGCACAGTGCTGGTTTGAAAAACCGGTCCTGGGCCTCCCCTGGTGGCGCAGTGGGTTAAGCAACGCACTACGAAGCAAATCGCAGCCACTGCAGCACGAGTTCGATCCCTGCTGCCGGCCGGGGGG
>JAGFMF010011637.1:2024202-2080965 GCA_019455555.1 Galemys pyrenaicus
TTCTGCTCCCCGCTCTCTGTGGTGAATCCTCTCACCCCCCCACACCTCTGGCCTGTGCCCCAGTGCTTGTATGCATAAATAAATAAATCTTTAAAAAAAGAAAAACCGGTCCTTGTCATCACAGGGCATCGTCCTCGCTGGTCCTTCTGGGAGCCTGAGTCCTGGCAGCAAACATGGGGTGCCACTAAGAAAGAGATACCACAAGGCACAGCTAGGGCAAAGGGCTCCACTGGAACTAGACACTTGGATCTTTGGGGACTGTCCAGGGCGCCTCCAGTTCCCTGGACATTTTCTGAGCTCTGTCAACTAGAAGCAGGGAAAACCCAAACTGCTTCTCACACATGATCTCCAGAAATCTAAGAGAAAAAGTAATGCTGTCCGTCAAAGTGAGATAGAAGTCTGTCTTGCGTTTTTTTTCTTTTGCACTTTCCTGCAGGATTTGGGACATGGATCTTTGTGGAGTCAGTCAGGGTAGAACATATGAAGACACAGACCGATACTTGACACAGGTGGTGAAGCCCTAGAGTAGGAGCTGGTAGAGGGTATGGGAGAAGCTTGGAGTCAGCAGCTTCCTTTCTGATCTTTTATTATGGACTTTTGTAAACATTCACAAAGTAAACAGATTAATACCATGAACTCCCTATTATTACAGTGATCACCCAGCATCAACCGTTGCCAACACAGAGTCCATCTTGCTTCATCCATCCTCTGCTACTCCCACTCTAGATCATTCTAACCTGTTGTTTCCTTCCCTGCCTCTTTCTACCTAACACAACACACAAGTCCCAAACGGACTTTGTTCACTGCAGTACAACTCACATTTTCACTTGGAAACCTTCCAGGTGTCAAACCCATTCAGAGACCTACAACAGGCACAAATAGGCTTCCTACCTTGCAAACAGAGGGTGGGGTATGAAAGAGACAGGCAGGGATCGGTGGCTGAGAAGCTGTCAAACATCAACAGGTCCTCTGGAGGAGGAAGAAAACCCAATACTTCTCCTTTCCTAAGCAAAGTTCTCACAGGCAACACCTCCAGCCCCGCACAAACCCAACTGCTGGGAAAGAAAGAAAACGCTACATGATTTGTTGTTTATGTTTGATGAAGGTTAGTTTATGTTTCCTTGGGGAGTTTTTATTTCTATGCTGTTACTTTACCCCTAAAATTTACAGTGCTTGAATTCTTCCACCCTTGTGAGTCAACCCACTCCCTCCTCTTCCTAGTCTGCAAATGGCCAGAAATAGTTTCCATTGTCATTGACTTAAATTTCCACTTTGATGATGGGAACAAATATTATTCTTGCCCTTTCCTGAAACAGGAATACATTTTTCCATTCAATAGTTCTCCTAATCAGACTCGATGGGCCAAACCCTGACCAAAAAGTGCAGAGGACACATGAATAACAAGACAGGGGAGGCCTGCCTCCCGCCCTTGGGGCCCATGCTACAGCACACCCAATGTGCCCCTCAATTCTGCTCCCATGTATACTTCCTGAGCTCTGGTCTGGGTCACCAGGTACAGCTGTGAGCAAGAAGAGTCAGCCCTACCCTCATGCAGCCTGAAATTTACAACAAGGGCAAAGCTTCCCAGCCCCACATAGAAGGATTTCTTGGGAGCCTGTTTCCCAAGGCTGACAAATAAGAACAGCCAACAACTCAGCCCTTCCTCTTACGACCACAGTCCCCTTCCAGCTCACCTCCTCTCCCTGAGTGCTTCTCTAGCACAAATAGGATGACTCCCAGGGGGAGCAGACACAGTCAGAGGACAAATCAGTCCCCACCCCTGCAGGGAATGCTGAGCGCCTAGTCCAAGAGAAAGCTCAGAATGAATTCTGGTGTAGCAGAGCTCTCTGTCTCCAGAGAAACGGGGTATTTCCATAACTAATATTTTGGACAGTGTCAGAAAGCTGGGAGATCACAGGAGGGGGTGGGAGACGCTTCCTTGGGTCGTTTTTTGCTCCTTCTCTAATTCTGATCTAATGTTCTGAGTCACCTTGCCAAGCGAGGCGAATGGCGGCTCTCAAAGTGTTTATAATTACCGTTGCTATCTGCTTGGTGGTGCACAGTAATAACTGAGAGATTAGGCCTGAAAGCCACGGACGCGGGGCTTAACAGGAATGGCAGTCTCGGAAGCTGAAATGAGAGGCTCCCATCCCTCTTCCTACCTGCCTGGCCAGGCCATGCTCAGAGGGTTCAGGAATACATAGAGCCCGTGGGGAACAGACCCAGGCCCCAAATCCACGGCTCCCCATCTTAGCCTACAATAGGAGAACCACTGAAATGTTCTCACGCCCTCCTCTTCTTGCGCCAGGAGAGAGTGCAGAGTCAGAAGGTCTGGATGAGCAGTGGGAGGGGGTAAAAGGGACCCTCATGGTATCAGGGCAGAGAGGCAGGGAGCAGGCTAGCGAGCGGGTTAAATGTCCCTTTGCTGTGCCTGGAGAACATATAGGGCTCAGATGGTTGCCAAGGCCCTTTATGCCCCCATGTCTCTTTTTCTCTCCCTTCCTGGATCAGTCTCTGCACACCCCCCATGCTTGGCTGTGGAGACAGCAAGCATCTGCTTAGTAATTCTTTCCATCTGCACCTTAAGATAGGAGTTCGAGTTATCTCTCTACATGCCTGCCTATTTTAGCAGAAGCAGGCAGAAAGGAAAGCTTGGGACTCAGAAATCTGGAAGAATTACTCATCCCCATTGGGCATCACTGAGTTCTTTGATGAGACTCCAAGGGTAGGAACCTCTGACCCTTGCCGACCGTCTTAAAATATTACCTCCCGGCACTTTGCAAACTGGTGAGACGCATCTGACAGAGCCTCCCCCTCGGTCTTCTCTCTTGAGGACCCTCCAAACAGCCCAGCATACCTAATGATCCCTTCCACTACCTTTCTACAAATTGACTTGCTCCTCAAACAGGCAAGCGATCACCTCGGCCCTGACTTAAGCCCTCGCATTAACGCCCAAATAGAAATGCCTCACCCCTCCCTGAGAGGAGAAAAGCTGACCATCCCCGTCCTGGAAATAGAGCCAAATGCCGTATAGATCATTCTCCACCCAAAGATGGCTTTCCAATCCTCTCAAGAGAGACACTCCAAGCAAGTATTGAACAAGAAGGCAGACTGCAAGTGTTCACAATCGCCCTCAAGCCTCGGAGAGTAATTGTGTTTCTTTCGATCGGAACACAGTTCAGCAGCGAGCGTCCAGAAAACTCGCAGGCGGTAGCCTGGTGACCACTCGAAGAAAGCGTTTTCATTCCAGAGAAGCTGAGAGTGAGACCGTGAAGAGGGAGGGGCGGCAGGGCGGGGCCGGAGGACTCACTGGAGATGCCCATGAGGACGCTGAGGCATGAGAGCCAGCCCCTCTCCCTGCAAGCGGAGAAGAGGGGCAGAGACTGGCTGGGCTTGGAGCCCAGCGTGTCCTTACCAGCAGCACGACTGCAAAGAGGTGTTAAGAGTGTCTCCTCCCAATGGGGCGTGTGAGACCCCCACTCAATAGGGTTTGGTTTTATTTTGGGTTAAACCGAGGAGACATGCCCAAAGCAATTTACACATTACCGTTTTTTTAGGTAAAGCATGCTCCTGATAAAGTTTCGACCGTAGGTGACTCACTCTGTGACCCCACAGACCACAAAGCTCACCACCGATGCAGTGTCATCTATATGGAAGACGCATTCTCATTTCAGGCACAAACCTGAACGAAAGTGCACCATGAACTGTGGAAAGGTGGTTTATTCCCAGTGGAAATCAGCAAGTTTGAGGATGTTACTGTCCTGGATAGGCCACTAAATAACCTGTGGGATCTTGGGAAGGTGGTCTTTGCCTCTCTGGGTGTCTCTGTGGGAAGTGAAGGGATCAATGACCACTTGGCCCTAAAAAATTCTAAGAAGGTTCCCAGCCAGAGTCAGCACAGGCTTTTGCATGGTTCTGAACATGCAAATCTTTCTTTACAACCATCAAAGTAATGTTCAGCCCACCCAGTCAGAAAGCCTTGTTCTGCATCATTATCAACTACCCCCTTGAACCAGCTTGGATGAAAGGCTGCAGTGCTCACGCCCTCTTTGCTGCAGGCACAAGCATTGTCCTCTCAGGGCCAAGGCGGAGGAGAGAGGGTGTGGAGAGCCTGGTGTCTTGCCTAATTCAAGGCTGGCCCTGGAGCCACATGCACCATATGAAGCCGAGTGGAGAGAGCTGTTTCTACAGTCAGCCTCTCTGCTTCTCTCCTTCACCAGCTCCATAACCTACATCAGGAAATTTACATTTAACAAATCAGCCACAGAATCCTAAGGAGCACAGATGTTCCTGCCGTGCGGCATCTTCTTTGCACTTAAAAGGCAAAACAACACAAGAAAATAGAAAAGGGAAACCTTGCAGCTCAGATGCTCCTTTTACTCTAAGATCCGAATTCAGGAACCTGCTTAAAGAGCTTTGATGTCTAGCTGCCTTTCCTCCCGGAGCCCCTGCAACCTAAGACCTCCCCATGGGCACCTTTTCTGACTTGGGTTTCACACAGGAGGTCCCTACACCATCTCTGCTCAAGTTCTGATGAACGGCACCAGCACCCCGACAGCAAGTTCTCCCATCTGCCTGCAGGTGCTCCATGATAACGTGACCGTCTCTCTCTGAACAGGTGAGAGCAGCTCCCCAAGGCCAGGACCCAGGGGTGACCTCGGACTCGGGCAAGAGCCCTCACCTGATCATTCAGAACCATGTCTCATGAGGAAGACCCACACAAGACCAGGCAAGACTCTAGAACAGGGAAAGGCACCAACGAGAGAACATCCAGAGGAGACGCCACCAGGTAGCAGCGAAAACCCTCCCTGGACCGCCTACCTCATCTTCAGGGTCCTCCTCGCCATCTCCCAACGTGACTACCATCGCCTGCCTTTGCTGTACATCCCTCCAGCAGCACCGCTGAGGTCAGGGCTCCAATGCTCTGAACACCTTGGGCTCTGGGTTTACCTGCTGCAAGCTCTCAGGAAACGAGTCCCTATCTCAGTGTCCCGACTTCTGTATCTGCCACCGTCACTTCTGTCCTATCTATCCCATGGATCAAAAGTATTAAATGCAGGGCCTCCCTGGTGGCGCAGTGGGTTAAGCAACGCACTATGAAGCAAACCGCAGCCACTGCAGCACGAGTTCGGTCCCTGCCGCCGGCCAGGGAGGCGACCCACATGGGTGCAGCAGACCTCTCCTGCCTCACCCACTGCTGCCCTCAGCAGTGCGTTTCGGTCCGTCTGCCTGTTCTGCTCCCCGCTCTGTCTCTGGTGAATCCTTTCACCTCCCATGACTCTGGCCTGTACCCCAGTGCTTGTATGCATAAATAAATAAATCTTTAAAAAAAGTATTAAATGTGATACAGTGTGTAGGGCAGTTATTACTAAATTATGCTAGTGGTGCTCACTGAGGTGAGCCTTGAGGCTTGAAGTCCGGACTATGCATACACTCTACCTCCCTGGTGGGACTGTAATCTCCCCCCAAAACAGAGGGTATGCTGCTGCTTTCTTTTTTGAGCGTATTTTTAATTTGAAGAGAGGGAAATGGAGAGCAAACATACTGCCAGCATGCAAACAGGCCCTGGCCCTCACAGGCATGGCTAATCGAGTGCATACTCCACCCACTGATGAGCAGCATCCAGGAGGCAAGCCATTTCCAACAGATCACAGATAGCAGAGAGGAGAGCAAAGGGAACGCAGTCCCTAGTCTGGATGGTATCCATGACCTCTGACATACACAGATCCCAGCTATTGACAGGCACTCTGAAAACAGTCTGTCTACACGCAAGACTCTGGACACTCTTATGAACACTGGAAACAGCCTGGTTCTTTCTACCAAGGTCCCCTTTGTTTTGTGCTCCCTCAGTCTTGTGAGACGACTAGCAGGATATAAATTATTAAATTATGATTCCTGGTGTCATATCACTGCCAAGCAGTCTATAATCTCTGACACAGGGGAAGGGGAACAAAGGACAGAATCTGTGATTTGTGAAGCCCACACTGTCGCTCAGTTTCTGTAGTTGCCTCTCAGACATCCAGCAGTAAGATTAACTTCCCACCCCTCCTTCACCCAAAAACAAGGAGGGGGAGAGGAAAGGCAGGTGCATGTGAAAAGGTAGAGAAGCATATTATTTCCCAAACTGAAAAGTAAAAATGGCCTTAGGCCTCCGTTTCTTGGGCTTATAAAACGAGGGGCTGGCTGAGGTGACTCTTCAGGTCTCCTCAGCTCTGAAAGGCCTGGGGATTATAAATGTATTCCCTCGCATTATCTACTACTTTGCACCCCCAAACAGATTTCCCTCTTGTTAATGCCATAACCTTGACTTGACAATACAGCAGGACACAGGGCTAGATTTCGAGAGGCATGTAACCAGGTCGCTGGGTGTCCATGTGACGCACTTTCTCTGAAGAACACCTCTGTCCACTCAGTGGGACCTCAGATATGCCATAACAATGGCAATGATGACAAGTGGTAATTTCAAAGCCCTCTTCTGTTTACTGTCTGAAGGTCTCTCAATACCCCTGTGTGAGTCTATATTCATATATCCTGTGTACACCCTCCACCATAGCAAAGACCTAATTTAGACAGAGGCAAATTAGCTCTGTGGGGTGAAATGCATTAACCAAGTCTCCCAAACAGCACAAATCTAATTAACTGAAAATCAAAATTGCAAAGCTGCTGAAAAAGATTTCCACGGAAGACGTCTCCTAAGGATTGAAGGAAAGTTGTGAGCCATGTGACCTGCCTAATCCAAGTCTCTCCACTAAACTGGGATAAACGCTGTTTGGGTGTTTGGGTTTGTTTGCTTTTTTCACTGATGTTTGTTTTCTCTAGATCACCTTTATCACCAGAAGGCTTTAGAGAGCTTATCTGGTGCAGGCAACAGCCATGAAAAGCATCCTTTCCGAAGAGTGGGCCCGGCCGTCAAGAACGTTTAGTGCTATGGGAAATAAGAATACCGTTTCCAGAAAACCTGGTTGGGAATTCCTCTCTGACTCCTTCTGCCCTACCTCCCCCACGAGAGGCTGGTCTCCAACGGCCATCACCCAGAAATGTTGGTGGTCCAAAGCCCCCACTCTTGGAGCCACAGATGATATGCAGGGGAGCTGGGACTGGCTTGGAGCATCCTTCTTCCAATGGCCCCAGCCAAGGCAGTCCCTGCAGGAGGACAGGGCTCATTTTGGTTTCAAAGTCGATAAGCTCCTGCTTTGGGAAAAGAAGGCAAAACACAGGTCTCTCTGTCTTCTACCCCAGACCGCATCCCATTTTAAATGAGCACTTCTCAAATGTGAATATGCACATGAGTTCCTTGGATTTGTTGTTAAAACACAGAAGCTAAATGAGTGGGTCTGAGCTGGGGCCTGAAATTCTGCATCTCGTTTGGGCTCCAGGCTGACACTGCTGATTCAGAGACCACTCTTTGAATTGTGAGGCTCGAGAATCACAGTCTAGACTCTCTGGCTTAGCACTCCAGACACACACGCTCCAATCCCTCCATTTTCTGTCTTCTGCCACTGCCCAACTCACAAAACACAGGGCTCCCAAGACACACTGTGCTATTTCTCTCCTTGGTGGCTGTGTCCCCGTGCCTGACTCCCTTTGACAAGAGACAATTCTTCCCAAATTGACTTGATGTCCCTGGAAAACTCCTACCATCTGTTACTGGCTGAAATATGTCCCCCAAGAAAATCCATAGTTTGAAGTCCTAACTCTCCAGCCCCTCAAAATGTTACTGGTTGGAGATAGAGTCTTTAAAGAGGTAATTCAGATAAAACGGAGTCTTCGGGATGAGCCTTACTCCAATAAGGTCCTTACAAGAGGAGGAAATCTGGACAGAGAACATGGACCCGTGTCCACGCACAGAGGGAAGACAGCACCAAGACGGGGCTGGCAGCCGCAGCAAGGTGTGAGGCCTGCAGTGGATCCTTCCCTCCCTCACAGTCAGAAGGCACCGACCCCACTTGGTCTGAAACTTCTGGCCTCCAGAATGATGAGACTATAAATTTCCATTGACACAAACTACTAGGACCTGGTACTTTGCCACGGGAACCCTAGCAAATTTCTCCACCATCTTTCAAGACCCAGTCCAGGCCTGGTCTCCTGTGGGAGGCTGCCCTGACCACCCCCGGCAGGCCCACGGCTGTGGACATGCTCCATGCTCCCAGGGCCCCCTGTCCCACGTCACCTGCGCTCTCACTCCAGCTACAGCTCTTCCAGGGCTGAGACCTGGCTCACTTCTGGAGTGCCAGCACCTCCCATGGTGCATGGCACACGGGGGGCCTCAATTGCCGCAATCCAGACTGAACTAAAGGAAAGCAGACCCGCTTCTCCAGCGACCGTGTTCCCACGTTCCCTGCCCTGCCTGCACCAGGACACTGTAGCCTCCCCAACTCTGGCTTCCCTGTAGGCCGCCAAGGACGATCAGTTTCGAACTGGGCTTTGTGTTGTGTGTGAGTGTTTGTGTGTGTGTGTGTTTTAAAACCACCATATTGAAATGCAAACTGCCAGGTGTTAAAAATGCTGCCCCCAGCCATAAGGGGCAGCTGGTTTCTGCAGACTAGCATTTATCACATTTGCAGTAAACACACAAAAGGTCCTCAATTCAAAACCAAGAAGAGAAAGTAATTCTTTTGTCAAAAGGCAGTGGTAACTAAACGCTGGGCAGGCCACGATGGCGGATCTGGCTGTGGCTTCACCAGCCCCTCCGGGTGCGGATGTGTTTTCTGCGGAGAGAGGCAACCAAAGAACGTCAGACGACACGTTTGGAACGCGTGCTGTACGACCAAGCACTTTGGCAGACCCACTGTGTTTCAGCATCGCTGCAGTCCTGAAGAAGGGCTGAGATGTCAGAAAAGGAATGTCCACCTTTGCAAAAGGAAATCTTAACCTCTCTTTTGAACTATGGTGCCCTGGCAACCTGTGCTCCAGAGAAACAGGATCCAAAATGGGTCTATTAATTCATACAAATGTGTTCAAAGAACAGAGAGAAGAGTCAAGTTGAAAGTTCCCATGCCCTCCTAGCCTGTGAAGAACAGCCCAGGCATCTTCGTAATTTTTTTTTCCTTTTCACACAGAACCTGAAATATGAAAGGGTCACTTTCTATTTGGGGTCGATTTATACTCCGAAGACTGCAGGGTTTGCTCTTTTGAAGGTTACGAGGCTGGCTAACCTTGAAACTCCAGCACAGCATTTTATCTCTGCCTCCTCAGCCACCTCCCTGGGGGAGTCTTCCCACCCCACCCCACTAGGGCGCCTGTGGCTTGAATCCAGAGGTCAGTGGCTGCCCTGAGCTGCTTCTCCACCACCACTCCAGGTTTCCTACACTTGGTGATTTGAAAAAGAAAAACCGGGAAGAGGGTGTAACTGGTAGGCAGGGATTCTTAGACAACCCAACACAGTCTGGATTTCCTTCTTGCAACGTTGCCTTTAGGCACGGAGGAAATCCAAGACCATAACTCAGGCAGCAAAGTCAGGCCCCTACAACTCCCCCACCCCCGGCCCCTGCAGCACTGCCCACCCTGGTACAGCTGCCACCTCTGTGCTCGTGACCTCTAGAACTCAACAGTCACTTCCCAACGTGAGCGTGGGGGCTCCGCTCTTGAAAACACAGGGACCAAAGATGCTAACAAGGCTTGAAGTCTTTCCGCCAGTCTTCCTGCCTCTCTTGAACCAACAACTAACCCTCAGTATTTAGGGTTGCTGAGGGGCCTCTTAGAACATTCTAAAACAGTTACTGGTGTGGCGCTTCTGTGATTTCCCTGTTTTATCTCTTAAACCTTTGCAAAATGTAATTTCAAAATCCAGGGAATCCTGCATCTGAACTGTTCACAGAACAACCTTTTTCTCCAGGGTTTTCAAGGATCCAGCACCCCTTTATCATCTGCTTAGAGACCACCATGGACATGCCACTTTAAAAACACCACAATCGGTCTCAGTGGCCACACTACACTAACAGTAACAAGGGCCACCAAGTGTCTACAGTGTTCTGGGCACTACAGGAACCTGACCTATGTTACATTCAAACTCAACAACCCACCAAATCATCACAACACTGTATCACCATGCCATTCACACAGTGCAATATTCCTTCTACAATGATAAGAAAACCAAGGCTTAAAATTAAGCCACCTGTCCAGGGAACCCAGAGAGTAAGAAGCAGGAAAGGATTCAAACCCGGGTCTGTCTCACCGATGGCTCTTTTCAGAGGTGCTGTTTCGCCTACAGGGGTTTTGGGGCCTCTCCTTATTGAGCCTCAATCTGCACAGGGGACTCGAAACCCCCACTGCACTGGTGCATAAACTGAGGCCTAATGAAAAAAAACAGTGCCAGCAGTCCTTCAGCTGGAGGGGCGGGGCGGGGGTGGTGACAGGACAGGTACTTCCCATGCCCGGGTTTCCAACAGAAAAGGAAGATGTCTGCAGGGGTCCCTCCTAGCCACCGAGCTCCATGCTCCGGACAGCGGCCGTTCTCTGGCACTCTGCTCCAGCTCCATTCTGAAAGACAAGCTTGTCCGCACCAACATACAAATGCTAGTTCATTCACCCCAAAGCCAGCCCTTCGCCCTCCCCAGCCTCCAGTCCCATCACCACCCTCGGCCAGGAGAGAGGCTGAAGCCCAGCAGACAGAGACCGACTACCCACGTCTCTCTGCAGGCCAGGCTGCCTCTGAGTCTATTGATTACTAATAGCACTTAACTCTGGCCTCAAGAACCCTTCTGCCACCAAGTCGTGACTTCCCCTCTCCTCTGCTCTAGCTCTAGCTGTCATCAAGCAACACTCCCCTAGCGGGGCTCGCCCCGCCTCCCCTTCCCCAACTGTTCCTCCTAAGCTGGGATCTCAGGCAACTGACACGTGACCATCTGGAGCCGACACCTGCTTTGCTGAGAAGGAATTCCCCTCAAGGACGATGAAGGCACAGAGACTAAATCCACATTTATTTGTGCAAACATTTCCTAATATTTATAGCATACAACCTTTCCTGCAGTACCGTACACATACACACCCGTCAGCATGCACCGCATGTACAAAATCCCCCTCCACACACCCATGTTTCGCTGCACACTTTTCTCTATGGTAGGGATCTATAACAAGTGGCAGATAGAGGTTTGAAGCCACTTATCTTGCAAGTTCATCCTGGAAACTGGTGGCAGAAGGGAATAAAAGCTGTCAGAAGACCCAAAGTCATTTCAGAATAAACTGGCACCAGCGGGCATGAGCCAAGTAAAAGGGGGGAACGAGGGGAGAGGGGGCTGCTTTATGAGCTCTTCTATGAAAGAGAGAAGCACAAGTTCCTTAGCCCCAAACTTAGGGCTGAAATTCCCTGTGATGATTAAGCCCTGAAGAACAGATGATCTGTAGACTTGCTTATGTTCAAAGGCTCTCTGTGCAGTGCATTTTAACTTAATAAAAAGCATTAACAATTCTTTTCAAAGGCTTCCTCCGGTCCACAGAAAACCTGGGTTGACATTTCTCAGAACTCAGCCCCAGTCTGGAGGGTCACACAGGCAAACAGCTGCGGCTGAGGTCGCCATGGCATGCCGGCAATACAGGCAGCCCTCCAGGTGGGAAGCCTGCCACATGACAGCAGGTGCCCTTGGGCGAGTCACTTAGCTCAGCGCTGTGCTTCAGTTTCCTCAGTGGTGGGGGCGGGGGGGGGGGGGGGGGGGGGGGGGGGGGGCATTAAAGAAACAGCCCTACTGGGCCCCAGCCTCTGTCATCACTGACATTTCCTCCTGCTGAAGTCTTCAATAATGAACAATATAATCCACCCCCCAAAAGGGCTCATCCTCACGGGCAAGACGGAGGTGGGGGGCAGGAGTCCTACCCCGAGGAGTCAGTGTTAGAGAAGAATCCCCAGGATAGAGGGGTGGGGTCTGTTAGAGGAGTGCTGAACAGGCTGAATCCCAGGGTACAGGCTGGGAGTGGGGGTTCAACAAGGCAAAGGCGTGCCAGAGGCTCAGCCATGGTAGAGGCACAGGAATCACCTGCTGGATGCCCGTCTTCATGCCACCTGGCAATAGCACTGGACTGGGTAGAGGAGATCCTTCCTCTCCGAGCCCCCCGCCCGCTGAAAGCCACTGGAACTGCCCAATTCCCACTTCATCCCAAGCCGAAGGTTCAGGAAGAACCCAGGTTCAAAGGGGTCACCTTCTCTCTGCCCTTACGGGCTGCCATAGAACCAAAGTGTCTTTCTTTATTGTCTGCATGGGAAGCCACAACCCCACACCCAACAACCAACTTCTATAAAGGACCTTTTGGAAAGAAAACCGCCTGTTTTTCAGGCTGGGGATGAGTGAAGTCACATAGGCCCAGAGAGCTAAGGAGAAGTACATGCCTATCCACACCAAGAGGAAGTTAATGGCAATAAAATGACAGGGTAGAAGGAAACATGTCAAAAATTACACAGCACTCCTAAAGCTATATGCTGAAGAACAAAGAGGACAGAAATGGGAGTTGGTCCCGAGTGGGTCTGAATTCCAAGCATCACCTAGGTATATGATAAGAAGTTGCCTACTGAATTTTGTGTAAGTCCCTTAACTGAGATTCCGTTTTCTCATCATGAACATGGGTCAGTTAAAACTTCATCACAGGACTTAAACAGAAATTAAATATAATGAAAATATGCATATGAAAAAGCCTGGTACTTGGAAGGGAACTGGTACTGATGACCCTCTATTATATGCTAGAAACGTGACATTCAATATCTCATTACAGCGTTGAAACAACGTGGGGAAGGATGGCAGCAGTGGTGGTAACAATCAGAACTAGCCCTGTCTGGTTACGGAACTACACGAATGGACACCTCCCCTTACTGATCCTCACAACTTCGGTGGGGGATAGGTGTTATGTCCCCTCTGTAACCCATGAGGAACTCACGATCCAACAGCTGATAATGGTGGAGGCAAGACTGCAACTCAGGTCTGTCTGAGCCCAGAGGCCAAACTCCATTCCTCTCAATGAAGACAGATGCCTTCACTCATGCTTCACACAGAGAACCACCTTCTGTGTGCCAGGTCTAGGGAAGGCACCTGGAATGGAACAGGGATCCAGCCCCTACTCTCCTGTAGTGGAGGATCCAGCAGGGAGAAGACAACAGTGAAACAAGTAATTTCTGTGACAAACTAGTCAAGGTTCTCCAGAGAACAGAACCAATGAGGCAGATGTAGTGTAGTAAGTATGGTGTGGTGTGATGTGGTATGAAAGAAACAGAACAGCCACTTCAAGGAAGTGGCTCATAATGTTGGGAACAGGTGCATAGAGGAAACTTGCAGAGGGTTTCTATGTTGGACTTCTGAAGTCGAATTGCTTCTTTCTCTCGAAAGCTCCCCTTCAACTGATTAGATGAGGCCCACCCATATTGTAAGGTAATCTGCTTTTCTCAAGCCCACTGGTTGTGTATGTTAACCACATCTCTGAATTCCTCCACAGCAATATCTAGACTAGGGTTTAACCAAGTAACTGGACCCCTCCTCCTAGCCAAGTAAACAGGAAAACACAGAGAAGAACTCTGAGGATTTAGAAAATGTTGGCAGACCTAGGGAATAAGCAGGAATCAAAATGTACCTCAAAAACTGTGAAAATGTATTTATCAAAGCCCAAGTGCTCATATAAATGTACTGTAAATGTACTGGAGACTCCCTAGTTAAAGCAGTCCCATTGAATCCTCTTGAGAACCAAAATGATAACTCAGTTCATCCATTTGCTTTTTAATATGATATGGGAGTATCCTTACACCCTATCTTCACAAAGTCACCCCAAAAAAAGGTATAGGTAGGGATATCTAACTATCACTACTTGCCCCAGTTCCTAGGAATGGGCAGAGGGGAACAAAATTTCCGTCCATCAAAGTCAAACATCAGTGCCCTCCTGAATCCCCAACCTCATCCTCACTTGAGTGTCACAGACCCTGGACCAGAACTCCGAATCCACAGCTGAGGAGTGGGAGAACAGCAGGGTGGAAGAAGGCACCCCCAAAGGAGACAGAGCGAGGTGGACAGGACTCCATTTTATTACTCAATCACTGTAAGGTCATCTGTCTGGTGCAACTGCAGACGAGTCTAACTTTTTAACAAGTATCTCAGTGGGAATCACTCTCTCTCTCATTAGCAGGCAGGAAAGCTGCTTCTCTATAGGCAGCAGTGAACTCCAAGCCCCAGAAGGCCTGCAGGTGGTAAGGGACGGGCAGAATGGAACACAAGAGGCGGCCAGATAAGCTTTTCCTCATCAGGCAGAAGAACATGGGGGACCTGATCCTGTCTCCCCAGAGGCCACTGCTGCTTCCCCAACTGTCATCCCCACCCCCTCCAAGGAAGGCAGGAGCCAGGCCCTCTCTACCCCATGTGGAGGGCTAGAAGGAATCCCACCAGGTTGGGACCCTATGGCTTTTACTCACATAGCAGACATTTAATAAATATCTGTTGATGAAGACGGAACTACAGGATCGGCATCCCATCCCTCTTAGATGCAGACAGAGCCAATGTTTTGAAGTGCTCTTGTGTGGGAAGTCACAGTTCACAGAGAGCCTTTTGCACAACCATGTGGGCCATGCTGCCTAGTACAGAGAGCTGAAAGAAGGTGATTAAGGAAAAACCACTGAAATGGGAAGAAAGGAATAGAATACAGGCCACAGCTCTGACTAACACAAGTGTCAGAGTTCTCACCTATAAATCAGATCGTCTCCTTAAAGGGCTCAGTCGGGGCCAGCTTCGCCAGCCCTTACCTGCTTCTCCCCTTCCCGGTCAGCACTGCATGCAAGCAAGGGGGAGGCCCAGAACCTCGTCAGCAACAATGTGTGTTTTGACTACATCAGCCAAGTTTCTGGCCTGGGCTGCTGAAGGCCTTGCTGTCTGGCGCTGCCAGTTTCTTTTCCCAGAAGATTAATTTATTAACTCTTCCTGAAAGCTGTTTGTTTGAAGTAAGAATGTGCCACTGGCTCCAGGTGAGTGTGCGTTGCTAAGGAAAAAAGGCCCAGAAAACAGCACTGCTCTTGCCCTGATCCTCGACCCCCAAGGAACCCACATAGCCACTTCCCCTCAGTCCCTGGTTGTGGGCGAGCCACAGCCCCACAATGAGCAGCGAGAAGGTCCACGGAGTTCCCCTGTGGGGATCGCTACCACACCACCCCCACATTTTCCAGACGTGACTCCTAACTGTTGGGGGTATTTCCTAGAGACTGAGGCCATTGTCTTCCCAAGACTCCAGCCCTCCCCTTAGCAACACTCTCCTGCCTGTATCCTCAGGGTTGTCCCAAGACTCCAGCCCTCCCCTTAGCAACACTCTCCTGCCTATATCCTTAGGGTTGTCCCCCCGAGTCTCCCTGCTGGCAAAGATCTGACTGACTTATTTCTGTTGTATCCCCAAGGCCCAGAAACACCTAGCAAAAGTAGGAGCTCCATACATGAAAGTGACACTGAAGTGGGAACCCCAGGCTAGGCTACCGGGCGGCCTCTGACGATGTCTGCCAAGGCCTGTGCGGAAGGTTGCAGGGGCAGATGTAGATAACCATTTTTCTTAGAGTCCAAAGAAGGCTGCATCGTATGCTCGAAGAGGACCTCATCAATATAGCCTAAGACTGCAGACAAGGGCGAGCTGGCTGGCAGGCACTGTGGTGCCCCTTATCCTGATAACCAATAGGTCCTTAATGCCCCACTCCAAGTTATCTTTCTGGTCTCTCCTCTTTGGCTGAAGGTCTCCCTTCCTGGCTGCCTTCCCTCTGCCCTCTCCTTGTTCAGACCCACCCACGCTTCAGGAGTTCCCTCTAGCTGTTTCCTCTAAGAGGTCCTCTCAAAAGCCCCCAAAGGGAGCAGCACTCTCATACACTTGATTTGGGAACGACCCCAAAACTACCCTCCCCACCCCCACGATGCCTATGACTCTGTTCATATTCAATGATTCATACATCTTAGGTGTTTGCACCCAGTTCTCCACAACAGCCCGTAAGCTTTTGAAGATAGGAACTCAGGGTCTTCTGCCCCCAAGTGCCCATCCCATTAGAAGATCACTCAATAATGGGCCCTCCCTGGTGGCGCAGTGGGTTAAGCAACGTACTATGAAGCAAACCGCAGCCACTGCAGCACGAGTTCGATCCTGCTGCTGGCCAGGGAGGGGGGACCCACATGGCCTCTCCTGCCTCACCTTCTGCTCCCCTCAGCAGTGTTTTTCGGTCTGTTCCCCACTCTGGTGAATCCTCTCACCTCCTGCATGTCTGGCCTGTACCCCAGTTCTTGTATGCATAAATAAATAAATCTTTAAAAAAAAAAAAAGAAGATCACTCAATAAATATGCTGACAGGTATTCAGAGTAGTGTAATAAAATAACAGATACAGCAACCAGGCTCATTTTAAATAAAGACTTTTGCTGTAAAATGATATGAGAATTTAAAAAATGATCCCACAACACAAACTAAGTCAACCAGTATTATTGTCCCCATTCCCTCCCAGATCTTGTCTAAAACCTCAGGTAAGATTTGAACGTTTGTATTCATAATACAATGTTCATCTCTAATATTTCCCACCTTAACACTGCATCTCTAAACATGCTTCCACTCGGGACCAAAAGCCTATGTTCTGTCCTGCCATTCTCAGGGAATTACTGGAACAGCCAACCCCACCTAGGTTGAGCTGTGCAATTCTATTCTTTTACAAGACAGGTGCTCTAACCACTGAACTATGGAGCCTATTTGCTCCCTAAGTCCATTCTTTTATAACAGAACTTCCCTTACCCAGGTATTAAAGATTTTTCTGGTTTTCTAGAACATTAAAGGTCTGTTTTCATATGAAAGCATTCAACTGAACATGTAGCAAGACTTCCCTCCCCCAGAAGCTTCACCTACCCATGGCAGGGTCTTCCTCCCAGGCCAACAGGTCCCTCATAAAGATTGGGGAACCACCCTGTGAATTCCCAGCATGGACCCCTATAATCCAGTAATCCAGCCTAACCCTTCTGACCACCTCCTGGAAGCCTGGTCCCTCAATCTTCTTTCTATACCACAAGTGCAGTATCTCCCCTCTGCTCTCTCCCTCTCCTGACAGTCAGCCACTCACTACCTCCTGCCGATGTTTGCCTGAGGATGTCTCCAGAGCTTCCCCAAAGCCACTCCCCTGCTCAGGACCTGCTGCTACCAAAGGGGGGGGTGGTTAAAGGAGGGGGTTCTGTACTCTGATTTGTCTATTTACATTAAAGGAACAACACGTTCCCGTCGAAGCAGGAAAAGGCGTGTGGCCTGCTGTCATCCAAGGGCTTTCCATAAAATAAAGCATTCTCTGAACACAACACACAGGACCAAGAAAAGTGTTGCAAGCTAGCAGATGCTCCCCAAACCCCCACAACAAATGAAAAAGTACATCTGGCTCTGTCTTGCAGCAAGAAAGCAGCATGCGGGAAGACACGTCCTGCCAAAGCAATGGTTTGAAGGTCACTGAACACGAAGCTTTGTTTCAATGTCCTGGTTCCTTTCCTAAAAGACCAGCAGGACAGTCCCCCACAAAGATACCACAAGATGGGCAAAGATTAAATAGTCTGGTAATACCCACGGTTGGTGAGAACACGGAGCAATGCAAACACCTCTGTGCTCCCAGAGGACCACCCACGTTGGGCAGTTTCCAGGACACTTCAGCACATGCTCAGCCACTCAGTGACTCCACAGACAGGCACCGGGAGACACATAAAGAAGACTCAAGGCAGCTGGGAAAATAAAGCTGATGACCTGGATGTCCATTAAAAGGAGAAAGGACAAATGGTGGCCCGTTCCTACAGTGACCGCAGTGTCACACATAAAGCAAAGAGGTAGAGCTATACCAGTAACAGGAGGCAGCCGCGTCAACACGTGGGCACGGGCCGGGCATCAAACTGGGACAAAGCACAATGGTGTGTAAAGGTTCGCCCCGTGTCCTGCTGCTCAGTCACCTGGTGAATATGTGGGTGCTGGTTTCATCGGTATTCATATTTTACCCGTGCATTTCAGATGTTTTTTAATAGAAGCAATATTTTATATTGGGGTGGGGTAAACACCATGCAATTAAACACCCCTCCTCGATGTGACCACTCTCCCTGTGGGACCTCTTGTTCTCCTTACTAAAGGAATTCACTTCTTGAGGACTTCCCATACTTCCGTCACCCTTCTCCCTCGAGCCAAAGCGAAATTCTATCAAGGCGATGCAAACCCAAAAGGGAATGGAATCTATTCACACCACCAAGCAGGATTTACTGTAGAAAGGTCTCTGCGTCCACGACACGTCAACCAGGCTTGTACCGGCACACTGCTTTCAGGTGTCTTCCTAATGAGGCAGGCCCCCACTCCTGGGCACTCCATAAACAGAGGGTTCTGCAGGCTTCCCCGGACCCCAGGTCAATGCAGACTGACACCCTGACCTGCTGAGCACCTCCCCTGGTAGGTATCATTCCATTTCCTTCAACAGGCCTCTCTCGTGGAGTACTGCCAGAGGAAACAGCATCAAGAAACACTTCCAGGGGCTCACCTGCCTGATCTTCTCTGGCTCAACTCGCCCTTCCAACTAGCAGTTTCTTCTTATTATGTCCCCCTCAGCTCCAGGAAGTCCCCAAAGCTACTGATGGCCATAGGTTATCCACCCCTGTTCAAACTGTTCCCCTGCCCACCTCACCCCATTCCCTTCCCTTTACTATGTGGTTTGATCGGTTCACGCACTACCCTTGAGGCCCCTTACACCCCAAGTCATCTTCTTCAGTTCCCAAGAGCCAGCCCCCACACAGCCATCTCTGCTTCTACCCAGCCAAGCAACCGGGGACTCTGTGTCCATTCTGGACTCTCCCAACTCACTCTCCTGTCACATGTCACCATGCTATTCTGATATCCTGATGGTGTGTCTATCGAGCAAGCTGAAGCCGGCAATTAAGAAACTAAAGGTGTCCCCTCCCAGCAAAACTGAAGCTCAGTGGTAAACACTCCTGCATCTTCTCTCCTCATCGGGCACACATTTACTATGTGACCTAAGTCACGCCCCACACTTAATATAACAGCACTATAATAAGGTGCTATTACAACAACAATAATGCACACCTACTGCATGTCTACAATGTACCTAGCACTGTGCTTGTGAATATGTGGGCACACAGCAAGGCAGACACAGTCGCCATGTGCACAGTCATGCAAAGGGAGTTTGTTGACAAGAAAAGACATTCTGCAAAATGATACATACAGTAAGACCTCATATTTGTAGATCATAACCTATTTGTAGCATAACACACACTAGGGAAGAATATATTCTAATTCACTAACAGTGGGAGAAGGGAGCAGCTTGTGGGGAACTTGTACTTTGGTCGTTGTAAATTCTCTAATGCTTAATTTTTATCTGGGGTGTGCATCGTTAATACAGCAGAGAGGTTTTTAAAAATGAATCTGGAAAGCAAGACATACTTCCAAGCTTTAGGAAGCTTCCAGTCAGGTCACTAAAATAAAAGAGAACACACATGAACTGTGACTGAAGGGGATGGCATAAAAATCTTACTGCTGGGTCCTTCCAGGGGAAAGCCAGGATATCACAAGATGCCAGTTGTTCATCTCCAGCAATGAAGACAATGGGACTGGGAGTGATCAGCTGGCCCTAAGTTTTCAGAAGGGTGTGCAGGATCTTCTATGACAGTGGATGGAAAGGGACAGGATGAACAGCATGAAAAGGGGGACAAGCCAGAAATGAGGGGCTTCCTGGACACCCCCAGCCCTTAGTTTCCCAGTTTCCAAAGCAGCAATGAAATAATTTGCCCTCCCTCCTGGTAGATCATTTTGAACGCATGGAAATCAAATGTAATTTCAACCAAAAGTAATACTCCAGGTATCTTTTTTTAAAACAAAATCTTTTATTTTGAAATAATTTGAGACCAAAAAACAAAAATGCAGATAGTTTGAAGAGTTCCCCTACAGACTTCCCCCAACTTCCCCTAATGTTAATAATATCTTATATAACCAAACTAAGAGATTAACATTGGTTTAATATTATTAACTAAACTACAGGTTTTTTGGGATTTCACCCTTTTTTCCACGGACATCTTGGATTATTCCAGGGTTCAAATAGGATACCCCCATTGCATTTACTATAACTTGTTTTTAAACCAGCCAGGATTCTATGATTATTTATTCTCCCTTAGTAAGAAAATGTCCGGGCACTCAGGACAAAGACTTAGTCCTTCTTCTTGCCATCAAAGAAAGCAATCTTTGACACGATCTGCCAGCCTCCAAAGGGAACAGAATTTGATCTACAGCGAGATAAAGACTCAGACAATGACCAAACCTCTTAACCCTCTATAAGCAGCCACAACCCTGGCCCCTCTCCACAGCAACTAACTGGTATTTAAAAGTAATTTATGTTAATTGCAATCGGGCATATATGAACATTACAAAGCAGGCTGACTTCAAACAAAAAGGCTCAAGAGAGGAGCCTAACAAAAAAATTAATTTTGTAAAAGACCTATTTCTTATTCCAACTTGTTTTTAAATATATGTTCTGAGTCACACACCATTAACCGTCTCAATTTATTAATAATCTCAGAGCAACCAACTATCTCAGATCATGCAACTATGAAATCTTGCATAACAAAGAAAATGAATATCTACACACAAACATTAAGCAGGTAGTCAGCTGTGAGGACCAGAGAGGATTTTTTTTTAACCAGAATTTGTGGTGGAGCAAAAAGAGAAGAAGGTGCATGAACTGGTAACTCAAACTCTGAATAAAGAAAAAATTTCTCCTCTGAACATGAGATTATTTTAGAAACAACTGGTTCAAAGAAAGTTCTTTGGAATGCCCTCCCCTCGCCCCATAACAAAGGTTTGTGATGGGAGGAGAAGGCCCCAATATTCTCAAAGACCCTTCTTTTAGCTAAGGAAATGACGGTGCTGTTTTGGCATTTTAAAGCAAGAACAAATACTTTAGCTATAAAATCCACTTTGTAGATTGAATCAGCAAGACAGCTGTTTATACAGAAACCCTTTCCTCTCTCCCTCCAAGCCCCTCAGTGATTCATATCAGTAATAAAACACTGGCAAGAACAAAGGAAAACAGAGTTTGAAAAAGAGCAAAAACACACCCCGCCATCTCAATACCAACTTAGCCCTTTTCCCTGAACGAAGATTCTCAACCTACCCCACTTGTCAAAGGAAAAACAAATCTCCCCTAAGCAGACCCACTTTTTGTTGCTGAGCCAGAAACCGGGTTCTTATTTGTGTAAACTGCCCAGTGGGTGTGACCAAATTCATCTTTGATATGCCCTAGGCTTTGAAGTCCTCTTTCTCTTAGCCACAGGGAGCCTGGAAGGCTTACCAGCACCCTCCCCTCTCCTCTCCTTCCCTCTCCTTCCTTCTCCTCTCCTCTCCTCTCCTCCCCTCTCCTTCCCTCTCCTCTCCTCTCCTTTCCTAGCAGCAGGTCAGCTCCCAAGCAGGCAGGAGGGGAGGACGCCCAGGTCAATTCACCAGAGTGACAAAGGCTTGCGAGGGAAGGCATGAACAGGAGACACAGGACCATCCACCATGGGAACCACCTCCACCACCTAGCACTGTTTGCCTGGAGGGTGGGCACGTCCCCACCCCAGTTCTTTCCTGTCCACGCTTCAAGACCCAAGTCACTTCTATTGTGAAGCCTTCCCCAGGTCTCCCTGCACTGACTCCAGTCCGAACACCTTTTGTATCCTTCACCTGTTGATTCAGCACCTAAGCCTTTGACTACTCACCCTCCCAAACAGACCCCATGCTCCAGGGCAAGAGAGGGCCTTTCTTCCTCTCCATAACCCTAGTGCCATGCCCTGAAGCCAGCCCAGAGCAAAGGATCAACAAATGTTTGTTCAATGAATGAGCATAACTCAACTATCCCCAGAAACCACATTACTAAATGCTAATTACCACTGGCTGTATGAATAATGAATGAAGAAATGAACTAACAAATGTCTCCTTGTTAGCCACATTGCCAAGTCTTTTGGGAGCACAAAGAAGGGATGACCGACTTGGGGCTGTGCTAGGACAGTTCAAAGACAAGATGGCTAGTCCTGAAGTGGTGTGAGAGTCAGGGAAGGAGGAACAGAGTCACACCCGTCCCAGGTCCTGAGTCTTTTCCAACCAAGTTCACTTCTTCACCTTCCCAGCAGTAACAAGCCCCCTAGAGTAACAAGTCTCTGGTGACTGGGGAATGTCAGCAAGACAGCAGAGAGGCCCAAGGACAAACCCAATTGTACCTTCTCCCATAGCACCCACGGAGCCCCGCCTCCACTCACTCATCTGCCATGTCCCCCAGGAGACGGCTGCCCCTGCACCTGCTTGCACTACAAACTCAAAGCCAGATGCTCTAACAGCACCCAACTGGAGTGCTGAACCAGAGCAAATGACCAGGCAAGATTTATGATCAAAAAGGCACCAAAGCTCTTCCCACTAGCTGGAATAAAAAGGTCACACAAATGAATATTCGAGTTGGTGCTGTTGGGTCTGGATGCTCCCAAGTCTAGGATTCATTCTCTCTGCAGAAGATAAACATACCTGGGGCCTCCCTGGTGGTGCCTGGGTTAAGCCGTGCACTATGGAGCAAACCGCAGCCACTGCAGCTCGAGTTCAATTCCTGCTGCCAGCCTGGAAGGGGACCCACATGGCGTCGCAGACCTCTTCTGCCTCACCAGCAGCTCCTCTCAGCAGTGGGTTTAAGTCTGCCTGTTCTGCTCCCCACTCTGTCTCTGGTGAATCCTCTCACCTCCTGTGACTCTGGCCTTTACCCCAGCATAAATAAATAAACCTTAAAAAAAAAAGATAAACAAGCCTGCCCCGGAAGCTTCCCTGAGGGTCATCTGAAGAGCCCAATCCCTCACCTCTGGGGACAAACCACAGAGACATCAACACACTTGAGAGTGGCTCAGGAACTTCTTCCATTTCCCTGAACAAGCCTTGGAAGGAGTAAACATGCACTGCCGACACCATCTACGGCATCTAATACTCTGAGTCCCTTAAAATAACAGTAAGCTATAATAGCAAACGGGACAGAAGCGCCGATTATGTGCTTGGACAATGTGCTCTATGTCCAAAGGTAAAACCAATGATCAGGGCCTCCCTGTGGCGCAGTGGGCTAAGCAACGCACTATGAAGCAGACCTCAACCACTGCAGCACAAGTTTGATCCCTGCTGCCGGCCAGAGAGGGGACCCACATGGTGCGGCAGACCTCTCCTGCTGTGCCCGCTGCTCCCCTCAGCAGTGTACTTCCATTGATCTGCCTGTTCTGCTCCCTGCTCTCTGTGGTGAATCCTCTCACCTCCCCCACCTCTGGCCTGTACCCCAGTGCTTGTATGCATAAATAAATAAATCTTTAAAAAAAAAAAGAATGATCAGATTCTTGAGCCTTCTCTAATTCCCCGAATAATCAAGCATGGCGCTGCCACAGCGCGAGAGGTGGCAGAGCAGCAGGAAGGGCCTGCAAGGGGCAGCGGAGCTCGCAGCAGGCTCCGCCCAACAGCCCCCAGGGCCCGGAGCTGCCCGCCTCCCGCTGGAACTGGCTCTGCACAGAGCTCCTGGAGGTGCCGCCCACCAGCGTGAAGCAGAACACGTCCTCTGGCGGTCTTCCAACAGGAGGACCCCGAGTGGCTGGCCCAGTACTGGTAGCTCCTGGCTCTGAAGCCAACAGCACTCCTGATCCACCCCGAGAGGCTCTGAAAAGCACAGGCACTCAGTGCCACTGACCGAGCTGGGAGCATAAACAGTCAATTGTTCAAGTGTCCTCGGTTTTGCCCTCTACAAAGAAAACAAAATCTTATTTTTTGGTTGAAAAGATAAGCTCATTACTTTGAAAGGTCTTATTCTGAAAACTTTGGTACTGGGAATCATTTTCTCTCTTTACCATAACTTGTTCCAGATTTCCCACCCTGCTATTCCAAAGTACAGTGAGCCTCTGACATCTTTTGTGAGTCGAAATGGAGTAAAGCAGAAAAGCTGAATGCTATTTTCCCTTTTTGTCATAAAAGTGAAAAACCTCTTCAGATTTCTTTCAGTTATCAAAAACAGGTACTAAAGTAGGTCTTTCGTAAAAGTGAAACGGCATTGTGGGAACTTCAGGCTGTCAGGAGACTACGTGTGAAGCACCCCTATGGGAGAGAGGGTCCGTTTCTCAGAGTGTGGGGGCACATCTACACTTCTTGCCCCAGGGGCAACTCACAGACAAGCTGTAGAAACTCTTCCATCCTTTCTGTCCTTCCTGGCCCCAGCAGAACCAACATCATTCTTTTTTTTTTTTTTAAAGATTTATTTATTTATGCATACAAGCACTGGGGTACAGGCCAGAGGGGGTACAGGCCAGAGGTGCCGGGGGTGAGAGGATTCACCACAGACAGAGTCGGGAACAGAACAGACACACTGTCTGAAACACACTGCTGAGTGGAACAGTGGGCCAGGCAGGAGAGGTCTGCTATGCCATGTGGGTCCCCTCCCTGGCCGGCAGCAGGGATCGAACTCGTGCTGCAGTGGTTGAGGTTTGCTTCATAGTGCATTGCTCAACCCACTGTACCACCAGGGAGGCCCCAGAACCAACATCATTCTTTGAGCAGTAACCCACTTGCTCCCAAGGGGACCTTGGAGCCACCACTCCAGGGGAGACCAAGTCCTTGGGGATCAGCATCCCTCACAGTTCCAGTCACCAGGGACTCCAGGCAGCTGAAGATCCAGAATGAGGGACCCTTCCCACCTCCGCTCCTGACAAGCATCCCTGGAAGCGCCTCACAACAGTACAACTCAGTATAGATTCACTCCCTCCTAAGGCACCCCCACCGCACAGCCCCCCTGGAAGTCACCGAGATAAACAGCCTATGGGAAGTTTCATTCTTCCCACTGCCTTATCATACTCACACTGCTCCTGCTCTTTTCCAGGCCCTGTTCTCTTAGCTAGTTGGTCTTCCTCAATGCTGCTATGAATTTTCTTTCTAAAATATGAATCTGGCCCCTCTGTCAACTCACAAGCCACCATGATTCCAGTGCCTTCACATACAGGCTCCCTGCAAAATCTTCCCTGTTCTTGGCCCCGAATCACCTGTCCGGTCTCCTGTCTGACCCAAACCCTGACCCACAGTGCCACCCCTCCCCCCACCCCAGACCCAGGTTCTGCTGCTCAGTCCTGTACTTCCCAGCCCTCCGTCTACTCTTCAGGAATGCTCCTCCTCTCCGAACCCATCCCCCCACTCTTCCCCTGCCTCTGCCTCAATGGCAGCATTCTCCACCATCTCTCCGCAGCCTGGTCTATGAGTCCCCTTGAGGGTGAGGGCTATTTAATTTTGGTTTTCATCCCTATCTTCCTATCTCCAGCACAACACTCAGTCCACGCCTCTGACCCAGAGGCGGGGTGGGGGAGCGCTTTCAATCAGTGAATTACTCCACAATCAATCCCCTCCTGCCTGCTGGTTGGTTAGGACAGGGTGCTAAGAGGTGGGGATCATGTCCCACCTCTGAACACCCCCTCACCCCCACCAACCCACTCCCTTGTGCTCCTCTCAGAATAAGCCTGTTCAATGACCAGTCACCTGACCATGGGTCACAGGAGGGGTGAGGCCAGGGTGCACGAACAGCGCCACACAACCCAGTCCTGGTGCCCAGAAAACAACTCAGGTGCGTGCCCTGCTGACAGAGGGTCAGGTGTGTCACTTCGGCGCACGAGAGAAAGCGAAGTCACTCCACCATGCAGCATCCCCTAACGGTACTAAGCAGTATGTTTAGCTGTTATTTCAATAAGCCTTATTAAGACCCAATTTTCTTGGGTCTTCTTTCAGATTCTGCAGCATTAAAAGCCTCGCTGCTTAATTACATTAGGAACACCTGTATATATTATGTGCAATAAATCAACTTTAATTTACCACCACACAAGGCTATTCATCTTCTCCAGGTTATTTATTGCTCAGTATTACTGGTGCTGAATTGTAGCCTCTCCACTGTGAGAAAGAACAGTTGGGGTAAGAAAACCCAAAGCAGCATCTCAGAACACTCCGGGATGCTGATCACACATGTACACAGCAAAAAGGAAAGAAAAAGAAACATATAAGCCAATCTTGGCAATCTGCTCCTTGCTATTTTCCTAAAACACTCCCCAAACATTTTGATGTTTTCTTTTGCACGCATGCACACACACATACCAGTTATCCACTGAAACGACACAACCTGCAAAACAGGCCCACAGCTCTTGCCGTCCAAGTGCGAGCCGGGTGTGGGGTGCCGGCTCAGCCAGAAACAAATGCCCAGGAGGATGCTTTGCAGGCCGAGCGGCACCTCCCTGGGCCCACCGCTGAGGGGGCACTGGCCTGGCTCTGCGGGCAGAGCAGGTGGGACCTGGCCCAGGGGCAGAAGTAAGGCGCTTGCACACTCCTTTCACATCCACCACACCCACCCAGGCCCCACATCAGGCCACCTAAGCGTGAGCAGAGCTGTTTCCAGATAACCTGAGATGCAGAAGGCACTAGAATGACTTGGGGGACCCTAGTCCTCAAAAACTGGATGAATGTTGCTGTTAAAGAGTCACAAGGTTCTCTGCAAACCTGCACTAGCACCACCTGGGCTGTTAAATACAGCTTCCTAGGCCTCAAGACTGAGACCGCAGTCTCAACACATCCAGGGAAGGATCCACGTGACTCTTCTGAACGATGAGGCGTAAGAACCACGGTCATAAAATTTTGTGAGCAAGGCTAGTCACCCATTCCAGAAGAATAGCACTACTAATGTAAGTAAGTGCAACTTCCTCCCTCCACCCCCACACCAGACTGCAGGCTCAGCCCTTCATGTCTACTAACTCCTCAGCACCACCCACAAGTTAGGAACTATGATCTCATCCCCCTTTACAGTTGAGGAAACTGAGCCACTGAGTGATTAAATAACTTGCCCTGAGTTCCATCATAACTGGCAGAGCAATCTGTGCTTTCAACTACGAGCCACACTCCCTCTCCAAACTGGGTCTCCCCTACATGCATTCCAACAGGACAACGAGCATCACTTGTTCTAAATAAAAGGGAAGCAAAGTCACTGAGATAGCACAGACCCCACTTCTGGGCCACAGTCATCTGGCCCAAGTTCAACATCTAAAGCCACTGCTTGGCAATTTGCTGGCAACACCCAGGTCCTGTCTCTGAGCTGCCCATGCACCCAAGCCTCTCAGTTGCTCACTTACCCAGAGTTCAAAACAAGGCCATGGCCCACTGTGTGGACAGCTGCCCTCAGCCAGCAGGGGGGCCAGCCCTTGGGCCACTCTGCCAACATCGCTGACCATCTCACAGCGCTTCTCCTTCTCGCTGAGGAGCTAAGACAGACTTTATGGCATATAACTGACTTTTATAAGCACAGCAACCGCACACAACTTCCACTCGCTAATTGGCCTTTAAGCAGAGCCTAGGAAAATCCCTGGCCCACCAATCTCACCAGACG
This sequence comes from Galemys pyrenaicus, assembly GCA_019455555.1. Taxonomy (NCBI): domain Eukaryota; kingdom Metazoa; phylum Chordata; class Mammalia; order Eulipotyphla; family Talpidae; genus Galemys; species Galemys pyrenaicus. The sequence continues at coordinate 2,051,580 of JAGFMF010011637.1, forward strand.
GTCCTTCAAGGAATGAAAGGGAAAGGAAGGAAAACAAAGTTCTGGCAAAAGAAACTTTTGTCTTAATGAATTCATTTCAAACACAAATCCATTTAGTGCATGCATACAGCACACTCCTCTGAGAATGAATTTGTGGAGGGTAGGTCAAACTTGTAACCCAAGACCTGGAGGCCTGAAACGGGGAACTGCGATAGCCCCGACTTTTAAGTTATTCTACAGAAAAACAGCTCCCCAGAAGAAAAGCTGCACAGAGAGGCTGGCCGGGGGCAAACATCCCTCTCCCCAGCCTCTCATTTAATCAGAGAAGGCTGTTAGGGGCCAGGACTATGACCAGGCCCAGGCTTCACTGTTCCTGTAGCTCCTGAGTATTTCATTACCCGGCTCCAGTCCACGCAGAGCAGAACCTCAGAACCCACACAAACCTTTCCCCTCTTCAACACCACCCATGGGGCTAGACCAGTGATTCTCAACCAGGTGTGATTGTGCCCCCCCCCCCAGGGGACATTTACCCATGTCTGGAGACACCTGTCAGGGGGGGAGAGGATGCAGCCAGCACCTGGGAGGTAGAGGCTAAGGACACTGCCAGGCATCTTCCAATATGCAGAACGCACCTCCCAACTCTTCACTCCAGCAACAAAGAATTCTCTAGCCCAAAATGCTAACAGTGCTGGGGTTGAGAAAACCTGGGCTAAAGCACTGAAAATTAAACATTAACATTTATAAGATCTTCCCACAGCCTCGTTCCTTCTCACACCACCCTCTCCCATCCCCCTAAATCAAATAAGAATTAGAAAACAAACGAGGGCCATCTCTTATCTAGGCACTGAGCTCCAGCCTCAGCCAAGAGTTAGGGGCCTGCAATGATTTGCATCCACCTTCCTGGGTCTGTGGTGTCAGCTGCTCTTGGACCAGGCCAGGGAAAAGGAGGGTGACCCAGGAAAAGCTGGGACTCTGTTTCAAATTGACCCAAGGGAGTAGATTCTACAGAGAGGACACAACTAACCTTCCATAGCCTGGAAACCTTAACAGCAGAATGGGGCCCCCCAATGCAAACTGGCAAATGCAGTTTGCACAACCTCCTGAATGCCCCAACAGCAGCCAGACCAGCTGAGTCAGAACCTTCTGGATGACTGGCATTAAGTGCTCTAGAGCCCACAGCCACTGGACAAGCCTTAATATCCCCATTTGACAGATGGCTCACACGAGGCTCAGAGAGGTTATATAACTTGGCCAGGTCGCACAGCCAGGATTCAACTCAGGCCTATCTCCAAGAACAGGCCCTATCCACCACACTGCATAACCTCTAGTCTTCTGTCCCTAACTCCGCCCCAGAGGGAGAGAGAAATAAAAAAGAAGCAAGCCCAAACTCTACCTTGGATCCTCCTACTCACCCAGCACTGCCCTGCTCTGCTCTCCCACACCCAGCCTACCGCTGTTTTCAGGAGGGAACCCCCTGACCACGTCTGTGTCATCGGCAGGGACAGCCGGGAAGACGCCTCAGCACCGTCCCTGCTGCTTTCACCCGGGGCTACCGGGCGCTTCCTCGGCCTGCTCCAGCGCAGCGTGAGCACCAGACGCCGATCCCACGCACAAGCCACGCAAGCCGCCGCCCTGCCCCCCCAGCAGGGCCTGCGGCTAGACCGCACCTGGCTGCTTTCAGCTCACAGGGAGCCGAGACGCTGAGCGGGCCACACGTGCAGCTGTGAGCGCTGAAATAAAGTCGGGGAAGGGCTTTCTAGTGCGCCCGGCAACCGCAGGGGGTGGGGGTGGGGCCGAGAAGCACCTGTGACACGCTTCTCTCCTGAGCTGAATCCCGGGCTCCTGCCTGTTTGGACACCCAAAGCAAAAGAGAACGCCCAACACAAACCAACAGCACAAAAGAAGCGTGCAGCCAACCGAGTCCCAGGAGAACCAACGCTGGCACAAGCCCGTGGGACTGAGGAAGCAGGTCTAGGCTGGACTTACACTCCTGGGGTCCTCCACGTGAAACCCGTCCTCAGGATGCTCCATTCTCACCAAACCCCGTTCCCAAGGCTACCGAGAAGGGTTTGTGGAGGCACAGCAGGCCAGGAATCACATGGTCCCCAAACTCAGGGAGAGCCAATTCACCAGCCTCTGAGACACCCAGCGCCACCCCGCACGGCTCGGGGTTCATCGAGGGACACGGTTTGTGCTTCCTTCTCTCTGGGCCGCACTAATTTCCCACACTCAGTGCAAGGAGGCATTCTCCAGTCCTCAAGAGCCCGCGGGAAGGGTCGCTTATAAAGATTTGGTGAGGAAAAAATAAATAAAACGGGCCAGAAAAAGAAGAGTTCTTGAGGACTACTTGTGCAGAGTACTACAGGTCCACTGGGGTTGTTGTGGGGTTTGCTGTTGTTGTTGTTGTTGTTTTGATTCTCAACGCCAAGGAAAATGTTGCTTTAAAAATCTCCGCGCTGTCTGTCTCCAGGCCCCTCTCTTGGCCTCCAGCCTGTTCCTGGGCCCGCTCTGTTCTCTGCAGGACCCTGGGCCTCCGATAAGCCTAGCCCTGCCTCTGCCTCGGCATTTTAATGACAGGCTACTGCTCTGCTTGCTCTCTGCTTGCCAGAACACCTTTCCTAGCTCTGTTTGTTCACTTTTCAAAAAAGGCAGGTTTACGGGGAGGTCATTTTGCCCTAGGAAAGGAACAAATTAAGTTGAGGCCCGCAGTGGGTTGGGGACTACATTCTTCATCAGACACGCGACCTTGGGAGAGGTCACCAGGATGGCGGCCTGTTGTTTATGGAACCTGGATACCAACGATGTGGTCACCACCGAGAAGCACAACTAGCAGCAGGGGCACGCAAACTCTTTTATTGGCTACCTCTTAAACACTCCAGAAATCCGTCCAATTCCTTGCAGAATAGCGGAAAACAAAAGTGCCCTCAGCAGGAGGGAGAAGCCAGGACTCGATTATGAGCAATTAGTGAATCAATGATTCTCCAAGACACTGATTTAGACCAGCAGTTCCTATTAGCGAACCTTGAGGAAAATCTAAGGACACACAGCTTCAAGGGGAAGGGGGAAAAATCGCCACCAACCACCTTAGTGTCTCCCCCCTCAAACACTGAAAAACTGTGCTCAATCTTTAAAAAAATCTATGGTAAAGTTGTTCCCTTGAGGCTAAAAAACAAGTGAAGCTACAGGCACCAGTTTTGTTGGTCCACATGAAGTTATGGTCTCCATATCCTGGAAATGGAACAAGGAGTAAATATCAGGAGAGGGAGGGAGGGAGGGAGGGAGGGAGGGAGGGAGGGAGGGAGGGAGGGAGAGAGAGACAGATAGAGAGGAAGAAGAGGAGGAGGAGAAGAGAGGGAGGAAGAGAGTGGAGGAGGGAGGTAAAGAGAGCTAGTTGTATGACTCTTGTCTTGCTCTCATTAGGAGGTTAGGGTTAGAAAACAGATTTAGTCCCCACTTCCACTGCATCCATGCAGGATGAAAAGGTGTTGATTTATAGGACAAAAACTATTTCTTCACTATTTTTTAAAATATATATAACCACCTCTCAGACTCCCAAACACCTGTTCAAGAAATTAGAACTACATGACAGAAAGTACTAGGAGCCTTGCTAACTGATGGAAATGAGAAAAGAAAACATTTCTAAAAATATAATGACGCTTGCTGGGAAAACAGAGTTCCATTTACACAGAATTTCTCAGGAATACCTCTTTGGGGAGATGTTCCTGTAACTGTTTTTGGATGTTCAGTTCCATACCACAGAACTCAAAACAACTACTAAGAACACAAAAGCTTCCCAGCACGACTGTGGGAGCCCCCGTCTTCCATAGATGACTTTATAGGAAAGTCGCTAACAGCACCACGGCCTCAGTCCTGCAGTGTCATACCCTGGGCTGGGCTTGTTGATGTTTCTCTGATTTGTAACAGCACAGGCCCTGTAACAGCATGAAAATGTGAAAAAGCGAACATCTTAGATCCCTGAACAGAGCCTTGCCTACGCCCATCGAAAATTTACTTTATTGGTTGGTGTTTGCCAAATAGTCTACCAGCCTATTAATTCTAAGCAGTTGTAAGAAGATAGCAAAATAAAACAGAAACAAAACCTTCTTCGCGAGGAGGGGAGAAAGCAGGTATCCTTAGAACCAAAGAACTCCGCCTGGCAGGGCACTTGCCTCCTCCGGATGGTTCTGCTCCCTAGATTTGAAAAACAGAGCAGGTTCCTGGGCCTCCAGCAGCCTGAGCTGGGCTCAACCAACCATGCTGAGCAATCAGGCTCTGAAAAGGCAGGTCCCAGGTGAAGGATGCACGCCATTTTGTAAAAGCCAGAAAGAAGAAACTCTGGAGAAATGGAAGATAGCCCACGCACAGAAACCTTGCCCCTCTCCCCTTCCCACCAGGTCTCCAAAAACGGAAGCGGTTCAAACACAACAAATCCAAAAACTGATCACTGTTCAGATCCTAGCTTGAACAAGTTGTTACCAATTTGTCTCCCCCAGGCAAAAAAAGAAGAAAGAGCTATCTCAACTTCCTTCCGCCCCTTCTTTTCCCCATATGCCACTGAACTTTGGTCAGGCTTCCCAGAAGGGGGAAGATGGCATCTTTAATCCCACACTTCCCTATGAAGACACTAGGATTACACAGGAACCCCAAATTTATGAACAGAGTCACTGTCTCTGACATATTTTAAGTAAATGCTTTCTTAAAAGATTGGGGGTGTTTCCCGTGTGATTACGGTTCAAAACACATTACCTCATCTCCTACTTTCAGCCTTATCCCCAATCACTTAAAAATATATATATATATTTTTTTTCCAGATTTAAAAGCCAGCTGTGGCTGCACAGCTGTAGGCAACAAATTTGTCAAGAAAAAAATCAACACACACACACACACACAGAACACTGAAACACACGCACAGAGCACACAGGCTGATTTTGTGTTTGGAGGGCATGGCATGGGTCAGTAACTGCACTGCAAATATCGAGGGGGTGGGGGAGGTGGGGTGTACACCAGAGCCTTGAGGACGGCTGAAATGAGGGTCACCTCAGGACCTCCACAGCCAGGCGTCACCAGGCGGGGCCAACCGAGCTCTTTCATTAAAGAAGAGGAAAAAAATTCCACAAAGATGAAAAGAAACCAATACTCGAACACTGCTCAGCTCCGGGCCCCTTTTTAGAATTAAAAAGGAAAATAAACCTCAGGTCGAGCTGATCCAGGACATCAGAGCAATGGGCTTCCCTGTTGTGTTCCCCAAACACACTTTAATCGCCTGAAGTTGGCTATTTTTGTTGGCACCATGTCCCTTTAGAGATTGTTTACAAATACAAAGCAATCGATATTTCCTAACTCAAGGGTATCCTGAATAGAAACACAGTCCTGCTGGGCACCACATGAACGCTCCCCATGCACCCCAAATCCACCACCTTAGCCTGGAGCCCAGGAGACATGTGGCCCCTGAACTCTGACAAAACACCACCCCCAACCAAGACCCTGACGCCGAGTGGCCACGTGTGTCCTCTGCCCTTTCAACATCCTTCACAGAGCACCGACTTTGCTGATTCTGGAGGCAAACTCTGTCCTTCCCATACTGTCTCAGGGCCCAGATGGAGATTTTGTTGTTGCTGTATATCGTCATGGGATTTGTCCCTTTTTTGGTTGGGGATGAGGGGCGTTTAGGGGATTCAGAGGAGGTTGCTTCTTTCTCTGTCCTTTATGTATCTAAATATATTTTCAAATGCCCTTTAAGTGGCTTAAGGCTTGGCATCCATCTCAAACACATCTATAATGGATCAGGAGCCTAAATCTGTTTCTGATTATCACAGATGTATCAAGGCCGCTGAAGTAGGGGGTTGGGGGTGGGAATGGGGAGAAAAAGATACAGGCATTTTAAAGGGTCAGGGACACAAACCAGTTTCTGGGATCTGCCCACAGAGGAAACATTTCAGCCCCAGGAGCTGACATTACTGACTGACCCCATTCGGCCTCTGCTTATAAACTTGCCAGACACTCACTTTGGAGAGTTTACGGGTGGGGATTCCACGCCTAGTGGAATAGTGCTTTCTAGAAATCCTGGCCAGTTTGAAAAGAAGGAGAGTGGGGAGAGGGCACACGAGCTCTCCCCACCCCCAAAAAAGTCAATCTACCCCTCCACACACACAGAGAACACAGCTGCAGGAAGATGAAAAACATTTTATTGTTTAAACAGTAACAGAGGGCTGCTGGACATGGGCAATTGAAAATTAAACACAACCCTGTCACAGCCATTTGCAGTTAAAGGTGAGCACGTTCTTTTAAGAGCAAAATCATCCCTGCCAGAGGGTCCCCTTGCACAAGGGGCCAGATGCCTCCTCAATTATTAAAACTTTAATAGCTGGCCACCCAACTGCCCGGTGTGGAAGCCTCTTCCACAGACATACTTTCCTCAAAAGAAGGAGAAAAAAGGTCTTAGCCTCTCCCTCCCTCTACAGAGCATAAAGTAAACACTTTGGAGAATCTGTGGCTGAGGTAAAAAACTCAATTATGAAACTTTTGTAAGGATTCTCAAGGAACATCTGTCTATCTGCTGTGACAGCGACTTATGTAAAACCAAGAGACGTGCTAAAATATGTCCCCTCTACCTACCCTGACCTACTCCTACCCCACAAGACACAGAGGAGAGGAGGAAGCAGGGAAGAATGTGGGAAGAGGCTGTTGTAAAAAAAAAAAAAAAATCGATTTTGAGGCCTGGACACACCTGACATAACACAATAGCCTACGACCCTGAAAGACAAGCAGGTCACACACACGCTTCTTTATCACCTCAGCAGAACTTAAGGCCCAGGAGGCCGGCACTAATTTTAGTATCAGATTTATTATGCAGCAGGAAGCAGGGATTCTTCAGGTCTGCCCCTTGTCTCTAGCAGAACTCAAGTGCTTCAGAATGGTTCCTCAGAAGAGCAGCAGCAAGGCTACTGACTACAAGGGTCCAGAGTCCTGAGAGCCCAGAGTCCTTGGAAAAGATGAGGCCGGCCTGCCAGGCAGCTTTCTAGTCCTGAGTCCTTTCTGGAGCTTTCTGTCTGCAAGTGCCCTCTGAACACGAGACCGCAGCACACCTCTCATTGGGTTTGTAACAAACCCGTCATCCCAAGCCAACGAAACTGCAAGGTAATAAAGCAAGAGACACCAACACAGGCTGAAACGGAGCCCGGGTGTGGCGACTTGTAGTCCCCCTGCTTTGATCTCAAAAGAAACAGAAGTCAAAACTCAGACACCTTTTCAATGTCCAGGTCCTCTGTCGGCCATATCAACCTGTCTCCGTGGAATGTCCTAAATGAAGACGTATTTTTAAGCTATTTTATCTCAACCAAGTGTCCTTACTTCCATCTCGTGGGTCTCCTTTTGTCTGCTCTTGGCCTTGGATTCTCTCCAAATTATCTTACGGAGCAGGTCTGTCAATGAGTGGCTGTGGCAGTTGTCAGTCAACCCAACTGCTTAACTCCAAAAGGTCCCTTTCACAACAGAAGGCCTCACTGAGACAGAACAAGCAAGCTCACCTTTGATTTGCTCACCTCTTACATGTGAAAAAACAGCTCTGAGGTCGCACTTGGGGAGGACTGAAATGCAGTGTGTCAGGAAACAAGGCTTTTTAAAGCACTCTCTGGAAGGTAAGATCCTAGCTTGGGTTCTGCTTGCAGGAAGAGCTAAATGGAGTGGGCTGGAACGGAATTAGCCTCTCAGAACCCAGCGATAGATTGAGAGCCTCAATACCAATTTGCTGGAAGGCATTGGGAAAGAAAACTCAGAGGACCATTTGGATTCGCAGATACAAACAACTCACTTTGTACACTTGGAGTTTAGTAGGAAAGTATTATTGTCAGTCCACCTGACAAAAGAGAAGGAAAGGCCCAGATGCTCAAAATTGGTTGGCAGTGGCTCTGCAGGTAGCAAAAGTACCGGCACTGGGAGGTATACTGCTCCTTCAGTGCTCCCTACAAGATACACCTCTTCACAGACAAGTAGACTTCAGGCCCTGGACCAAGCAGGAGAGGTGCCCACTGGGAAACAAGGGAATGAGCTTCACCATATTCCTGTGGGGTGAGCACACAGACTAGCAAACACCAGTCCCCCAGGATCCCTCACACCTCCTGCCATGGCACCAAGACGCTCCAGGGGATATTACTCTGCAGCCTCATGCCCCCGTCACCAGGCCACACATGGTGATGAGACCAGGTGTGGACCCCTGGCCTGAACAGAACCCGGGGTGCTCCATCCCCAATTCCCATCTGGCCAGACCATCCCTACCCTAAAATCAGCACAGTCATCATTATTGACTCCCTAAAATCTAAAGCTATGATCCCCAAAAAGGGCTTGGAGGTAAAAAAAAAAAACTTGAACTTTTACTTGTTTTTAGCTTTTTTCTCATCCTTTTTTATTTTTAATGATTAGTCTATGACTTACCATCAAGCGCATGCTATTTTAGTAGAGCAGAACCTATATGTCACTTATAAACAAGAAAAAATATAATTGCACACTTGAAGAAAGTTTACCAACAGGGTTAGTTCACCGAGTATATGCACCTTTCCAGGCATGGGGTTAAATTCAAGCTCCGAGTTAGGCTCAAAGTGCCTGTGGACACCGACACTCCCACAGGGGGCTGGGACTCTGCCCACACAACAGCCTACTCGCCTCTCCCTTTAAGACCTCCCACCCCTCACAGCTCGCCCAATCTCTAAACTGCTGCTCCGACATGCACGCACCCCCTCAGACCCATTCACGGGCCTCCACTTCCACACCCAAGAACTCCGTCAGGCCACCATCTTCTCCTGGGCTCATCACTTACTGATCTCCCCACGTCTGCCTGGGACCCCACAAGGCATTTCCACAGAGATCATCAAAGTGATCTTTTTGAAACAGGTCATTTCCCACCCCCTCTTAAACTCTTAAGTGGGTTCCCCAACCCTCTTAGGATAAGAATACACCCCAACCCAGGAAGACACAGCCCTACACAATCCACACTCTGCACCTCTCAGCCTCATGGCTCATCTCTCGCCTTCTCTGCCCTCTGAATTCCAGCACTCAGTGTACCCCAGCCCTCCCCTGCCCAAGTTTATGCTGATACTCACCCTTCAAGGTCAACCTCAATTTACTTCTCCAGGAAGCCTGCCCAAAATTCCACAGCAGATCTGGCTTACTCATTATAGTCTCTGAAATAGCCTATGTTTGTAGCATTTATGTCAATTGTACATTCAACATGTACATGTCAATTGTACTTCAACAACGGATCCCAAATAAGCTACTCAATGAACTTGTGGAACAATGTCATTCTCATCACAGCTATACCCACATTCCCCAGCTGTGAGCTGGCTCAGGATCAGAGCTCTAGACAGGTGTTTTGTGGTAAGCAAATCAGTCTTTCACTCTGTCCTCCCTCCTGCGTACCACACACTCAAGCACATCAGGAACAATTTGCACACACCCCCAAAGGCCAAGCCACCTAACTGCTACCAAGTTCACTTAGAATATCTCCCCTCTCTAGATTCAGCTTATGATGGGCCTCCTCCATGAGGCCTGCCCTGCCCACTCCATCCTCTGTGTTCCTCCTGTGCATGGTGGATGCAAGCACAGCCACCATCCCCAGGCTAGCACACGGCTTGTTTATACACCTGTCTCCCTGCTGCCTGGGAGAGGCTTCAGGGCAGGGTCAGTGTCTGTCTCTACCAGACCTGAGAGCGCCCCAACAACTTTGTTCAAAATGAGGCCTAAATTGTGTTCACGTGCACACGTCCTCCTTCACCTTGTTGCAAGACACTTTCCACCATACCCCTCCTTCAAGAGAACAGCAACAGTATTACGATAGCCCTGCTGTCTCACGTTTCCCACCTGTAACACCCCATTAGGCCTGCCCCCCAAAGGAAGCCAAGCTGATGGGTGCTGACCCACCACAGTGCTGGTGTTGACAGTCCAATGGTGGTGGCAGGGGGGAGGGGTGTGGACCTGCCCCCAGTTCAGACATTCCTGCTGCACACACCAGCCTGAGAAACAGGTGCTGGTGCCAATTTAAAACCATCTCTCCAAGCTGGGGGAGGGGGAGAAGTGTGGGGAGGACAGTGGGAGAGGAAGCAAGCAAAAGACAGAACTTTGTCTACCAAACAGACTTAAGAACATTCTGAAATTGCAAAGGCCTTTGATCAGCCCTGCCTCAGTCAAGCAAGGCATTTGAATTTCAGAGAGCTCCAGATGTGGGCTTCTAACAACAAGGAATACCGGTTTCTGAGTCACTTTTCTCCCTGCCTCCTCTCCTGCAGTGAAATGGCTCGAGTGTCACAAAAGGGGAGTCCCCAGTACCCAAATCCCAAATGCTGTCCCATGCCAGGGCAACTGGAGTCTCTAACTCAGGATTACAAGCAGACCCACCCCACCCCTCCCTCTGTCTGGAAGGCTCCAAGAGAGGCCAGGCTGCAATGCTGAGACCCTGTCTGTCCAGAGTACCTGTGCTGCCCAAGACATCTTATCACCTAAGCTCCAGACCCAGCATTTCAGGCCTCCCTCCTGCACTGCATTTCTCCCTCTGTGGAAAGTCCTATCCAAATCAAAAAGTTACTCTGCACAAATACTGTAAGTAAATAAATAAATAAAAATTTTTAAAAAGTTATGCTGCAGGTTCAAATGTTCTCCTGATATGGCCCTTTCTGCTTCACGCTTTGGCAAAGGGCTCAGGAACCTTACTCAGACCACTAGAACACTATTAACAGTAAAAGCAGCTCCTGGGTATAACGTGCTAACCACCTCCCAGGCACTGTGCAAAGCTCTTTATGAACCGTCTCATGCAAGCCTTGCAGCTCCCCTGCAAGGTAGTAGTAACTGGGGATAGTCCCATTTTACAGATTGGGAAATTAACTAGCAAAGATAAGCCAACTTTTCATGGTCACAAAGGCCTCAAATAATACCCTTAGACCACCTTTCTCCTACCCCATTCTCTTCTATCCTAAGCACTGCTGCTTCCCACCATACACTCGCTCATTCTTCCTCAGTCTACAGATAGGGAAACTGAGATACGGAGCTGCACAGCTACTGGTCCAAGGTCACATTCAGCTCACCAGCACTGAGCTAAGAACTAGAAGCCAGGCCTCTCCTGCCAGACCCGGCCCAATTCCCCACCATGGCGAACCATCCTTCTTATGCCCCAACCAACCATCAGGAACTAAAAACCATCAAACCCAAAGGCCAGCGAACTAAGATCCCTAATGTGGTTCATGCTGGAGAGAGCAGGCTTCTTACCCTCTAGGTCTCCTTTCCCACTGTGTGTGCAGTGGAGCTTGTCGGATTTCTCTGGCCTGGTCCTTCCCCGAGGAGACCAAATCAGCACCAAGAGTTTCAAAGCAAGAATCTTGAGTCTCACTGCAAAATTAAGCGCCTCCCTGCGAGCTGGCGCTAATAGGGGACTTGCCTCAGAGAAAGTCAAGTTTCACTCCATTTGGAAACTAAGGAAATGAGCCATGCCTCTTTCAGGAAGCTGAAGAAATGGCATTCGCTTATAAATAAGGAAACTGAGGCAAAGAACAGCAGCGGCAGTAGCGGCAAGCTGGCCAAGGCCTCAGGCCTCTGGGGAGTGGGTAGATGGAGCAGGACTTCCAGCGCCCAGACGCCCTGCTCACCGGCGAGCAGCTATCTGAAGGGCCAGGAGCACCCACTGCATGTCGCAGGACTCGGCGCCTCAGCTTCTCTTGCTCTTTATCCCTTTGGCTTCCAAACCCAGAAAAGCACAGAAAGCAGATGCAGGAGAGGAGCCACGTCTGTCACAACTGTTGAAGCTCCCTCATCAAGCAAGCGAGCCTAAACTGGCTCCTAATTAATATTAACCCTCCAAATCAGAGTCATGCTCAGAAAACCTTGGATGAAGAGACACAGGGCGGGAGGGGAGTCTCCAATTTTCCTTTTACTTCATCTGGAAAATTAAGAGCACCGCTGATTTGAACAAGAAATCATCAAGGAAAGCAATCACAACCCGCACGGCCTGCAACGCGATGGACTTGGACGTGCAACCTGCCACTTTCATGTGCTGGAGTGAAAATGACTGTGGCAAGAATAGCAATGATGGCAGGGGCCTGGCCCTCTCCTCCTTCTTCTTTAGAAAACAGGAAAACCCCCGAAAGAAGATTCCAAAGGAGACGGGGCAAGTGATTCTCTGTAGTTGTCAAAATGTACCAGCAGAAAGCTGGCCCAAAGACGCCAGCTCAGCACTTTGGATGAGACTGCTCCCCAACATGCTTTACCTCAAAGGACAATGAAGGGGCAGTGAACGCAGAGCCCCGAAGGAGGGAGGGGTGCCTGGAGACCCTCCACTCCAAACCCAACACTTATTTGCTGTTTCTGCATTAATTACAATAAACTGCTTCATAGCCTAGTGATCACTTAATGGAGCAGCAAATATGGCTTTTTTCCCTATAATTAGTCAATGTAATCTCCTACTTCCCTCTTCCCAGCCACCCCCTTCCATACTCTACACACGCACGTTCACACACGCCCCATCCCCTGCCCAGGATCCATGATTGTTGTCATCGCGTCCCCGTTCCCCGCACACCTGGTACATGATTGACCTCAACAGACACATGAGGTGAAGACTGATCTGTAAATGAGGAGAGCTGCACCTCGGATGCCCTGAGGTGTCTGAGGCTTCTTCCGGTCCAGACAGAGCATCTGAGGGTCAGGGCTGAGAACTGCTGTCGTTTCCTGAAGCTCTGCCACCTATTCCCACACACATCATGGGGTCCATGGGCTTGCAGAGCAAAACCTAATGCCCCATGCTCCTGAGTAAAAGGGTCTGTGAAAGGCAACATGCACCCCCGTTCCACACTCCCTTTCCTTCCCAACTGTCCTCCTTCATGGCGAGGAAGCTTTCACTTCCCGAAAGCTACCCCATCCTCCAAAGCACCCCAAGCCTCTTCGATCACCCAGCCCCGTGCTTCCCATCCCCACTCAGTATCAAAGGGACAGACCCACCCTCAAGGGTTGTGGGTAACAGCTAAGGCTCCTGACTAAATGAAAAGATGTTCCTCACCTTAGACACTCAGGGTTTGTGAAATAAGGGCCTCGAGACAGCCCCTTCATGTGTAGACTAAGGATAAGACCCACTTTCTGCGGTCTGCTTTCCTTTACTTGGTCCTCTAAGGCCTAGACAGCCAACTTCAGGCATCCTTACCTCCAGCAAGAGTGGAATTCTTTGTATTGCTCTCATTCTCAGGATGAGTGGGGAAAAAAAATTCCCTGGTTATGATGGGAGGAATGAACAAGTCCTGAATGTGAACCACACACTAGGAGTCTCACCTCATACACACAACCATTATGCCCATTTTTAGGTGTGGAATTGAAGCTCAGAAAGGCAGAGGTATCTTTCTCAGGTCACAGAGTTAGTGGCAGCACCGAGACTCAAACTAGGCCCTGATCCAAGTCACGCCGTGCGTCCACCCCGTCGTCAGTAACTCGTGCACAAGCACACACCCACATGTGCATATACTCTGTCTCAAGCATTACGTTAGGGGGAAAATACACATGGCAGTAGACTGCTGTGCACACAATTCCCCAGCCGCTACCTGAGACGGACAGTCAGAATTTTGCCACCAAACCTTCTACAGGACACCACTGTCCCTAACCACGCCACATAGTGCTTACTACGTGGCCGACGTTCTTGACGCACTTGATAGGCTAACTCCTCTAATCCTCACATCAAGCCTGGTGAAGCAGACATGATTATTATCTCATTTCCTAGGTGACAAACTAAGGCACAGACTATTGAGGTAACTTGCTCAAAGCCACACTGTAAGTGGCAGAGCAAGGGTTCAAACTCAGACAGCCTGGTTCAAGTCCCTGCCTTCACACACTAAGCTACACCACTTCCATAGACAGCAATGAAAGTAATTAAATCGGTGACTGAGACAGGTCGGGGAATGGGTGGGAATCAGGTGGACATTTAGGGCTCTCTTTTCCCATATTTTCAGGCCCCACCTTGAATGACACAAGTCATTCACAAGCTGCTTTCATGATTTCTCCATCGTGAACAATTGTCCTATTCAAGCTCTCCCATCAACATCTGAGCCGAGGGCCCAAAGGACTGGAGGAACTGGTCTCTAGGCGGCTTTTAAAGCCATAGCACGGGAGGGGGGGGGGGGAATGATGATGATGATGTGTGAGGATGTTTGAGTTCAAACCCACAGAGCACTTCCCCTCACTTGGGGGTTTTGTCTGGCCAGCCTGAGAAACAGTCGCTTCCAATGACTATAATCGGGTCCTTCTTGTGAGAAGCCCGGGGGTCTGATCGTCCCTGCTCCCTTATCTCTTTACAACTTGGGGAAGAACTCGGATGGCTGTGTCCACGGTACGTGCCACTCTCCTCCAGTGGGGTCCCGCTGAAGAGGGGCAACCAGGAGCACCAACACTGCAAATGCACAGGCTTGGGCAAACAGGACGATGTGCCGATAAAGGCAATCACAACATGCTAATGTGGCAGTGAGCCAAACACAGGCTGCCCAGGCAGGACTTGTGCTCAAAAGAACTTTAATTGAATTCTTTCAGCAAGTGCAGCAAAAAATTCGTAATGAGGCTCCCCCACCTCCCATCACGTCAGTGCTACAGTTGTGTGGATCCAGTGAAAATCATTTTTAACAAGGATATGGGACATTGGTGGATGCTAACCTGAACATCATGGGCTGCCAGGAAAAACAATGATCAAACCCACCGATTTTTATTTTCAGGGCAATTTAAACAAGGCATTCTGCTATAATCAACTTTACTACCCCTATTAGTGCAGGAAAACAAGTTCTGAACCTGGCTCCCCAGTGAAAAATGCAAAATTTGTATAATTAAAATTATACTTGTGAAATTCAAACACACTTTAATTTCCTAAGGGCCCCCTAATCAAGTCAAAAGTTCATACTAAAACCAATTATCTGCTTTGAAAACAGGAGAGGAAGCACATCCACGTAGCGGTCTTGTGGAGACTCACAGCCCAATTTTTCCCTAGGTTCAAGCATCCTAATTTGATCCTTTTCTCTAGGTGGGAAAGATGGTGAACCCACCGGTTGGATTTTATTAAGTGTTATGTGTGCAAATTTAAAAATCTTAGTTTGTTTGCTGTTAGCTACAAAAATGACATGTTTGAGAATTATCCCAGGGGGAATTCAGCTGAAATGGATATTAAAAAAAGAAAGGAAAAAAAATGCATCAATAAATACATGGTGTAGTTTCCCCCACCCCACCACCCTAGGCCCCATCTAGTTTGTTAAAAGATCTCGCAGCAGATTTTCAAACACTTGCCCGTTACTGTTTTGAAGACTCACTCTAACACTCTGATGAGGGAAGAGCAGGAAGACACCAGCCTCATTTCTGAAACAGGCTGACAACAGAGCCAGGTATTCCCAAGATCCTACCCAGTAAGGCAGCTAGATCCAGGTTTCTCACCTTACCAGGTAATCTACCTGAAACACAGCAGCTTTCTTGAGTAAATGGAAATTCTCGCACAAGAGCAACACGGAAATACGGAATACTCTCCAAGGCACTAAAATATTTAAGAAGGAGTGGTTGCAATGGTCTGTTTATACCATCAATATAAAATCTTGTCAAGTTAGGACCTTTGGTGGGGGGGGGGGGGTGCAGAAAAAAGCCCACTTGACTGTTGGGGTTCCAACAGTGCCCTATGGTGTCGGCCTTGCATGCCACCCACACAGGCTCTAGGAGTGACCTAGATGGTCAAACAAAATGCCAATTTCTTAAAACTTTACTTTTTTTCAGTAGGTGGGAACAGAGAATTCCTACATGGGGCCTCCCTAGGCTGCAGAAGGTTGCAGCCAAACTAAGCAGGGTTTGGTGTTAAAATGTCCACGGAGAGACTTAGGAAAGGCAGCGCGTGCCTGCACCAACACACAGACGCCCACACACACGCGCAGGAGGGAACCCACTGAGCTGAGAGCAAGTCATGGGAACTGCTCCTTCACTGGTTCCTTGCGTCCCTCCCGCCGGAGTGGTCACCTCATTAATGTCACTCAGCATCACGTTTTGCTACACTAGGCCTTTCTGTACTCTGCTCCCGCAGGCAGCTGAGAGCCAGCTTCCATTGTAAACTGCTGTTCTTTGGGAAACTATCAAAAGCTTTGACTTGAAGAAAAGAAAAACTTTACAGGGCCTCTCTGCTCACTCTTTCCCCTCCTCCAGAGTCCTCTCTTTGGTGCTTTATTCAAAATCACCACACATACAAACCCTGCTTGAAAGTCGTTTACAACATGCCAGTCTTAAAAAAAAGAAAGAAAGAAAAAAGGAAAGAAAGAGAGCTAGTGATTGCAGTGGCCCATCTATTTGCAACTGCCCAAAGAGAATAATTCATTTCAGTGGAGGATATGGATGAAGCCCTGAATACATTTCAACACCGTTTTCTGCCCTTCAAAACAATAAAAATGTAAAAACCCAGTCGAAAGAAGGCCTGAGGTGGCAGGAACGAGAATCTCTTGACCCCCGAGGAATTTATTCTCCTGGAGCACTCTCTCCGCAGAATGCATCATCAAGACCATTTTATTAGATTTTTCTAAACCCTTGAAATTGTCACATAATTGAAACAGAAACAGCAATTTAGAGCTCTGAATGGATTCCTTAAAACGAAGACTCTGGGCTGGTCCAACATCCCCTCCTTGCCTCCTTGCCTGCTCTCCCCCCTAACCTAAACTTAAGGCCCTTGCACACAAAACCCCATTTATCTTTTAAGTCCTCTCCCCCCACATCCATACCCTCCCCATCCTAAAAGTTACACATTCCCTAATGCCTTAGATTTCAGGACATTTGGAAGAAACTCATCCCAGACAACAGGCTAAAAAAAGAATCCATTAGCATTAACTTGCCTGTCACAGCCAGTGACAAATCAATGAATGTGATGCTTTCAGATCAGTCATTGGCGGAACCCCCCCAGGCAGATAAAGACCAGGATTGGGAGAGAGCCGGCTCACACGGCTCACAGGGAGTCCTCTCACACAGCAGTGTCTGAGCTGTCCCCTCGCGGCTCCCCAGGACTTCCCTCACAGGCAACAGAGACACAGGCATCAGATACAGAGAGGAGATGAGCTCCTAATGCCCATGAACAGCCCCAAGATAAAAGGAGGCACGCTACCGCCCCTTTCAGAGTGAGAACCCCAGCGTCAGACCAGCCAGTGAAAGATTTTTCCAACTCTCCACGTCGCAGAGCAGAAAGGGGCAATCCACCGTGCAGGCAAAGGTCTCCAGTGGCCGGAGCAGCGCCATCGCTGGCAACAGTAAGAGATACCAGGTCTCTTACTGGCCCCACTACGTGCAGACTCCACCCTGGGCCCTTCCTACACATTAACTCTCCAATCCCCTTAGCCAGGTGATGATGTGGGTACTGTTGAAAGCCCCATTTTACAGATGACAAAATGGAGGCACAAAATGATTCATGCGTCCAAACTCCCATGGCTGGTAATGACATTTGATGAAGCTAAAACAGGGTCTTAGAAAACAGGCGATAGAAATTAACCTGAGGCTTCCTTACCAGACTACAATACATTCTGTTCTTCAGCCTGATTATTTTATAGCCATCAGGCAAAGTACCAGAATTTAAAATCTACCCATCCATGCTAAATGCAATGGGGCTTAGCGGTTAAGAGAACAAGAAACTGCAATTCAGGCAAACTTTGGTTCAAAGGTCAACCCTGATCCTTACAAGTTCTCTGGTCTTCAGGAAGCAGGTCTAAGCCTCAGTTTACCCATCAGCCCAATGGAGGAAATACCAACTACTGTAGAGCAGTATTGTAAGGACTAAATGAATGGAGACTAAATATATGAAGACTTATTCTGAATTCATTTTTCTATTTCATTACTCAAGGTCTCAAAACTAAAATAGTATACAGCCAGGCACCCACCCCGAGAAAAACATTCCAGATGGCTGAGAGGTTGATGTGCTCTACCCTTGAATGGGAGGGAGACCCAGGACACCTCGCTGTGCTTAGGGCCCAGTGGGATATCTGCCTGTGCAGACCACACAGCCTGGTGAGGCTCCAATGTACTAGCAGTGTTTGGTCCCAAAACAGTACTTGCTCACACCCCTCATAGCACACAGAAGGCATGTCAAGATTCCAAAAACCTCATGTTCTTTACACCAGGCAGGTGCTGGGCCCAAGGTGACCCTAAGCAGATACAACCTGTGAAGTCACAGGCCAGGCTGTTCTGACCCGCGGGGCACAGCTTTGGTGTCATACCAGCAACCTCTGATTTCCATACCGAGAAATAACATCTCACTGTCTGCTCACAGTTAAGTCAAGATCACGGCTCGGACGAGGACAAAGGACAGAACTGCAGAGTGTGGGCTCCACTGCACTCCCTTACTAGGGAGGCACAGAAGGGCAGAAGACAGAAACAAGAGAGTGACAGAGCTCTCCGCACACTGCCACACAGCCCAGGATGTGCCCAGAACATCACTCCCGAAGAAGCACTGACAGTCAAAAAGAACACAGGATGAATTCAGCAGAAGGTGCTGACTTAGGATGGGAAGTTCTCCATGAAACCCCGTTATTCGCGGCCCTATCAGCAAAACCAAAAAGAGCTCAGAACATCAGACAGGGCATCCACGTGATCTGCACACATACAACAGGTTCCCCAGCACTGGCCAAATAAAGTGCCAACGCTCTGGCTTTGCCTGGCATGCAAGGCCTTCTATAACCCGACCCCTCCTATTCTGCAAGCCTCACCCCAGACCACTCTGCAGCAACACCCTCAGTTACAGCCGCACACTGTGAAGTCTCCTAGCCCCAGGAGGAATAGCACAATACCGCCATTCTTCCTTCCTACCTGCTTTTCAGAATTTGGAACAAAAACCACTTCCTCCTCCAAGAAGCAATCTCAGCTCTTCCTTCCTCCACATGCTGTTCGTACTTCTCACGCTGTGCTCCTCACCACCTCTCCTGGATCACCAGTAACAGGCCTCCTCCCGACCTGGAGGTAGGACCTCTGAAGACACACTGCATCTCTTTTCTCATTCTGCATCCATTCTATCAAAATGGAGGTCGATGGCATGCAGAAGAACAGTAATGAAGAGCCATGTTTTTTTATTTTAATTAATAAAATATGCTTGTGCCCGTGGAGTTTACTGTCCAGTGAAGGTAATAAGACAGGAGCCTAAATAACCATAAAACTCAGAACAAAGTGCTTAATACAGTTCCTGGTGTTGAGCAGAAACTGTGTAAATACTTCCTGAATCCTGGAAGTGACAACTAGACGGGTTAGAGACACCTACCCACCAGTGCGCTCACCTGTGCAGGCTTTCCCCCCCAAGCACATTTTCCAGAATCGTCCACTGCCCCTGGCTTACTTGTCCCACCAGTGAAAGCTCCAGTAGGGCAGGAACTTTAGTCTTACTGTTCATACCATGCCCAGAACCGCACACAGTTTCTGCAAGCACACTGCAGGTGCTGGCAAGATTTGGTGAATAAATGAATGAGAGTGCCTCGCGGGGCACTCCCCGCTGTGTCAGTGTTACGCAGGCAGGCCCACAGTCAAACAATAGGCAAAGTGTCGAGGAAGTCCAGAGAAAAGGTATTACATCCAAGAGGAAGCAAGGACAACTTCATGGGAAAGGTAACGACTAAGTAGGGCTTGGACAGGGGAGAGAAGGCAGGGTAAATTGGGGTAGGGACACACACAAAGCAGCTCTTTGGCGAAAGGTGAACACTCTGTTTCAAAGCACCGAACGTGAGACGAGTCAGGAAAACACCCCTCCGCACAGATCTGTGGGCATTCAGAAGTCACCGTGGGTTTCCTGAATGCCCCCCAAAATGGCTGTGCCCATAGCATCAGCAACTAAAAGCCTAAGTGAGCTCTTGTTAAATGAACAACTACATCTTCCTGTGTAGTCTCCGGGCTTTTTTAGCCAGAGAATGCTTGGATTTTAAAAAAATAAGACACAGAAAAACAGATGCTCCCTCAAAGGGCACCAGGATGATCAGCTGGCTCCTCAGAGTGCCTCCCTCCTCCTCCCTTCCCAGGGACAGAGGGGTCTCACCTGTATGCCAAAAGTATATGACATAGGATGCAGGTGCTCCGTCGTCTCAGTAGACTGACCTTAACAATCAAACAAGAGTCCGGGAGGAAAGGGCCAGGGAAAGGACATTTGTAGGACAAGGTGCCCTTCTTCCCGAGCTGACACCTGCTGCTGACTGGAAGGGAGGAAGAAGCTGTGATCCCCGACAAGAAAGACGCTATGCCACTAATCCCCGGGGTCCTCGTTGTGGTGGACGAGAGCTCAAACACACCACATCCCTGCTGGGAACGAGAAATGCACCAGCAGGTCGGTTAACCGTGGCTGCCCAGATGACAGCTGCAGATCATCCAAGATGGCAAGACGCGAGAATGACCCAACCCACAGCAGCAGGGGAAGGCCAGATGCCGAAAGCTCACCCCCTCGCCCTTGAGAAGCTGCCAAGAAACTGCTCCCCCGGAACAGGAGGTGAGTGCGTAAAACGTTCGTGCTGCACTGCACCCATCTGGATGCATGTTTCACGGAGAACCTTCCAGGCCCTGGGGCCTCATCCTCAACAGGAACAGGAAAACCAGGCATCTAGCTGAACCCTGCCACAACTTAGCTGTGGGGCCTGGGGCAATCCACTTAACTTTACCGGGTGTCAGCAGCCTCCACGGGGAAAAAGGCCAGGTGGGTTCAACTCACTGGTCTCACAGTTAGTGAACACCTACAGCCCACAGCTCCCTACCATCAGGGGGCTGACATTCCAATTAGGATTTGTCTGATTGTTTTCACCATTAAAATTTTTTTCACGTTGCCACCACACTAGGTGACCCGGCCTTGCTCACACAGCTGTGGCAGAAGGCAAGTGGAAAGAGGTCAAAGAAACGAGATGTCCGTGACTGGCACATAATGTTTTAGTCTCTAAAATTTAAGACTTTATCATTCACAAGGACAATCAGCATGAGTGGTGAGTTACACCCAGATTCCCCCTTGCCACCAGATACCAGGCAGTCTTTTAGCTCGTCTACGCAAGAACCCACAAGCTAGAGAAAAACTTGCAAGCAACCCACACTTCTTCCCAAAAGGACCGAAGAAAGGCTATGACAAGATTGATTTCAATCCCCGTTTCTCCAGTGGTTTCAAATTAAGCCATCTTTTTAGAGTAGCAAGACCATTTTAATTTTTTAAAAGAGGGGGGATGAGGGGAACTTCTTACATATTTTACAAAATGAAATAATCATCCGGAGAAAGAGGAAGCTACAGAACAGACCTATCTGCTTCTGATCAAACTGTACTTCGCTCATTAGCAGCCACCAGTCTCCAAGAGTCGCCCCTCGACTGGGTAATAAAGCCCCATTATACTTCACACTTAAGACGTCACATTTTCATCAGGAGGGGTGGGATAAATGAAATGCAGAATTCAAAACCTTCCTTTTGGTCACTCATTAAAATTCTGGTCAAAACAGATTTTTTATTTATATGATACATTAAAGAATATTATGACAGTACTAACATGAAATCTGTTCTTCACTGCCGTGGATTTTTTTGATATTAAGTTACAACTTCTTTCCATCGGTCTTGTTTTAACACCTCCACAGAATATTTCTCTGGCGAGTGTTAGCAAGGAGGGGCAGCCAGAAAGCAGAGAAATGAATTTTAACTAAAACACATGCTGACATATCATTTTCAAGCTCCTCGCCCAGTCCACGAGGAAAGGCACGGTTCACCCAGCCGCCGAGATCCTTGTGCACACACAGAAGTTCTATTGAAGGGAGGTAAACAGTAAATAAATAAGGGTTGACTTAAAGTTCTATACGCCTGCCAGCCAGTTTTTGGCCGCCAACACTAACTTCAGTCTGAAGTCCCTGCGGCCAGGCTCAAATTCTGTGGGAAAATAACCGTGGATAAGGAGGGGACTTTGTCCCCACTCTGCTCCACTCCAACTCCCAGCCACCACACACCTCGCCAATTACCCGGCTGGCACACTGCGGCTGAGCAACCCCAGACCCATCTGAAAGGATGCCCGGAGGGATCAGATGGAGATACGGCCAGACGGTGTCCCACAAGGGGATGACATCATAGGCGCTGAGCCAGTCGCCTGGTCCCATGAAACTTGGAAGTTCTGCACACTGCCTGAGGACCTGCCCTCCACAGTCTGATGGCGAGTCTGAGCTGCCTCCTCTTCCATAACTCGGAGGTCACCCCCTGAGAGACTCCCCGCAATAGGGCACACTGGGAGAAAGCCCGGTCTGGAGACAGCTACTTGGGTGTGTCCTGTACCACTTCTCAACCCATCTGCACCTGGCTTCATGGATGAGGAATGGTGATGACCCTAGTAGACCTACGTAATGAGGCAAGGCTTCACGTAACGGGTGAAGACTGAACGACTGATAGACGTAATGTCCCTGCAACAGTGCCTGGCACATAAATTTGATCGCTATCATTATTATGGCTAGACCTCTCGTAGCACTGGTATGCAGACCTAATAAAAATAACAGTAGAAATAGCAAGTAACACATATGGTATTACCATGTGCCAGATTGGCTTTTTGAAGCACTTTACTTGTGTTAACGTATTAAATCTGTATAAAACCCTATGAGATGGGAAAACTGAGGTTAAGGGAAGTTCGATGAGTTTCCCAGATTCACACAGCTAATGCACAGTCCAACCAAGATCTGAACCCAAGTTGGTGAGCTTGAAGCTAACAGAAACTATGAAGATGTCCACACCAACAGTGAGGTGGAGAAGCCATCATGAGGCCCTCACCCGAGATCAGGTGCTATTATTCTTCACAACTACCTTCTAATTACTATCCCATTTTACAGACAAGGAAACTAAGACCGAGAGAAGGCAATCTACTTAGTGTCATAGGGTCACGAACTCAGATGGAGATACAAACAGGAAAGTCCTTTGTGAAGTAGATCACAAAAAGCAAGACATTGTTACTAAATCCCTAGAAAAATAAGGAATCACATCCTCTCCCAATGGGTGTCATGATAGTTTCCATCTAAAATCTGACAATTCCTAAGGAAAATCCAAGACTCTGGGTTGGAAGAGGGGTGGGAGGCTGGACACACTTTGACAATCTTAGGAAAGAGTTTGTCTCATTTTCAACTTAAATGTATTGCTTTGAAAAAACAAACGCCAGAATATATTTCAGTAAAACATTGCCTTCCGCGTTTAAAAAAAAATGCAAGGGGAAGGAGAAAACAGGTCAGACCCAGGGTTTGACCAAGTCAGGGATTTTTCCAGTTTCCCTCTCGGGTAATCTGATCCTAGTTCCGGGTGATCAAATGACTAACCTGGAAATTTGAAGATTCACACTTATGGAAGAAACAGCAATTCTTCCAAACCCCGGAAATACTGCTAACGCTGGAAAGCCTTCCGAAATGTCAAGGATTACACACAGTTTGGAAAGCAATCTTTAAACAGATAAGACAGCCCCCAAGCTTATGCTGAGGAAAGAAGTAATATAACCTCTTAGGTTCATTAATTCCCATTACTTGCTTAAGCATTAGGAAAAAATGTCTTAAGAAAATGTTTTGCTATATTTACTTAAGAGGTTCATGCTTCCTTTGAAAGAAAAGAGAAAGAAGAGGAGAGGAGAGAAGAAGAGAGAAAAGAAATTACATGCAAGACCGAGAATCATGTAACAGGCTCTAAAACTGAAGTTCTCAAACTATCCTCCACAACAGTCAACTTTTTCTTCACTAATACACAAAACCATTCCTTCCTTCACACACTTAAAAGGTTCCCTTTCTAGGAGGTGATGCTTAATAAAATTAACTAAAGTTTCTAAAGCCACAGTTCTTTCCTTTTATGACCTAGTCAGAAGCTTCACCTTTCTCCTTTTCCCTACAAGTGCCACGGCCACAGGAGACAGAGAAAGTGTTTCTTCCAACATTACTCAAGGAAGAAAAAAGTATAATTAAAAACTGCAAATTTAACATCTAAGCCACCATCCTTTAAATTTCATCTGTAGCATCATGCAGCTGTGTTCTCATATCCACACCTGGCAAGCCTAGTGAAAACTGTGTGAGCTCCACACTTGTGAAGAGGTAAAGGCCTGTCTTACTCCATTAAGCAAGCCTTGTAGCACCACTCCGGCACGGTTACAAAATCTGCAGCACTTCTCTGCCGGGCACCAGTACTTGCACAAAACAGCCGCAGCCCTGTTGATTTCAAGTGTGCCTGATTGATCCAACCAACCTGAAACCGGGACAGCCACTGCTGCTCCCGCCAGACACCAGGCTCTACCGTCTGTAAGTTGTTTTCCCAAGAAAGGCAAAGCTGTTTACTTAATGTCCGCTGCTTGCCATAAACTCCAAGTTGCAAGGCCTCAAAAGAGTACCCTCCAAAAGAAAGTCACAGGGAAACGTCCAACTTCTCCAATATGGTCTCGGCAATGCTTGAAAACAAACAGAGCGCTTACACACATATTGCAACAGGCAGAGCGCTACGTTGCCCACTAAGGTTCAGGCTTGTTGCTGGTTAGTTCCTGCCCCTTAACTGGATGCTCAGAACCCACCTTCAGATGACTAACTTGGGGACGCCTGGTTACCCCATACAGAGCGCCTCACCAGCACTCTCAGCTGGTACCCTGAAGGAACGGCGCACACCAGGTCTCAACGCTTCATTGCTAGTGCTGTGTTTGAAACTTGAAATCCTTGGCAACCATCCCTGAGCACTGAAATCCTGTAACTAATTCTCCTACTTACCTTGGGTTGCGCTCGACGAGGAAATGCAACTTTGGGGTCAATCTGGGGAAAAAAATTGGAAAAGTAGGAGTCAATTGTGGTGCTTTGAGGGAAGGAAACAAATTATGATTAATCACCTAATTATTAATCACTCATTTCTCAGGCTTATAAACACGCTTTGAGTAACTTCTCAAGCAACTTTGATCTAAACTTTCCTTACCCCTCCCAAGATAGAACTGACCTTTCTGAAACGCCCTACCATGTATTTCAATGTATAATGCTCTTAATAAGCCAGGTCTCATGTGTTCTTATTTAGGCAATAAGACACCGAATATTAAATGGTACCTGCATCTAATTTGTGTTGCAAGGTTGGAAGATGAGAATATCATCACTGAAAAAAAATCATAACCTGAAAGTTAGACGTAAGAATCCTCCAGCAGTAAGTAACTGGGTGGTATTTCCTTCCCGAGAATAACTAAACAACACAGGAGGGAAAGAGGATTCCAAAAAATTTTTAAATCAACATCCAAAAATGCCCTAGACATCTAACGCCACTCTCTGCTTGAATTAACTCATTCATTTTAGCAAAAGTAATGTGTAATCAAAAAGATGGCTCATTCTGTAGTTATACCTCAAGAAAAAGCAGGTGTCAAAAACTATAAACTAGGCTGAATGGTTCTTAAAAAAATAATAATAAATAAGTGGAAACACAAAAGCTAGATCTACCTGAATTTTGAAAATCACAGGGGGTAAAAAACATGATCAACCTAAAAACCCAAATTAGAAAAGTATAAGAATATTGTTAAGGAAAAGATTAAAAAAAAAAAAAAGTATTGCCAAAAAGAAGCGAGACTCCAGTTTAAAAACTAGGGCATTCCTCCATCTCTAACTCCAAGCAGAAGAGAAAAACATCCGTTGCCCAGACCAGACACCAGGGGAACATAGGAGTCTCAATCAGGAACTGGCTTTAAACACAAAAACAATTCCCACAGAAGTATCTGAATCTAATAGGCTAATTTGGGGCAGGGGGCTGTGGAGTGAAGTTGCTGGATAGAAAATATGGAGGAATTAAAAAAAAAATTCTCACTGCTGGTTTTCATTAGATTTCTAAATGTCACAAATCTTTGGGTAAAATTCAACACAGAGAGTGGCATGAATATTGCTACAAGTTATTTATTTATAGGCTTGGGCTTTCATATTAAAATTTTCCCCTTTTAAAATGTAAATCTGAACCTTGTTTTCAGTTCTGCCAAGGGAGGGAAGAAAAGAGGACTACTTAGGGGAAAAGCACAGAGGAGGAAGAAAAGGCACATCACAGATCATTCAAGTGTCCCCAGGCTTCTAGTTCCTAGGACCCTGGCCGCTGTCTTATACAAAGATTTACCACTTTTATTAAGGTAGCTTAAAGACCTAATAGAAGTCCGCAGCCTGTTTTCTACCTTTAAACATCACCTGAGAAATGAGAGATTATTTTCCAAAAACTGAAACAGACAAAAATCTCTGATCTAGGAAACTAGCCTTGCATCAAGATTAACATTACCACATCTACAAGTGTATTCAGCACTGACTAGAACTGTCTACAAGAGAGATACAACAGGTGTGGATTTTCCATTCTGTTGTCCAGACGTAAAGACAGACACGTCTTTTCACAACACTCTCCCGAAGTATTGTTTTTAGCTGACCAGCACACAATTGCAATCATAAGTCACCTTGTTTGTGGGGTATCAGGTGAGAGGCATGGGGTGGAGAGGCCGGGAGTTGGAGAGTGTGGGGAGCCGTGAAGAAAACAGAACACTAAAAATATACGTATATATTGAAAATGATAAAACTCAGAGCCGATTCCGAATGCCTCCAAATGCCTATATTGTGTGTTGCTTAGCAAGGTCAGAGGCCTCCAGGCTGTGCGCGCACCCAGGGTGCATTGACACGCGGGGCCCTCAGAGGAGAGAGGGTCAGCTAGTATGGCAAATCCCAACCTTTTGCACATCCCTGTCAACTATTAAAAAAAAAAAAAAAAACGAACAAAAAGAAAACTACCAAAAATTAAAACGTTAGTTAGGTACAGCTCTACTTACTGTAGCTACAATCCTCTAGGAAAAGACTAGGGTACTATTTTGGATGTGAATGGCCGTTACCTAAACAAAGCTTTTAAGGTAATGGTAAACAAGATCCTCGTTTCCATGTCAATAAACCAACCGCTTCTGCCTCCTGCACTGAACGTTGAAACAAAGTCAAAAGCTACGTTATACTAAATAATAGCGACCAAAACATGTCTACAAACAATTAGGGAGGGAAACAGCAGGCTTTGTGCCTGATACCAGGCTCTGACCCACCAGCCACCACGAAAACCAAATACGGTATTACATCTCTGGCCCAGGGTAGGGAGAGCAGTGGATAGCAAATGCCCAAATGTTCTCTGGAATACTCTGGAATATTTTTCCTCTTCAATTTTAGGCTTTAAAAAAAAATGTCTAGTTGAAAATTCACGGGGGAAAAAAAATTCTTCAGACATCCATTATCACCCTCCTCATGAGTGTCCCTGAAATGATCTAAAAGTACAAAGGGCCGGGCCAAAATCTATGACAAATCCAGCCCAACTAACTAATAAAGCAACTTAAGAGTGTGGGGGGTCTTTCCTTGGGGAGGTGATGGTTAAAGATCTTGCACAAGACCTCTGATCAGCTAGAGAGGGTGAATTTGCAAAATCAACACAGCAAAGGTGGCCAGGTGTTTCTTTCTTCTCTTTCTTTCAATGTTCAAGTCAAAAGGAACTTGAAAGATCACCTCTTCACTCTTTGATTTTACAAAAGAGGCAACTCAGGCCTGGAGGCAGGTTGCCCAAGTTCCTCGGGGGCAGTTAGGACCCAATCCCCTGGCCTCGTCCCACTGCCCACCCCAGAGAAGTGAAGTCCCAGGCAGCCACACACCACATCCCAGCAGCACCTCAGGGCCCTGCTTAGGTGAAAGTATAAACAGTGTGGGCAAATTCTAATCCACATGCGGGAAGGGAGGAAGAGAGTCACAAAGCCAACACAGGGGGCCAAATAAAACACTGCGAGATGCCCTCCCACTCTCTCCCATTCAATTTATTATTATACACTGATACTCTTTCTTCCCTTTCTCTCCTCCCTCAAAGCTGAACTTAAAAAACCTTTGAATGCTCCAAAAGTGTCCATACTCAAATTAAAGAATCTGAGGGGGTGGGGGTGGAAGGGGAGGGGAGGGAGGAATCACTTTGAAACCCCAGACCTTCAAAGCCTTAGATTTCAGCCATCTGGAGTCACCCACTGGATGCCCAGCCTGGTTCTGGAGGTCTCCTTCCCTTTTCAAACCACACTCCAAATGCCAAGTGCCCCAGGAGGAACCTGTTGCCTGGACCTGTGATTAGTGCCCCTTCACCTCCCCTGTCCCCCCTCAGCTATGAAGCAAGTTGTGCTTCCTAAAGGTCAATTCCCACAGTCAGTTAGTAACCGAGGGCTGTGCTGGGCTGACAAAGAAAAGTTGCATTGGCTCTGTGGTGGAGTTTCTTTGCAAGGTCTTTGGCCAGGAAGATAGCCTCTCCCCAAGACCACTCCTCCCCCCAACCGTATGCTTGGCAGTAACTGCAGCTGCAGTGGGACAGGCTCTAAAAGAAACCCCCAAACCCAGCCATCCCAGCAAACTTTCCAGCCAACTTGCAAGCTCTGCTTATAAGTACTCAGTTCTCAGCATAGCAGCTAAAGAAGACACTGTCCCTTTAAATAGGGCTGTCAGTGCCCAAGATCGTTCCTGAAAAGGGGCGAAGCACAACAACAGGGAAAATCAACCTACCGTCTTGGAGTCTAACTCGTGGTGGGGCTGACCTAATACTTTATCTACACTTGCTGGGTCTGCAAACGTGACGAAACCGAAGCCTCTGAAATGAGACAAAGGGAGAAAATACAAACAAGAAAATGGGACACCACTGAAAGCACAAGGAGTGGGTCCTAACGCAAAACAGAGCGAAAGTTGCCCCCCACAAACCCCACTCTCCAAAATCCTCACCCAATTCGCCTCCTGTCTACAACCCTCCACTTCCCAAGAAAAAACATCAAGGTTAACGGGGGAAGTGGAACGGGGCAGGGCCGGCGGAGGTAACTTGGAAAATGCTGGTGTCTCCACTCTTTCGCCACCTCAGTTTCCTCTCCTCCCCTTCCCTTTCTTAACGCTTTGTTTTATTCCGGAGAAAACCCGGCACTTAGAAAAGATTCACCCAGCTTTCTGAGAAGGGGCTTATGAGTTTGGAGTACTGGGAGTGTGGTGAAAGCACACACTTAAAAAACAGCAACAACAACAAAAAGCTGTGTCAAGTGAATAAAGCTGAATGTCATTTTAAACAGAAGAAAAAGAAGCGACGGGGAAATGACTTCAAACGGAGAGATGGGCATCTCCGGACCCAGAGTTCAGCCCCACTTAACAATAACCTTTGGGGTTTGGGGAGGAGGGGGAAGTGGATAGAGCGACGTTCGAAACCAGCCACCCGCTTAAGCCCCATTCTAAATCCGCTTAGCTACTTCTAAAGACACCTCCAAAAATAACACTTAAACTTTCTAAAATAAAGACAAAATCCAGAAGGGAATGGTTTACCTGGAGCGTTTCGTAGTGGGGTCTCTCATGACCATACATTCTCTAATTTCTCCAAATTTGCTAAAATAGTCTCTAAGGCTATCTGTAGAGAGAAGGAGAGAGATGGGGGGGGGGGGAGAGAAGG
>JAGFMF010011637.1:2081717-2148881 GCA_019455555.1 Galemys pyrenaicus
CACCCCCATCTCCTCCTCCTCCTCCCCCTCCTCCCCGGCGCACGTGGGGCGGAGTTCTAGAACGTCGTGTAACCAATGCCGGTGACGTCACGCACCCCGGTGCGGCCCCCGCCTGCCCGCGCGCGCACACTCGGCCCCCCGCGGCCGGACCCACGGGGGCGGCGCGCGAACCCCGTGGCCCTAGGGGCCCCGCCTCCGGGCGGACCGGGAGCGGGACCAGGGGGGACGCACCCCGACTTCCCTGGATCACATGGGCTGCGGGGGGCGGGTAGATCGGGGAGGGGGAGGCGCGGGGAGCTAGTCGCCGCTCTTCGCTAGGGCTGGGGAGAAGACGCCCCCCTCCCCCTCTAGTTCGGCCTCTCCATTCAAGTTCGCCGGCCGGCCGCAGGGATCCGGGGATGG
Organism: Galemys pyrenaicus; assembly: GCA_019455555.1. NCBI lineage: Eukaryota > Metazoa > Chordata > Mammalia > Eulipotyphla > Talpidae > Galemys > Galemys pyrenaicus. The sequence continues at coordinate 2,082,120 of JAGFMF010011637.1, forward strand.
CACCAGCAGCCCGCCCGGCTCTGCGCCCTTTTTCCAGCCACCGAGCAGAAATTTAGGTCAAGGACATCGGGATCAAACCCAAAACCTGGCGCTCCTTGGGCCAGCCACCGAGACCCCCCTCCCGACCCCCCAACATCAGGGGGCTTCAGGATTGTGGAGACCCTCCCGCACAAACACCAGCCACAAGTTTTATTTTCCTTTCGCGCTGTAAGTTCTCTGGCTCTCGCTCCACACCGGCACGTCTTGCGCTGCTCCCCGCCCTTCCCCGGCAGAGGTACGAATCCGTGCCCAGGAAAGGTTATTTTGGAACTTTACGCGTTTTCAGTGGTGAGAAAGTACCCAAGAAAGGGTTTCCGCGTTAATCATACAGCATTTAAAAAGTAAAATAGGTTTATAGGGGTCAAGGTCAAATGATTGGGGTTCAAAGGATATTTTTGATGCAGTGAGAAACAGTTTCAGAGCGCCTCTGGAATGACCCCTTTCTAGCCTGTTCGTTATTTTTATTATTTCTACGCCGATAGTAAAATGCATGAAATTGAAATCGGGCAAGAAGCCCCACTTCTGGGGTGGTGGGTAGCTGAGAGTAGCAGAAACTTCAGACAGACTCACCCAGGACTACCGTGGGGGTCGTACAAGTCCTGACCCCCGTAGGTGCTCGACAGTTGCTGGTTTCATCCCTTCCCGCAATGAAAACTCCGAAAAGATGATGTCTGTAGCTTCCCAAAGGCATTGCAAACTTCTCTAGCAGATTCCAAATTGACCAGATTCAGGCTGGATTCAATTTATAGGGTATGTAAAACAATAAGGATAATTGTATCCTTATTGTTTTAAATTATTACAATAAATTGAGTTAATACGGCATAAGGAGCAACGTAAAGTTGTGGTTCATCAAATACTAAGATTAATGTTAAGCATGAATTGATGTCCAATTAACACTTTTCCATTCGTTTCATAGGATTAGGACGGATGATTACACTCAACACCAAAACTACCAAATCCATTGTGGGTCTTGGGAAAGTGGCATAGCTGGAAAGTCCCAATACCAGCCAAAGCCTTAGGTGATCAGTTTCTTAATTTCCTTGTCTCCTAAATTCCTAAACTAGACAGGAGTGATGGGGTGAGCAGAGGGACTGAAATAAACAAATGCAAAAGTCCCCTTTTCATCGCAAACCACTATGGGTTATCTTATTATCAGTCATTACTTTCTTTGATTTTTAGGAGGCCCTTTAAAGCTTTAAGCCACAAGTCCAAGAACACCAAGCAGCTTCCCCAATCATCTGGGGTCTCATGTATCTTAAGAAAGCCAGTTGTAGTTATTCTAGTGATTGTTTATTATGGTTATTTTCAATAACAAAATGCAGACAACAGAGCTACCTGGATTGTGTTTTGGATTTTTACTCTAGAACCACAGACCACCAGAGGTGAAAGGCCTTTCCTGATCCAACCTACATGTTTTACATGAGGGTTCCAGGGAACCCAAGCTCCCCAGCCCCACCTGTCACTTCCTAAGAGGGCCTCTGGATAAGGTCCTATGGCCTTTGGCTCTGCTACTTGCATATTTATTCTGTCCTTCACACAAGAGAGTGAGGTGTCCTTGTTCCCTATTGTAGACCTGCACAAGCTGACAGTGAACTGAATTAAAACTCAAAGAGGGGCTAGCTCTGTGATTACAAAGTCAGTGACCAAAAAATAACAAGATCTTAAATTCCCATCACTACATAGTTTTTACTTATTTTTAATTTGTGAGCCATAACATTTACTCTTCTTGGTCTGTAATTCTGTGAGTTTTGTCAGATGCATAGAATCTGAGTAATCCCCATCATAACCAAGATGCAGAAGAGTTTCATTGTCCCCCAAATCCCTCTTGTTGTCCCCTTTGCACTATAATTTATTTGTAATGAATATAAATATGCATTTCTTCTCCAGCTTACTAGTGTCAAGACCATTCCAGCAGCACTGTCAGTCACCTTTTTAAAGTCTCAGTGCATGAAACTGTTAGATACTCCCTTCTTGTAGCACTCTTCCCTTGGCATCATTGATAACCATTCTCCTGGTTTTCCTCCTACCTCTCCAACCATTCCTTCTCTGTTCTGCCCCATACCACCTCCTCTGCCTTTCTTCTAAATATTGGTGTTTGTTCTCTCTCACTAGCCATACATTTTCCCTGGGTGAGCTTTTCTATAGGATGGGTTGAAATACCCCAAAGAGATGTGTAACATATACAGAATGGAATATTATTCAGCAATCAAAAATTATAAACTAAGGCCAATTATAGAAACATGGATGGAGCTAGAAGGAATTATACTCAATGAAACAAGTCAGAAGGCAAGAGAAAAATATCAGATGGCTTCACTTTTGGGAGGAATGTGAAAGAGCAACAACAACAACAAAAAAGAAGAGTAAGCTCAAGGAAATGGGCAATTACAACCAAAAACAAACAACAACAACAAAAAACTCAACAAGACCAAAAGGTCAAAGATAAACCAAAGGGACTGTGGGGGGCGGGTAGGGGAGAGAAAGAAGGGGATGAGAGCAGAAGGAGCACAAGGGACTGAGGTGATGGTGCACAGGTGAAATGGAGGGAACTCCCTGGGGACTACAAAAGATGTTGAATATAATTAATTAATTAATTTTTTTAAAAAAGATGTTGAATATAATTAAATCTAATAATAAAAAAAATACCCCAAAGAGTCCCAGGGTCTAGTTAATTTCCTTTTCAACTTCTCCATCTAGTCTTCCTAAAGGCATCCCAATCTCAACATATTCAAAATCACAGACACATTTCCCCCCCTAAATCTGAACCTCAGTGAACAGAACACCAGCCATCCTAGAAACAAGATTGACCCCTGTCCAAATTGACCCCTTCCATTTTGAATGCTCGCTTCCTAAACATCTTCCAAATTCATCATCCCATAACTGCATCCCAGATCTCCCACTTGAGCCCCTACACTAGCCTCCTGAACAATTTTCCCACATCCTCCCTTACTCTAGTTGTGTACCTGGAAAACTTTCCCTGATCTCCCTGACCAGGTCAGATTCCCCTTGGTCTGCACTATAATCCCTGCCAGCATGTCCACAAGGTACCTAACCTATGTGATCCTTTGCTTTATAGCTGCTGTACACCAAACCCCATCCATTTCTGCACTCCGTGTGTTAGCACAGTGCCTACTGGTGCATGATTGACATGGATATTTGTTGAATGATTGAAAGGACGAAGGAATGAACAAAAGTCAACATCTAATTTCACTGTGGGATTTTTTTGTATCTGTATCCCTAAGTTTAAGTGGCTGCATTGTTCTCTTTTATTGCCTTTGTCTGGTTATACTGGCCTGATAAAATGACCTGGTAAATACTCCTTCTCTTTCCATTTTCTGGAACAGTATGTATATAATTGGAATTACATGTTCCTTGACTGTTATGGTAGAATTTACTGGTTAAAATGTCTGAGTCTGGGATGGACATTACCTAGGTTGATTTTTAAAAAGTGATCCATTTCCTTTAATGGTTATAGATCTCTTTAGGATTTTTATTCTTCTTGAGTCAATTTTTATCCATTTTCAGGAAATTGTCCACACCATGTAGGTTTTCAAATTTTTACCATTGCTTTTATAGTCTTCTCTTAGTACATTTTAACCTCTGCTGCATCTGTCCATAATGTTCATTTTTTCATTTCAGGTTCTGTATATGTATCCCATCTTTTCTGGATCAGTTGTGCCAGAGAAATCGTCTTATTAGTATTTCTTTCTACTAGTGTTTCCAAAGAATCAGCTTTAATTTGATTACTATTACTCAGTTTCGTTAATTTTTGCTTACATATTACATATCACTATAACTTATATTTGGTATGAAGGTATAAATATTGTTATTAATATATAACATTATTTTCTTCCCTCTCCTTGTGTTTATTGTCTTGCCTTTTTAATGATTTCTTAAATTCATGGCTTAAGTAATTCTCAACATTATATTTTTAATTTTAACATTAAAACTACATATTTCAGTCTATGTACCATTCACATTGCTTTCCATTAGATAGGTAGTTTCTATTATTATTCCAGAAAAAAAAAAGAATATTTAGATTTTAAATATGACTTACATAGGATTTTTTTTTTTATTTTTAGTACTTTATGTTTAACATCTGAATTAGGGGCATAGAAGGTGGTCTTTTTGTTGAGATTTGTTTGGTAATTGGTCAATTTTCATCAATATATCACGTGATTTTGAAAAGACAGTGAATGCCCTAATGTTAAGTGAAGCATTCTACAGCAGTGTATTAAAATCAGACTTATTAACTGTTTTATTCTGATTTTCTATAGCCTTACTGGTGTTTTTTCTATTTTATCATTTTTTGTAGTGGTACATGAAAATTTCCTTATATGACTGAATTTGCAAATTTCTCCCATAAATCTCTCAAATTTTGCTTTTTGTATTTTGTAAGTATATGATAAGATACATAAAAAAGGACTGTTAAAATCTTACTAGACTATGTACTTTCCTATTTTCTTTAATATTTGATATCTCTTTTTGCTGTATGTATTTTAAATCTATGTTATTAGGTGCATACAAACTTATATAAGCTATGTTTTTCTGGTGACTAACATACACACAGGTGATTTTTAACCCCAATGCTGTTTGCTTTAAAGTCTAGTTGCCAGTGATAAATATAATTACTCCAATTTCCAGTTAGCATTTGCCTGACATATCTTTTCCCATCCTTTTTATTCTCAACCTTTCTATGTTTTTAAGTTTCTTATAAACAGCATTTGGCTTGTTCTTGTTCATTTATTTATTTGGTTGACTAGTAAATTTAGTCCATTTACATTTAATGAGATTGTTGATACTTTTCCTGTTAGGGTCACAAACATATACTAATCGTATATAAACATACTATAATCACTGAGTATATTCATGATCTTACTTTGTTTTTTGATAACATGAACACCTATAAACCTACTATTCAACTAGCAAAATAAAACAATGACAGTAACTTAAAACTAGTTATGTGCCCTTCCCCATCTGAAGTAATCACCAATCTTAATCTTGTATTATTCTTTTGCTTTTAAAAATGTTTTATCAAGCTTTTATCACAAACTTGTTTCAAATTTTTATTAAAAATTTCTGAGGCTTATTTTTTACACAACATGATATTAAGAGTCAACTAAATTCTTGCATCTGGTTGTAGTTTATTCTTCCCATAGGTCTAAAGTATTCCATTGTATGCCTATGCCATTGTTTAGTCTGCCCATTCTCCTGTAATAGGCCTTTGAGTCGTTACAAGCATTGCTAGTAATATTTTGGTCTCCTGGTGTATATGGCAAGAATTTATCTTTGAAGTGATTATGGGGTCATGTGATATGTGAATGTAAAACTTTAGAAGATAATGCCTAACTTTTTCAAAGTGCTATTCCAATTTGCACTCCCACTAGCAATGTTTAAGAGACACTACTAATCTATTAATTTCTGATATTTGGGTTTATGTCATTAGTCTCATTTTGCATCTTTTATTCTACTTTCTCTAAGATTTTCTTTACTTCCTTTCTTCTATTAAATAGATCAAGAATTATTTTGTTCACTTTTCCTTTTACTAATTTCGAGGTTGTATTTATTTTCTCTTTGTGATTACAATTTTTAACATGTACACTGTTCTAACCACCCTAAACTATTCAACAGGGTAAGAAAGTGTCAACTTCAATTATATCCTCCCTTTTACCTCTATCGTTGCTTGCTATTTTAGTCCCACCTGCTTTTTTATACTCCTAACTTTAATCTCTATTTTCATTTTAGTTTTATACAATACAGTCATTGTTTAGATTTGCCCATGTCTACCAATCTTTTTACCCTTGTTCCTTCTTCAGGTTAAACACCCATTTCCTTAAAGCATATCCTTTAATAGTTCTTTCAGGAAGGTTATATGAGTGAATATTCTCTCCATTAATGTAAAATTATCTTACTGCACTTTTGCCCTTGAATGATTAACTCTCTGGGTATAAAATTATAGAGTGGAAATGATTTTACCCTCAACACTTTTTTGAATATGTCCTATCTTATTTCTCTGTTTACTGCTGTTACATTTGCTGCCAGTCTAAATGACATCATGCCTTTGTAAATAAGGTTTTTTATTTCTGGTTTTAAGATTTTTCTGTCTTTAACTTCCTGCAGTCTTACTATGCATTGTTCAGGTATGAATATCTTTTATTTTCCTAGTTCAAGATCCATTATATATCTAACCTCTCAGGATTCATGGAGAGTTTTGTTTTATTTTGTTTTCAAATATAGAAAACTTTCAGCCATCATCTTTATGAATCTTTATGAATATATGAATCCTGCCTCCTTCCCATTTTCTCTGTTCTTTCCTCTGACACCCATATTAGGTATATAATGTACTTTCTATCCTATACATTCAGAAGCTTCCTTTCAGATTTTTCCTTCACTTCTCTCTGTGCTGTTTCCTGAGCAATTTCTTCAGATTCACTGTGGGTTTTTCTTCAGCTCTGTCTAATTTATGTAACTCATCCACTGAGCTTTTCATCTCAATGACTAGAAATGACACATATAATTCTATTTAGTTCTTGTTCAGATGTATCCCTTTTTAATAATATTGTTATTTTCCCATAGCTCCATATGCTCCTTTATGTCTTTAATAGTTTTTAAACTGTCTGACGGTCCTGTTGTTGGAGGGGACTCTTGTACCTCTTGTACCTCCTACTATATCTTGCTTCTGGTGAGTTGTATCCATGTATATTTTGTAGTTGGTGTTGAGTTTATAATTTTAGCTTCTTCATTGTTCAGCTTTAGGGTTCTTGAACCATACAGGTAGGGTAATTTCTAGTTCCAAATTTACCTGAAGGCTGGGCTATAATCCTTTGTTTTCAGTGAAGACTTTTTATGTCCATTTTCAACTCATGCCAAGACAAATTTTCTTGTCTCCCTATACCACTAGGAGATTTTTAACCAGTGAATTACTTGTATAGTTATTCATCCTTTTGAGGGATTCAGCTTTCTGTGAGGATCTCAGTTACATCTTCCCACTTTTAATGGGCCCATACCACAGTTCCTCCCCACTTTGATGCTCCAACTTCAGGCTCTGAAGGCCAGCAAATCTACCTGAGAACTGCATTTGCTTACTGGCTCACAATGCTGTCATTTCCCTCCTATCTTTGGCCTTTGCTTACTATCCATGAGTTCATGTCAGTGGATGTCCCTCACATGTTAATCAGTACTTCTAGATGGTTTATAGTGAAAGGATTTTTAAGTTACTTAATCTGCTTATTGGCATAAATGGAACTCCCATTTAGTTTTTAGTACTTCCATTTCAAATTTTTAATATTTTCCAACTTATATTAAAAATTAGTTTTTTCTTAGAGTACTGCAGCATTTAAGATTTCAGTTTATCTGCTGGCAATCTTTTATGGGTGAGGCAACACTGGAACTGTGTCAAATGAGGCAAACATAGGACAACCCAGTACATGTCATAATCACCTGGGTACTTTAAAATAATACTGATGTTCAGTTCTACCCATGAAATTCTGATTTAATTGTTCTGGGGACAGTCTGGCCTGTGGTCTTTTTTCAAACTTCCCAAGTGACTCTTATGTGCAGTCAAGGTTGAAAACAAATATTTTGAAAGAAACTGATGAAACAAACCATAATGATCTCTGGGCTCCACCCCAGAATGTCTGATTGATTTGGCCTGAGGAGGGCCATGCCATCATTTTTTCCTTTTTGTTCCCTGGATGATTGTAGTGAGGGGTCAAGAGCCAATGATTTTCTTGGGCACACCCAATCAAAAGAAAGTATTTCAAATAATTTTAGAACTGGAAGCATAAAAAATAATCCAGGCCAGCGGTTCCTACTGTCTGCACAAAGGTCTGTTGGACTTCCAGGGAGCTGCTTCAATATACAGATTCCTGAAGATTGTGCTCTGCTAGATTACAGGTAGTACTAGCAAGTCCTGCATTCCTCAGAGGATCTTGAGGGCAGCCAAGTTTGGAAACCAGTCTGCTAGCTCATCTTATATTGCAAAGGAGGAAACCTTCCTGAGAGATGTTTTTCCCCCCTCAATGTCACAGAGTTGATGAAGAAGAAAGCTTATTCCTCCACCCCAGTTTAATGTCCATTTCATCCAATTGCAGATACAAAGCCTCCTGCCACTTGTAGAAGGTCTTAGCCATTTTAAAGAGGCAGTCTTTGGATGTGTACTGTGACCTCAGGAAGGTGGGTTTGCTGCTTTGTTTTGTATATGAGTGCACAGCAGAGAGGAAATAAATTCTTTTAGTTTAGTCTCACTAGTAGCCATGTAACTTTGAGCTGATAAGCCACCATCAATCCTACCTGCTTCCATCTGTAAATAGGGGATCACGATGATTTTAAAATATGTCCAGAAATCCTTTCGTACTCTTCCAAGATGTGGAACTTCACTCCCTGAGTGTTCTCTTAGTAACTGCTTTCTAATGAACAGAATGGGGTGGAAATGATGATGGGTGAATTCTGAGGTGAGATCACAAAAGGCACTTCTGTCTTGCCTTCCCCCACTCTCTCTCTCTCTCATCACTTGCTCTGGGCATGCCAGCTGCCATATTGTGACAATACTCAAGGAGCCCCCATGGAGAGGTCCATGTGGAGAAGAAGTGAGGTTTGCTGTCAACACCCTGAACTTGCTAGGATGGTGAGGAGGGTACCTTAAAAGAGAATCTGCCAGCCCCAGTTTGGCCTTCAGATGACAGCTACCCTTGCCTTGACCACAACTTCATGAGAGACCAGAACCTCCCAGCTACCCCATTCTCTGTTCCTGGCCCTCAGATACTGTGTGAGAAAATAAATATTTGTTTGAAGCTACTAAGTTTGGGAGTAATTTGTTATACAGAATAGATGCCTAATATAGAGATGCTTCCAAATGCACTAAAAGAGAGCTGTTTGCTTTATAGCTCTGCCACAGGATCCATATATTAGCAGAGTGCTCTAGTTAGACCTTGACCAAATGAACTGCACGTTAGATATAAAGTAGCGATTGCCTATTATTAATGTTATCAGATTGCAACACATTTCATGTTCAATTACCTAAACTGCTCTTTCTGGAGCATCGCTTTGCTTCTCTTCTTATCCCCACTGCACACTTATAAAAGGTCACTGTCAAAATATAAAAGTGTATATATGATTTAAATGTCTTCACTAGGTTACTAACAACTACGAGCACGTCTTCAAATTGGAAAGGCAAGATTCATTTAAACCGGCTCTTTTTCACACAATGCTCTTTGTTTACTTTTTAGCATTGCATTTCACTGCCATGCTGAGTGATTCCGATTAATGAGTCTGCTCACTTTAGTTGTCCCCCATAGTTTCACAAGCCTTACTCTTAAAAGAGCAGACATGGCAGACTTTGCATCAAAAGGACAAATCACCATTGGACCAAAAAAATATTTGGTGGAAATAATTTTTCTGCGTGAAAATGTCACCACATATAAAAGTAAATCACCCACATATTTCCCTTAAATACATAACTTCTTTCCTCAAGAATTAGGACCTCTGAGCATGCTTTTAAGTTCAGGGCTAATTTGTTTCCTTTCAAGAAACTGAAAACAAGCATGTGTGTGCATATGCTGGTGAGGTGGTCCTTATTCTAGATCTGGATTAAACAGGAAAGCCAGGATGGTAACTTTGTGACAGTCACAAGTAAAGGCTAGAATATCTGGAAAATGTAAAAGCATGAAAAAAAGCAGAGGGTATAAGACCAAGAGAGAGTGGAACTATTTTTCCCAAACATTTTTTTACTGATGTATCCTACAAATATCTTTATGTGTAATTTATTTACTCCTGACATGTTTGATATGTTGAAAGATGTAAAGATCTGTTTCATTTGAATGATGGAGAGTTGTTCATTTAAATGACGGAAGGGGGATGTAAAAAGCACCCTCTTGGAGGGGAAAAAGTGGTCATAATTTTCTTCTTTTCTCATTTTCACACTGGACACATAAAACTGGTGGTTGAAGAGTTTTGCTCCCTTCCATCCTGTTTGCCTCCCTCTTTCCTCATCTTTAACTCAAAATTAGCACACCCAACCAGCTAGCCTACAAGTCTAGCTGAATAAGAACAGGTCAGACTCTTAATTCATCAACATCATTTACTGAACGGCCTCAGCGAAGGCTCCTTCTAGGCAGCTGTGGGAGGGACGCTGATGGAAAGCTTTCATCTTCAGGAACTGCAAAACAACCACAGTAGCTTTGGGTTAGGAGCAAGGCTGGCTCCAGACTCCCTGGTGGGCAGGTTCTTGCCGGGGACACCCTGTGCATCCTGGTGGGCCCCCTACACTCTTAATGAGGAGTGGGTGTTGTAACAAGCCACAGGAATGAAACAGAAAGTTAGCATGCTCCTTAAGACATCTCAGGATTGTCTCCCGCGTACTTTAAAGCTATTTAACTATTGTTTATCACTGGGTCATCACTTTTACACATACACAGATGAACACTTTGTAAAATCTCTTCGCTTCTTGGCGTCTATGGAGCCCATAACCCCTAGACATGGCTGTAGCCCAGTGCTTCCTGGAAAGGTGGGACAGCAGTGGGCTACCTGACTACAGGACGTTCTTAACAGAGCAGCACAAGAGCTGCCATTTTGCTAGTCCTTTCTACCTGGAAACCATTTCCTCTGGTTCCTCAGGCTTAATCTTCCATTTCTTCTTTTTTAATCACTTACCAACTTAGTCCTGATAAAAGGTGCGAGGACCCCTGAAAAAACGGCCGTGGTTTCTGACTGCACCTGGAGGTGGTGCAGTCATCTTCCCTTACATCGCTACACCTCTTGGTGCCCACTTCCCACTATGACCTGCTTGCAAACAGAAATCTAAACATCACACCTGGAAACAGGCAGGGCCCCTGCACTCAGGCCTCCTCACACTCTCTACAAGTTAAGTCTGTGAACTCCAAACACTCTGAGAGTCATTTCCACCCACCCAAAAGCTCGCCAGCAACAAGCTCATAGATCAGACTCACAAATCCCCCCATTAGTTTGGATAAACCTTGGATCTGCTTCAAAAGACTTTGCTTAGCACCATTTACACAGTATTGAAAGTGACCAAAGCAGTAGTAAGTAGAATGGCTGTACTGTCATCTCACCATATCTCTGCATCTTCAGGAGGCCAACTGGATAAGATTTGTTTATGAGTGAGAAATCCAAATTTGGAGGACCAAGGGTATGACGCCCTCTTCTGGTAACTGGAGGGAACACCTACTTGCGCCCATGCATTTCAGCTCCGTCTACTGGCAGAGGGGAGAATTGCTGCCTCTCGCCTCTTGTCCCCAAATTCAAGAGTTCAAATTCTGAGATTCTAGCCTCACAAGTCCAGAGCTTTCTTGAAGTTAAAGCCATGAACCACGGTAATAGCTCACACTGAAATTTCTACAATCACCAATCAGCTAATTCCAAGTGTTTGAAAAACCTTAAAAAAGGACAGAAAGAAGAGGGCAAAAGCACTGTAATCTTTGCAGGGGGTACTCAAATAGGTAGACATCAAATTTATTTAACTGAACATGATAGTGACACGTAGAAAGAGGGAAGGAAAGGGGGAAAAAAGATGAAATGTGAAGACAATAGAGAACACACTGGAGAGTAAACTGCTGAGTAAGATACTCATGCTAAAAATAATACTGCTTAGAGAGGGCATAAGAAATAAATGTGGCTGTGCCCATGGGTGGGAGGAACAAGAGACTCTAGATAGAAACACCCAGAATTAGAACAAGATGAAGAAACGACCACAATCTAAGAGGAGAAGGAATGAACGTAAGAATCATTTGAAGTCAATCAGAAAATTAATTTTGTCACCAACCTCTTGCTTTTGTGGATCCGATGATGCTGGAGAACCCCTTGACAGTGGCTGGTCACACCTCTGGATTCTAAGCAGGCCCCAAAACCCCGTCATCAATTCAGCAGAGGCCACACAAGAAAGAAGGGCAAGACCTGGGTTTGTATCTTCTAGTTTGGGTCATAGATAATCATGAACATTCAAAAAATCAATTGCCCGAGTAGCTGATGGGGAGGCCTGGCTTGACAGAAGGCGTTTGCGGGGAAGACCCCGGGGGGCTCAGCTGATCACAAGCCTGATGTGAGCCTACAACACAAAGAGGCTGTTGAGACCCCTAATGCAATCTTCAGCTCTATTAATAGAACAGCAGAGTGGGGATGGAAGGAAGCATATTCCCAGCGCGTTCTACAGGGTCAGGCCACATGCAGTTTTATGTTCAGTCCTGCGGGCTATATTTTAAGAGCGGCCCTGGCAAATTCAAGCTTGTTCAGAAGGGCATGAAAAAGACTGGACACAAGTATTTAGAAAGCATCAAGATTAAGGTGACAGTTCTTTACAACTGGCATTATTGAATGATTTTTGCACCGAAGACAAAGAATCTCAGTAGCCAGTGTCAAAATTAAGTGTTCAATGTTTACTTAACCTCTCTGAGTTTGGGGGTTTCCATATAGTGGAGACAATAGACTCTATTTAATCTCCCTGCAAGCCCCGTCTAAAGGACAGAATCTGCTCAGTGGGATTGTGTGTATGGAGCATGGACTGAGTGCTTAGCTCTGAGCCAGGCACCACAGCACCAAAATAGCATCTGATTGGATTAACAGGCCCACAGTCTTGGCATATAATGACAGATGATGGCAAACACACACATTGATTTGAAATGAGTTGCAAGTGATTTCATAGAAGGAAGGAGTAATAAGAGAGAAATAAGGAATTTTCATGGGATATGTACTTGCAAGTATGGAAGGAAGAAAAGGAATCACCAATGATCAGGGAGGAGAAGCCATGAGTAAGGAAAGATCAGAACCAGGAAAGTTCAGCGAGACAAAACTGAAGGGTCTCAATAGCCTCAGATGCCACCAGGAAGTGCAGAAGAAAGAAGAGGAAAGCCGAAACATGTCCATACCATTCCCTGAGTGAATGTTAGGACTCATCCTTGGTGGTCAAGAAACACATTTCAGGAAAATGATGGCAGTAGAGACAGGCTTCAGTAGGACATTTGAGGACTGATGTATTTATTGGACACGTCCTATACACTTAGCACGGTGCTACATGCTACTGAAGTTCAAAAAGCATCAGACTATGTTGGAGACCATTTCCACATCAGTTACTGAGTTAAGACTAATACCTACTAGTGGGCTCTCCCTGGGGGTGCAAGAGATTAAGTCTCAGCACTATGAAGCTTTCAGCAGCCACTGCAGCATGAGTTTGAAGCCCAGCCAGAGAGCTGACCCACATATGGCACAGCAGACCTTTCCTGTTTGCCCACTGCTCCCCTCAGCAGTGTATTTCAGTGTATCTGTCTGTTCTGCTCCCCACTATGTCTCTGGTGAATCCTCTCAGCACCCAACCCCGTCCTGCACCTCTGACCTGCACCCCAGCTCTTGTATGCATAAATAAATAAACAAACAAATAAATGTATTTTTAAAAAAAGACTAATCCCTACATATTCACTAGGGAAGAGTGGAAGAGTGGGTGAAGCAGACGGCCCACTGGCCCACCCCGGATGACATTCCCTATGCATAAGAGCGTATGTTCCTTGGAACTTCATGCACTTAAAATATGATCAACCCAATCCTAGTATTTATTCCCTTTCCCGTGTTTCTTGGGGAGTTTACCTTTCCTATAATTGCTTGGAAATACAATTCTTATCTTAATACCCCTCATGTTTGCTCCCACTTTTTTATTTACCAGTGAAATTAATATCATTCTTTACCCTGCTCACATTCCAGATCCAACATGCATTTCTTCATCAGTGGGTTTGTGTTTGGTTGATTAGTTGTTCATGTATAATGTAAAATGACAAGAGCTGTAATACAGAGAAATGATTGTGGAGAATGCAGGCGTACAAGCTCTGGAATTGGCTTCTTTTTTGGAGGGGTGGGGATGAGCAAGAAGGCAGGTCAGAAAGACATTTGGATTACTTGTAGATGGCTGACCTTCTCCTCTTACCAAACTGGTGACTGAAGCAAAAGTGGGGAAATTAAAATAAATGGTATTTGCGACACATCTCCCTACATCTTGGTCTGCCTCAGGGGGCTCCTATGAATTTCTGGCTCTCTCCTGGACAATTCCTTAAGTTACTTGACTTAATTTCCCCATCTCTAAGATACCCAATGTGTCTGTTGTATGTTGACTTGTCCCACGGGTTGAGTTTTTCTTGCTCTAACTTGCTTTCGGGATCCCCAGGACATGATTCCCTCATGGTAGCCAGAGGGGTCTTTAGGGGATGCAGATCAGATTCCTTCAGTGGTTTCCTACTACACTTAGCCCCTTTGGCGTGTCCTGAAAGGACCTACATGTTCAAATTCTGCCCTGCTTTTCCTGCCTACACCATGTCATCATTCCCTACCAGTTCTCAAATAAAATGAATGAATGTTGCCCCTCAGCCTCACATCACATGCTGTGCCTTCTCCATTCTCTATAAGTAGTCTCCTTAGTACTTTCCAAATCTTACTTCTAGTCCCATCCCTTTGAAAATGCCTTTTCTGTTCAGCTTCCCTGAAGTCAGTCCCCTTCTCACCCCTAGCTTCTTAATAATCACCTTATTCATGTCCTGCTGGGGCTCAGCTGAAGGCCTCAATTATCCTGAGCTTGGATCTTCACATAGCAGGATGGACTTCCTAACAGCAAGGAGCTGGATTCTAAGAGAGAGGGAGCAGAAACACCAAAATCTGAAATATTCTTCACCTATCCCCAGATTATTTTCTAGCAGACTCTCCTATCTTCTTAGCACTTCTCACTCTCTGAAATTATTGTGTTAATTTATGTTTCCTTGGCAGTAGCCTGCTCCCTCCCCTCATGAGGATATAAAATCCACGAGAGTAGAAGACTTGCCTCTATCTTCCACTGTACATGCGCAGCACAAATCAATCCCCAGGAATGTCTGCTGACTAAGTGGTTGTTAAATGCTTAGAAATAAAAATAATTAAGATGAACATGAAATGCAATGAAACACACAGACACTCACACTCCGGAAAAAAATCAATCTGCAGAGAACTCTTCAGGAAGAGTGCCGAGACCTCAAGATGAGAGCCTGCCATGCAGACAGAACTCATCACAGAGGAGACAGGGGAGTGGTGATTCAGGCACAGGGACCCAGGACACAGAGGACCCAGCAGGTGACCAGGGTCAGAGCACAAAGCTGGCCTTTAATGGGGAAAGTAGTCTGTGCCAGGGAGCTGCAGGTCTCTAGCAGGATGGTGGCGGGGACAATCCCTGAGTCCTGCACCTGGTTAGGCTCATGCTTTACATGAGTCTGAGCCTGCAGAGGAAGATGATTTTGGTTTAGCCCAATTCAAATCAGCACTTACTGTGTGACAAACAGTGTGCAGGATGCAGTGGGTAAGAGAGAAGTGAGAGGCGTGGGGCCTGTGCCCAACTGAGAACAGCTGACAGGTGGACCAGGCAGATGCAAAGATGCCTCTTCAACAGGGTGGAGGGGTAAGCAGCAGGGGAGGAGCCAGTGACCCAGAAGTTACAGACCAGGGAGCAGTGGGAGGTTGCCCAGAGGGGCCAGTGCTAGAGGTGACTGGCAAGAAAGGGCCTTCTAGAAATAGGAAGCCAGAGCATATCTGCAAACCCTCAAGAGCACTGATAGACTGGAAGAGGGTAGAGTCTGCAGGTGAGTGTAAGACAAGAATTTTATTACCAAAAGTACCTCAGAACCCAATCCCTGGAGCCAGTGGCTAGAGTCAGGGACCAAAAGCAAAGCAGTGGTAGTTTCCAAATGGAAGGCCAGAGAATAGTTTTGCAGATTTACCAGAAGAAGTGGGAAGGTTGGGCAGGCGAAGTCACAGGTGGCACAGGTGATGGAAGGTCAAGGCCAGAAAGGTAGCCGAGACATGTTGTGATAGAATGGAATAGTAAGCGGCCATTGCAAGAGGTGTCTGGGGTGTGGGGAGCACAGGGTGATTACGAAGGCAATGGGGGGTATTTTGTTTGGAGTTGACAAATTGATTCTGAAATTAATGTGGAATACATCCAAGTCATGGCAGTATTACTCACAACCAAAGAGTGATAACAACCCAAGGTCCATAAACAGATGAATGGGTAACCGAAGGTGACACGTCTCCACATGGGGGATTATTCATCTATAAAAAGAAATGCAGAATTACTATGTGGTACATTATTGATGAACTTTGAGGGTTTTATGCTAAATGGATGAAGCCAAACAGATACTGTGTGATTCCACAGTAAGTCCTCACTTCACAGGGTCAAAAGAGTCTTCGAAACGGCAACTTCAAGCGAAAGAATGTGTAACAAGACCAATTTTTCCCTGGGGTAATTGAGATAAATAAGACTAAGTTCTTACAGTTCTTTCTGGTCACAGAAACACCACTAAATTCCTAAATAAAAGCCCAACACTTCTAATATTAAACTACAGAGACCCCAGCTCAGGGCGCAAGGCAGGGACCCCACCTCATGGTATAAAGCAAGGACCCCAGTTCAGGGCGCAAGGCAGGGATCCCAGCTCAGGGTGCAAAGCAGGGACCAGTCCCAGGCAGGACACCCTCCCAGTGCAGCAGGCAAACCCACACTCATGCAGACGGGACAGAGAGACACATCAGAGAACCAAGCATGCACATCTTTGGGAAGCAGGAGGAAACCATAGAATCCCCAGAGAAAACCACAGGCGCCTCCAGGAGAACCTGAAAACTCCACAGTGGCCCAGAATCTTTGTTCTCTCATCAACATTATAATGAAGCAACTTTATTCCAGGGTCTGCTGTACTTAGAATAATCAGATTCATAGAGGCAGGAAGTTGAATGGAGGTCACCAGGGGCTGGAGTGTGGGGAGAACAGGAGTTATTTTTGAATGAGTGCAGAGCTTTGGTTGGGATGATACCAGAAGTTCTGGAAATGCATGGTGGGGATGGCAGCATAGTAACCTGAACGCGCTTCGTCGCGCTGGTTGGAACACTTAAAAAAGAGAGAAACAGTGGATCAGCGGAATGCATATTTTACCACAGCAAAAAAACATCATGTGAAAAAATAAACAAGCAAAGGATATCCAGGATCGCTCTGAGAAAAACAAGCAATGAGGACATGCTACCCTGCCAGATATTAACACAAATTACAAAATCTCAAGAGCTAAAACAGTGTGGTGCTGGCCCCCGATGGCACAGGCAGGCAGACAATGGAGCCGATAGAAAGTCCAGAAATAGGCTCAAATCAATCAGGACTTTCATGTGCGAGGAAGGGGCCTCTGGAAGCAGCAGGGAAACAGCGCGGGAACAACTGGAGCCGTGAGTGAAAAATGAAGTGGGAGCCTTTTCTCACACTTATATAGCAGGAAGAACACCAAACAGAGAAAAGACTCGAATGTGAAACTCAACACCCTACAAGGACTAGAAATAAACAGCAGAGAATTCTTTTCACCCTCAGACAGGTGAGCAGCACCAGCCCGGATTCCGGGTTAGTCCTTGAACCTCTCCATGCCCATGTCATGGGTGGACACGTGCCCTGTGGGAGCTAATACATGCAAGGTGACTGCAGGGAGGTCCCACGTGCACAGCAAATGCCCAAGACTGCCGCTACCCTCCCGGTTGTCACCATCACATCTCAAGTCTATTATCAAATGGGGAAAGGTGGCTCAGGGCAGAGCAAGAGGGCAGTGGGAAACATAGACACACCTATGTCCCTGCACAGAGTGGTAACTGCATTTTTATACTCACACGTCCATGAGGCATGTCTTTGGCTGGGCCAGTGCACCGCAAACTCCAGGGGGCACAATTCATTGTATTTGGCAGCAGTGGTATCCCAGGGACTCTCTATAAATGGAGTCGTGCCCCCACGGTGGCCCTGCTAGCTTGGCTGACATGGTAACGTTTCTCTGGGAGAACACAAGGAACCAAGTAACACAGGCTGCCCATGGAGAAGAGACACGGGTGGCACGGAACAGAGGTGGGAAGGAGATTTTCATAATACAGCCTTTGTGCCTTTTCAAGCTGGTACCATGTGTGTGGGTGACAGAATACTCCTCCCGCCATAAAATAAATAAAAAGAGTTGTAAAATTAAAAAAAAAAGAATGCACACATAGGAAATTCACATTTAAAATTAACAATGCATATTAGCGAATTTAGGAGAAACAGATAAAGATGCAGAGATAATAAATGAATGATACATGATTTTTCTGACTGTGTCTGTGTCTCTCTGGAGGGCTTTGGAAGACTGGAGGATTCTGGACAGGGGTGGGCAACGTGGACCCTATCTGGCCCACCACTTGTTTTAGTAAAGAAGTTTTACTGGAACTCACTGGGTTATGCGTCATCTAAGGCAGCTTTCCTGCATCACTGTGTGGCTGGGATAGAGTCCACATGGTCCTCGAAGCCAAAGATATTTATTACTGGTCCCCTACCAAAGAGGTTTGCTGATCCCTATTATGGGGGGGGGGAGAGTGAGCTTTGGAGTCAGCCATGTCTGGGGTTCAGGTCTCTACTCCATTGCTGAGCAGTCAACGAAGCAGGAGAAGATAAGTTATAATGTGTATGAAACTCACCCCCAAGGTTTGGTCCATGCGGAATGCTTCATCACTTGCATCATACAATCTAAAAATAATGTTAAGAACATGCTGTCTATCACTACAAACCATATATAGAGTTTGGATTCCTTTTCTTTCATCTAACATTGTACCACGACTGTTTTCCTACATCACTAAAATTATTCATATTATTTTCTTGCTTGCTTTTTAAAAAAAAAAATTATTAAGGAAAATTTCAACCACACAACAAAGTAGAGGAACTAGGGGCTATGAACATAGATGCCTATCTTTGTATTTTTATTGAAGTATTTTTTTAAAGATTTATTTATGCATACAAACACTGGGGTACAGGTCATAGGCAGGGAGTGACAGGATTCACCAGAGACAGAGTAGGGAGCAGAACAGGCAGACTGACTAAAAGACACTGCTAAGGAGAGCAGCGGGTGAGACAGGAGAGGTCTGCTGCACTGCCCTGTGGGTCATGGCCGGCAACAGGGATCAAACTCACGCTGCAGAGGCTGCAGTTTGCTTCATAGTGTGTTGCTTAACCCACTGCGCCACCAGGGGGGCCCCTGTTTTTATTGAAGTATTTTTAAGTAAATTGTAGACATCACATTTTAGTTTTAAATATTTCCACTACATTCCAAAAAAATTTCTATATAACTTCAGAATTAATAATGTCTCAATATTACCAAATATCCAGTCCATATATAAACTTCCCAATTGTTTGTAATGTTTCTTTTACAGCTGTTTTATTCAAGCCAGGATCCAATCAAGAACCAGGCCTTGAACTGCCTTTAAGTCTCTTTTGAGCTATAACACTCTGCCTCCCCATTTTTTTTTAAATGACTTTGACTTGTTAATGAGACCAGGTTAGATAAATGGTACATCAAATAGCTCAAAGGAAGCAGAACTTGTGCACTCTTTTTCTTATTATTGTTGGATACTTCTCTGGATTCCAATACTTCCCCAGCACAAACAATG
This sequence comes from Galemys pyrenaicus, assembly GCA_019455555.1. Lineage (NCBI taxonomy): Eukaryota > Metazoa > Chordata > Mammalia > Eulipotyphla > Talpidae > Galemys > Galemys pyrenaicus. The sequence continues at coordinate 2,101,596 of JAGFMF010011637.1, forward strand.
CTGCAAAGAACATCTTTTAAAGCTTCAGTTTGCCATGAAAGAAAAACACAAAATTCTTTGCCACCTGGAGTTCTCTTTTCTCTGCTTACTCATCCTTTCTCTGATGTGTATCTAATGACTTGTGGTATCAACCCTGGAGCTTTCTTCTTTTGCCTGGAGTCACCTGTTCTCAGGGATATGAGAAGTAAGAAGCTGCCTGTCTTCTTTTCCTTGGTGAAAGGAGTGGGGCCAGCTCTCCCTGCTCCTCAAACTGCCCTCCCCGGCCCACCCTTCCCAGTTCTCCCCATCCTGCAGGGCTAGCCCCAATGCCACCTCTTCTGTGCACCCATTCTTCCTGGTCTCCCTAGCAGAAGTGGGCCCCCTGCCCTGCACTGCTGTGATGGCAGTGCTGCTGGGTTAGACTTAACCCTGAGCTTCTTTGTGTCTTCTTGGTCCTGCTGGGGCGTGGGGATTGGGAGGGATATACGTCTGATTCTACACAGCACAGTGGCCCGCAATGGCCATACTTACATACTGCAGACGGGATAAATGGACGCATGGAAGGAAAAGTGAGTGATGTGATGAGATGAGATGATATGGGGGTAATCAAGCCTGACTGGAGAGCTGGGTCATCTCTGGCAAGTCACTGCACCTTTCCAAGCCTCAATCCCCATCAAAAGGGAAAGACAGTATCTACCTGATAGGGTTTTTAGGAGAGCAAAAGGAAAGGCAGACCTCGGTTCTTCACCCTATCCATCCTATCAGACCTAACTTCTTTTTTTTTTTTTTTCCCTAAAGATTTATTTATTTATGCATACAAGCACTGGGGTACAGGCCAGAGGTGTGGGAGTGGTGAGAGGATTCACCACAGAGAGCAGGGAGCAGAACAGGCAGATCAACCGAAATACACTGCTGATGGGAGCAGCAGGCACAGCAGGAGAGGTCTGCTGCACCATGTGGGTCCCCTCCCTGGCCGGCAGCAGGGATCTAACTCGTGCTGCAGTGGCTGCAGTTTGCTTCATAGTGTGTTGCTTAACCCACTGCGCCACTAGGGAGGCCCTCAGACCTAACTTCTTAACAAATATTTTTGTAGTGACCTCTTTTACTATACCAATATGAAATTCCTTGGACAATTTATCTAAAAACATAATTCCTCAAAAAAAAATCAAAATGCTGCCCAACGCTTAGTGTAAAAGACAGATAAATATATACAAATGTGTAGTTTTATCTGCAAATGCCCTCACTTGATTCCAGTAGAAGCACAGTGAAGGAGAAGACAGCAACTAGTCATAACAAAAAGATCAGTTTGGATTTCAAACTTAAAAAAACAAGGAGCAGAGGTATCACTGTTCACGATGATGAGACTATATTAAGATAAATGATAACAAACGATGTGGTGCATATGACAAGAAACAAGGCTATCATCTTAATTGAAGTAGGAATGATGAGCCAAAACAAATTAAAGATTATCCAGTTGGAGAAAATGACAAGTTATTCTCACAAATGAATCAGGCCTTATGAGGAAGTGCAGTCTCATAATCATTTCCTAAATTATGACACAATGTGAAACAGGAGGAAAAAATATACCTCCTCTCTTGATGTCTCAGACATTTACTCTCAAGTGTCCACAGGAATATTCAAAAGTCCCATAAGACACGGGCCAATTACCTTTTGGGCAGGACTGTCCTGTGCATTGTAGAAGTCTAGCACTCCTGGCTCCCCACTAAATGCCGATAATGGGCTATTCATAATGACAACCAAACAACTTCAAATTTTCAAAACTCCCCTAAAGCGCAGTACCACCCTCACTGAGAACCACAGATACATGTGAAAGCAATTTGAAAAGTTGAAAGCACTTTTCAAATACACAGTATGATTAATCTATAACAATTGCAGTGGACTTTCAGTGGATACCATGTATCTGCCCTATTTAGATGAAGACCATTGAATGATAAAGCAGAGCATTTTATAAAGCTAACTTTCACTTCTGGAAACATGACAAGTGAATCAGTATACTTACTGAAACTCAAAATTCTGAATTAAAAATAATTTCTTGGGAGCTGAAAAGGTAAGAATTCTAGTCCAGAGATTGAATAAGCCAGAGCCTAGAGATATAAGTAGAGTATAGCATTCCAAGGACATTTGCTGAACTTAGTGAATGTGAACTTTGGCTGTCATGAGTTTGTAAGGCTTGTGAAAAAGAATACAAAGCCCTAATACTACCCAAGATGAGGAATCTTCCAACATAAAGATGGGACATCACCAAAGGTCATACCCATATTGTAGGGATTAATTTAGAAACACCTCCCACACCCTCTTGGACATTTCAAGGAAAATCTGCCTCAACTTTGCACTGGAAAAGATAAGCTGTGTGTGAGTGTGTGTGTGCGTGTGTGTATGTGCACGTGCACGCCAGGAACAACCACCACAAAACATTCAAACCACAAGTTGTTCAAGATGCAATTTATAGCAAAAACAAAAAAACACACTATCTGGGTGGTCTGAATACCCCAAATGGAGAATGTAACTGGAGTCATCCCAAGAAACACTAATGCTTCTAGCACCTGTTAGAAGCAAAAATGAATCTCTATAAAGGAAGTCAAATTTTTTCCAGACCTCAAAGTATTCTCACATATAAAATGTTAAGGAAAATTATCAGATTAAAGTTGGGGGGAACAACTGAAGAACAGAAAGAAAAAACTCAATAACTATGAAATAAGGCACTATGAACTGAAAACAAGAAGCAGCAGGTAGCCAGAAGAAGTCTTCAAGAACTCCAGATCTTGAAACAATAAAACTAAAAAATACTCATGTTTAATATGTTCAATAAAATCCATGTATGAAAATATGTATGCTTGGGGAAATATGCAATTTTGGAAAAGAATAAAAAAAGAACCTCTAGAGGAAAAAGAACTAATGGACAGATTTACTAAATAATCACATGAAGATAATTAGCAAACTGGAAGACCGAACTCAAAAACACAATGCAGCATAGAGGCAAAATGATAGAGGTAAAAAAAGACATGGAAGATAGACAAGGAATTCAGCAAACCCCCATTCACTGTCCTATAAGGAAAGGAGAAAGAGGACAGGGCCTACACAGTATCTGAAGAAAAATAGCTGAAAATGCTTAAGAGTGATGAATTATGTCAAGAAACAGTAAAATTACAGAACACCAAAGACAATAAGAATATCTTAAGCATAGTGAGAGAGAAAAGATAGGATATTTTTAAAGGAGTAACACAACTCCAAGTGCATTACCAACAATAAAATATCAAAAGACAATGCATAATATCTTCAATGTGCTGAGAGAAAATGGTATTTATTTTTAATTCTATATTCGTAATAAAAGGGGGAAAGTAATTTTTAGACAAATGAAAACTGAGACTTAGGGGCCAACAAACCACCACTCTGACAGAAGGAAAATTAGTCCTGATGGATGATGTGAGGAGCAAGAAGGAGTAAAGCACACAAAAGTGAAAAACAGGTGAAATGGTGAGAATAGAAAACAATAATCATAGATTTTTGAAGTTTTGAAAAAAAAATTGATAGAATTAAAATACACAACAGTAATAGCATATAAATCAGGAATGTATAAATAGAAGTTATAAGGTTTTTTAATACTTTTCAGAATAGTAAAGTTAACTTTGATTTTGCTAAGTTATTTGCTGCTGTTTCTAGAGAAACTATTTACAGACTAGAAACAGATTTCTGAAACCAGTAGAAGAAAAAAATGGAAATGAAAGAGAATAAATAAATCTAAAAGAAGGTAAAAAGAAATAGAAAAGGAAATGGAACTTGCATGTGTGTATGGGGTTAGGGGAGAGAATAAAACAAAACATATAATAGTTACAAGCCCAAGCAGGTTAATATTTGTGACAAGTAAAAAAGGAAATCCAAACTCTACCTAAAATACCAGAATTAATTTTTAAAAAATCTAAACATACACTGCTCAAACATCTTAAACAAGAGTACAAAGAGTAAATTTAAAAGGATAGAAAAAGGGGATTACAATTAATGGCAAGTATATGTAAATTTTAAAATATTTTAATAAAAAAAAAAAGAAAATGTATGTCGGTTATAATTTAATATTAAGAAAATGTATGTCGGTTAAAACAGACTTAAAGTGAAAAACTATTGCCAGAGGCAAAGTGTCACTTAAATATGTTAAGCACTTTAGTTGAACAGGAAGACAAGTTGATTTTAAATTTATACACTCAATAACTTTCCAAATAATATTCAGCAAAAATTATTAAGAGAAAAAAGCCAGCAATCATAATGGGACACAATCCACCTTCTTAGACAGGAAAAAAAAGTCTTCAGTATGGATATAGATAAATTTATACAAGGCATTTAGTACAATTGTTTTAATGGACATTATGCCAATTCAGGAAAGAAATGCCAAGATGGGGTTAGGTGTGCCAAAAATTTATTAAGAAAGTTGCCAGTGAAGGACAAAGTAGAAGGAAGCAGGAATATGTAGAGAGAGCCTTTTCACCACAATTCAGAGCTGAAAAGAAAGGGAGAAGGAAGGAAAGAGAGCTGGGTAGGAAGTCTCAGATTACAGTGGGGTTCTATAAATGGTTAGGCCAGACTGATGGGATGGCCTTGAGCCAAAGTTGCCTTTTAGAGGACTTTCATATCCCACAGGAATGGATCTGCACTAATAGCCCCAATATGCTTGGCTGTTGACTGGGAGCAGTCCAGGAGAAGGGTCTTACAAAAATGTGTCAGTGGATCCAGAGGAATAAAGCTAAGGTCTCCAGTCTACTGCACTCCCCACACCAGGAGAGCTGAGTTGCACATGTTCGTAACCACCATACACATATTTAGCAGAAGAGCTGATTGCAGTGTTTTCACTGTAACCACAGACATATTTAGAACTCCATACCTAAAAACTGCAAAACAAATTCTTCTCATTATATACATTTACAAAAATTGACTATGTACTGTATCTATAAATGTATCTATAAATGTATAGGTATAAATGTATCTATAAATATCTATTGAGATCTAGAAATCTCAATACATACCTTAAGGATTGAAATCACACAGACTACATTCTCTGACAGCAATGATCTTAAACTAGAAATCAACAACAAAAAGCAAGCAGAATCTACCACCCTGTCCATATAGATAGGAACTTAGAAACATGTTTAAGTAGCCAGGGAATAAAAGAAGAAAACATAATGGAAATTAGAAAATAGTAAGAACTGAAGTACAATGAAAAACCATATCAAAAAGTTGGTTATAGAACTAAATAATGCTGAAAGAAGTGATTGGCCTAAAATGTTATAAAATAAAAGAAAAACTGAATGTCAGTGGCTAAAGTCCACTTTATGAAGTTAGAAGCAGAGCAGCAAAGCAAACCCAAGAAATGCAGGGAGGGAAATAATTTAAGAGCGGAAATTAATAAAATAGAAAATAAATCAACATAGATTAACAAACACAAATGCCGATCCTCTGAAAAAGACTAATAAAGGTAACAAGCCTCTGGTAAGACTGACCAACAAGTTAAGAGAGAGTGCATAAATAAATACTATCAGGAATGAAATGATGATGTAACACAGAGATCACAGACAGTCAAAATAATGAGGACATTGTTGAAAATTTTTATGTCATTAAATGTAAAATCTCATATGAGACAGACGCAGTCTCAGAAAATCCATCTCATTCAAGAAATAAAAATCCAGAAAAATCTTTTAACCATGAAAGAAATTGAATGTGTAAATTAAAACCCTCCTACATATTAACCTCCACACCCTGATAACATCACTAGAGAGTTCCAGACATTCAAAGAAAACTAATTATAATCTTATATAAGCTATTTCAGATAATTTAAAAGAGCTTCTGTTCCCTCAACTTATTTTATGAATCTATTTAGTGCCCAAATTGACAGTAAAATTTCAGGCAAAGTACTCTCATGGTTGTAGATTTAAAAATCTCAAGTAAAATATTAGTAATCTTTATTGGCAATATATGAAAAGGATAATAATGAACAAAGCAACATAACTAAGGAGAAAAACATTAACTTTAATTTACAAAAGGAGAAGCATTCAATAAAATTCAACATCCATTGATTTTAAAATCACTGAGAAAACATGAAATGGAAGGAAATTTCCTTAACCTGACAAAGGGTATCTACCAAAAGCACTATAGAGGAGGAACTAACTAATGCAATAAAGCAAGAAAAAAAAATTAATGATAGAAGGATTCGAAAGGAAGAAATTGTCAATATTTGTAGACAATATGGTTATGTACAGAGAAAACTGAAAGGAATTTGCACATTCTATCACATTATTAGAGTTAGTAAGTCAAGTTAGTAGAATTGCTGCATACAAAGTATCACAAAACCAATAGAATTTCTAGAGGAAAGTTGAAACGAAATTTTAAAAGGTATTTACAATAGCCTAGAAACATCAAAAATAGCATAGAAAACATCAAAAATCTCAGAAAGATCTTCATTAGATAGGCAAAAGTTCTACACAGAAACTATTAAACACCTGATAACTATTAAATCACATCTATAATACATATGGGGGTTATACTGTGTTGATGGGTTAGAAGACTCAAGGTAGTAAAGATGTCAATTCCCTTCAAATTGATCTACAGGATCAATCTAACTTGAATAAAAATCCCATTCATATTTTAAAGTTCCTATGTCCAATTTTTATATTGCTAACATATACAAATTGATTTTTATACATTGAATTTATAGTTCAGGACATTACTTAGCTAATTAGTAGCTTTTTCACAGATCCCTAAGACAGTCTATGTGATCATGTTATCAGCATATAAAGTCAGTTTTACTTCTTCCTTTCTAAACTGTATACCTTTTATTTTTCTCTTGTTTTATTTCTTGTCTCTATTAAAATGTTGGATAGAGCTGGTAAGAGCACACTTATGAGCCACATTTCTAGCCCTAGGAAGAAGGCATTAAACATCTTACCATTAAGCATGTTAGCAATAGAGTCTTTTGAAGACAACCTTCCTTTTATCAGGTTAAAGGATTCTTTTTAGTCCAAAGTTTTTATCATGAATACATGCTGGAATTCAATGTTTTTCTATGTAGATGATCAATCTGACTTTTATTTTATAATGTGTTAGTATGAATTACACTGATTGATTTTCAAAGGCTAACCTAATCTTAAATTCTTAGGATAAATCCCAATGATCATGATGTATTATCCTTTTTACATATTGCTGGATTCAGATTGCTAAATCTTTGTTAAAGACTTGTTTCTTTAGAGATGCAAACATCCTCAGGAAAACCTTGGCAAACTGAATTCATCCATACAGTAAGAGAATCATAAATAATAACTAAGTAGGATTCATTCTAGGGATGCAAGGATGGTTCAACATATGCAAATTAATCAGTGTCATTTACCACATCATCCAAAAGAAAGATAAAAATTAATCATTTCAATAGATACTGAAAAACATTTGAAAAGATTCAACAACTATTTATGGGGAAAAATATCAACATAGTAAAGGGCATATTTAACAAACCTACAGCTAATGTAATACTCAAGGATGAAAAATTGAAAACTCCCCCTAAGATCAGAAATAAGACAAGGATGTCCAGTCTTACCACTACTAATTAATGTAGTATTGGAAATCCTAGGAAGAGCAATTAGACAAGAAAAAGATGTTAAAGAAATACCAATTAGAAAGAAGTAAAATAATCACTATTTGCAGATGACATGATAATGTATAGAGAAAACGGTAAATATTCCACAAATAAAAAACTACTAGAAATAAGAAATGAACACAATAAAGAGGCAGGATACAAATCAATACATAAAATTCAGTTGCATTTCTTTATATAAACAGTTAATTTGAGGGAAAAGAAATTAAGAAAACAATCCTATTTAAAATGATATTCAAAAGGATGAAATACTCAGGAGTAAACTTATCAAAGGAGGGTAAGGACCTGTATACTGAAAGTTTTAATGTTTATTCTTTCAATTCATGAGCTTTTTTATTTCTTTATGTCTTCTTTTATTTCTTTTAACACAAAGAAATAGGAAGTTTCATTAATTGAAAGAATAAACATTGTTAAAATGGCTCTATTACCTAAAATAATCCACTGAATCAATGCAATACCTATCAAAATCCCAAGGACATTCTTCAAGGAAATAGAATAAATAATTCTAAAATTTGTATTGATCACAAAACAGCCTGAGTAGCCAAAGCAATCCTGAGAGAAAAGAAGAAAAATGAAGGTTATCATGCTCACTCACTTCAACTATACTACCAAGTTATTAAGTTAAAACAGTATGGTATTGGAAATAAAACAAAAATACAGAACAATGAGAATTGAGAATACAAAAATAAACTCACACTCATATGGGCAGTTAATCTATGACAAAGGAACCATTGCCATACAGTGGGGAAAGGAAATCCTCTTCAATCAATAGCGTTGGAAAACTTGGACACCCACATGTAAAAAAATGAAACTAGGTCATTATCTGACTCCACAAAAATTAATTCAAATGGATTAAAGACTTGAAAATAAGATCCAACACCAGAGATACAGACTAAAACATAGCCGACACATTCCTGGACGTTTATCTCAAAGATGTATTTGGAGATTCAACTCTGATGGCAAGGGAATAAAAATAACAAATTTGACATCAACTTAAAAGCCTTTGTATAATGAAAAAATTTCCAAAAATAGAAAAGTGACCTATGCATTGGGAGAAGATATTTGTACATCACACCTCTGATGGGGGTATACAGAACATACAAAACTCATCGAACTCACAACAAAAACCAAACAATGCAATCAAAAAATGGGCAAAAGACCTATATAGACACCTCTTCAAAGAAGACACCAAGATGGCCCATGGGCATTTGAACAAATTCTCAACATCACTGATTGTAGGGATATACAAATCAAAACCACAATGAGATGTCACCTCACACCTATGAGAATGGCCTATATCAAAAAGACTGGAAACAAACTAGTGTTAGTGAGAGTAAGAACCAAAAGGAACTTTAAATGACTGTCGGTGGGAATGTAAATTTGTGCAATTTCTGTGGAAAACAGTATGATGATTCTTTAGAAAACTGAAAATGGAAATATCATTTGATTCAACAATATCATATTTAGGTATTTATCCTAAGAATATGAAAACACTAATAAAGAAAGATTTATGCACCCCTCTGTTCATAGCAGCTTTATTTACAATAGCCAATATGGAATCAGTCTAAATGCCCATTGATAGATGGCTAGATAAGGAAATTGTTGTAGATATACACAGTGGAATACTGCTCAATTATTTAAAAAATGAAAGTATGCCTTATGTGACAATATGGCTAGTCCTTGAGGTGCTTATGCTAAGTGAAATAAATCAGAAAGTGAAAGACAACTAGTGGATGGTTTCATTCATTTGTGCAATATAATATTGAAGAAAACACTCTTAGACTGCAAAAAATCATGGTTATTAAGAGGGGTACAGGAGGAAAAAAGGAGAATAGGAGGTAATGCAAGAGTCTAAGTGGTACTAGAGCTCTGGTGGCAGGTGTGCGAAGCGTGTGCATTGTCAAGGTGTGACTTTACTCCTGAATTTATATAGTTTTATAGATGGTATTTTTCATTTCTATGTTCATGAAGAATATTGGTGTATAGTTTTCATGAAGTGTTTTGTTTGGTTTTGATAGCATGATAATGCTAGCTTCATAAAAACTAGTTGGAAAGGATTCCTCCATCTTCTATTTTCTGAAAGAGACTATGTATAATCAGTATATTTTTTTTCTTATGTGTTTGTTAGAATTCATTAGTGAAGCTATCTGAACCTGTCATTTTATTTATGGGGATATCTATTTCTATAATAGATTTAGAGCTATTCAGGTTACCTATTTCTTCTCATGTGCTTTGATGATACATGACATGTCCTTCAATGAATGTATCTATTTCACTTAAATACTTGGCTCTATTGGCATCAAGTTGGCATCATATTCTTTTATTATCCTTTAATGCCTATAGGATCCATCATAGTAATTTTTACTCCTGGAACTCTTTTATTCCTGTTGATAATTTATGTCTTCTTTCTCATTTTTCTTCATTAGTCTGATTAGTTTACCAATTTTACTTATCTTCTCAAAGAACCGGCTTTTGGTTTCATTGATTTTTCTCTATTGTTTATTCATGTTGTATGTCAGTAATTTCTGTTCCTATCTTTATTATTTCCTTCCTTCTGTATACTTTGATTCAATTTGTTCTTTTCTACTTTATTACAGTGGAAGCCTAGATAATTGTTTTGAGTCTTCCTTCAATTCTAACATAAGCACTTAGTGTTGTATAACTCCCTGTAAGCACTGCTTTAGCTGTCCTGCACAAAATTTAAGTTGTACTTTCATTTTCATTCACTTCAAAATATTTTCTATTCTGATTACCTCTTTGACCCATGCATTATTTGTAACGATAATGTTTAATCGCCAAATGCTTGGGGATTTTCCAGGTATCTTTCTGTTATTGATTTCTATTTTAATTCCATTGCAATAAAGAAACATGTAATATATGATTTCAACATTTTGAATATTCACTGAGATTTACTTTAGGGCCCACAATATGTTTTACCTTTGGTGACTATTCCATTTTTTTTTAAATGTATATTCTGTTGATTTTGGATGGAGTATCTTGTAATATCAGTTAAGTGAAGTTGATTGACTTCAACATCATTACTAATTTTCTATTTGTTCTATCAATTCCCAATAGAAGAATGTTGAATTCTCCAAATATAATGTGGATTTGCTTATTTCTTTATTCAACTTATCAGTTTGTAAAACTTCATTTTTTTTTATTGAAGCAACTTTGGTATATTACACTGTGTATTATTCAGAATATAGGATCACACCTCTTCAGATGTATGTTACCATACTACCAAGACTATCCTACCATAGTCCACTACGATCCCTCCATATATTCTTCTCCCTATCCTCTCCCTATTTTATCAATTTTTTTACTCATATAGTTTGAAGCTATTTCATTAACTGCATACACATTTAGGATTATTATGTCTTATTGATTTTGCTATGTCCTTTGCCATTATGCAATGTCCCTATTTATCCTTGAATAAATTTATGCTTTGAAGTATTTTTGATCTGACAGTAATATTTTCATGATATTTCTTCTTTTATCTATTTACACTTAACCTACCTTTGTTTATATTTAAGAGGATTTCTTCTAGATGGCATAGTTTGGGTCTTCTTTTCTTTTCCCCAAGCTGAAAATCTCTGTCTTTTAGTTCAAGTGTTTAATATTTATATTTAATGCAGTTATCAATGTTTGGGTTTAAATCTATCTCCCTATTTGTCTTCTATTTCTACAAACTTTTCTTTGTTCTTTTAATCCTCTTCTCTTGCCTTCTATTGGACTGCTTGATTTTTTTTTTTTTTTGTTAAAGATTTATTTCATTTATTCATGCATACAAGAACTGGGGTGTAGGCCAGAAGTGGTGGGGGTGAGAGGTTTCATCAGAGGAAGGGTGGGGAGCAGAACAGGCAGATCTATTGAAATATACTGTTGAGGGGAGCAGTGGGTGAGACAGGAGAGGTCTGCTGTGCCATGTGTGTCAGGTCTGTGGCCAGGGATCCAATTCATGTTACAGCAGCTGGTAACTGCTTGATAGCGCTGAGACTTTAACCCCTGAATCACCAGGGAGGTCCCTTGATTATTTGTTAATAATTCCATTTTAATGTAAACTACTGTCTTCACAGGTCTATCTATCTATCTATCTATCTATCTATCTATCTATCTATCTGGTGATTCATTTGGAATTTTAATATGCGTCTTTAGAATTATTAGTTTACCTCACATTTAGTGTAAAACCTTACAACAGATTACCTCCACATCTCTCTTTTCATTCTGTACTATTTTGTCACATCATTTACTTCTACATATACTACAAATCCCATTTTTATTGAGGTAAGATTGGCTTGCAATACTGCATAAGTTTCAGATGTACATGTAAACACTTTAATAGTTGTATATACCACCAAAATCCTCATTACTATTCACCACATCCAACCAATCCTGTCTGTTTATTCAGTTCACCTCCTCACTCCTCAATCATTTCCCTTCTGGTAACCACTATTCTGTTGTCAGAATCTGAGGGGTTATTTTTAATTTATTTCATTTGCTCATTTGCTTTGTTTCTTTATCTCCCTTACACAAGTCAAATAATGTGGTATTTGTCTTTTCTTCTTCTGACTCATTTCACTTAGCATAAACTCAAGGTTGATTGAGTTGTCACACAGTGCTTTTTTTATGCTTTAAACTAGTTATTTTTTCAAAATATTAAAAAATAAGGGGGATAACTCTTATTTTTTCTTTTATTTACCATTTCTGCCATCTTTATTTCTTTGTATAGGTCCTAATTTTCACCTGAATAATTTTTCTTCTACATGAAGAACTTTTTTTTTTCCACATTTTAAAAGACTTTATTTTTAGGGAAATTTTAGCACTTTAAAAAAAGAGAAATGGCATAAAGATTTTTCTATTCTTTTTCCAGCTCTAGGAGAAATACATTTTACAACACAAAAATATCAACAGATACCATTTGTACAGGATTTCCCACTTATTCCTTATACTACTGTGGTGACTTGGGGCAATTTGCCAACCCCACTGAGGAGACAAAAGCTTGCAGAGGTGGCAGTATATAAATTTTATCAATCATTTCACCAGAGCTTCTCAAATTTTATCCTACGTCATCAGCAGGACATGTCAACATTAGCTGCTGGGCTGGCTGCATATAGGTGAGGCGTAAGGACGTGCACTTCTTTTTTTTTTTTTAATAATTAATTTTATTTTTCAATGTCTGCTTTCTTTTCTAGGTGTAGTTCCCATAGAGTTTCCACCACCAATTCACCCGTGCACCATCACCAAAGTCCCTTGTGCTCTCCCATCCCGGCCTTGATCCCACTCCCTCTCTCTTCCCTGCGGATGACTGGGATGACTCTGATTTGTAGTTGTCTGTTTATTTTTCTTTTGTTGTGTTGTGGTTTTATTGTTGTTTTGTTATTTTTTAAAGGACATGTACTTCTAACATCTTCCCAGGTGATGCTGATGCTGCTGGTCCAGGGACCTCAGTTTGAGAACCACTGACATGGATTACAGAAACAAAAACAAAAGATGACATTTACCATCACAGTACACCTGGAGAGTTACAGTGAGCTGAAAGGGCTGGTAGATATATCTGATCTAGGGTCAAAGCAAAGGAGACAGTCTGTAACATGTCCAGGCCAATGACGTGGGCCACCCAGGCAGTGGGTCATTCTTACATGAAGAACTTTTAATAGTTCTTATAGCATTGGTTCACTTGTGATGATTTCTCTCAGATTTGATATCTCTGAAAAAAAAACCTTTATTTTTTCTTCATTAATATGTATTATTCTTTAAGTAATTATTTATTTCATTTATTAACTCAACTCTTTGTAAATATATTTCAGCTTATGATAGAATTTTAGGTAAAAATATATTGTTTCCATCAACAATTTAGATATATTGCTCCATTGACTTTTGGCATGTACAGTTCCAGAGGACCTGTCTGCCGTTCTTATCATTGGTTCTTTATGTGTAAAGCATCTCTCATATACCCCCACCAGTTGCTTTTAAGATTTTTCTCTGTTATTGCTTTTAGCATTTATAGTAGTATATGTCTGCACAAGGATGAAACTAGACTACTACCTCCACAACATGCACAAAAATCAACTCAAAATGGATGAAAGAATTGAACATAAGATCTGAAATCATAAAATATATAGAAGAAAACACTACATGACAAATATATCAGTAACATCATTAAAGACTCAACCTCCAAAGCAAAGAAAGTAGAGGAAAAGATAAACAGCTGGGATTACATCAAACTAAAAAAGCTTCTGTATAGCAAAAGAGACATTAGCCAAAACAAAGAGACAACCTACTGATTGGGAGAAAAGTTTTTCTCCATACCAACTGCTAAGGGACTCATCACAAAAATCTATGAAGAACTCACATGACTTAACAAAAACAAAGTAAATAACCCACTCAAAAAATGGGCTGAAGACCCCAGTCCGGGACACAGAGGACACAGCAGTTGTCGCGATGTTGATGCCCAAGAAGAACCGGATTGCCATTTATGAGCTCCTTTTTAAGGAGGGTGTGATGGTGGCCAAGAAGGATGTCCACATGCCTAAACATCCCGAGCTCGCAGACAAGAACGTGCCCAACCTTCATGTCATGAAGGCTATGCAGTCTCTCAAATCACGAGGCTATGTAAAAGAACAGTTTTCCTGGAGACATTTCTACTGGTACCTTACCAATGAGGGTGTCCAGTACCTCCGTGATTACCTCCACCTGCCCCCTGAGATTGTGCCTGCCACACTGCGCCGCAGCCGTCCTGAGACTGGCAGGCCACGACCCAAAGGTCTGGAGGGTGAGCGGCCTGCAAGATTGACCCCAGGGGAAGCCGATAGAGACACCTACAGACGGAGTGCTGTGCCCCCTGGTGCAGATAAAAAAGCCGAGGCTGGGGCTGGGTCAGCAACTGAATTCCAGTTTAGAGGAGGATTTGGTCGTGGACGTGGTCAGCCACCTCAGTAAAGTTGAAAATTGTTTTCTGTTAAATAAAACGGTAGCCAGAAAAAAAAAGGGGGGGGGGGGCTGAAGAAGATTTCTCCAAAGAGGAAATGCAAATGGCCAGCAGGATTATGAAAAAATGTTCAACATCCCTTATAATCAGGTAAATGCAAATCAAAACCACAGTGAGATACTATGTTACACCAGTGAGAAAAGCACATATTAAAAAAAAAACTAGCAACAACAAATGTTGGCCAGAATGTGGAGAAAAAGATACTCTCCTACACTGCTGGTGGAATTGCAAACTGGTCCAACCACTATGGAAAGTAGTGTGGAGGTTCTCAGACTACTAAAAATGGAGTTACCATATGACCCAGCAATTCTACTCCTAGGAATTGACCCAAAGGACACAAAAAAATTAATTCAAAAGGACACCTGCACCCATATGTCTATTGCAGCATGATCCATAATAGGTTAGGCTATGGAAACAACCCAAATGCTCAAAAATAGGTGACTGGATCAAGAAGATGTGGCACATATACACAATGCAATATTACTCATCAGTCAAAAAAGATAAATTCATGCTGTTTGCAGCAACATGGATGAAGCTGGAAGAGATTATGCTCAGTGATATAAGTCAGAAGGAGAAAGAAAAATATTGGATGGTTTCATTTATAGGAGGAATGTAGGAGAAGGTATTGAGAAAAAAATTGGCAAGCAACTATAAATCAGAGACATTCTGCAGAGGAAAAGGTAGGGAGAAGAATCAGAGAAGGGGAGGGAGGAGCATAAGGGACTATGATAATGGTGCACTAGTGAACTGCTGGTGGGAATTCTATGGGGATTACACCTGAGGGGAGAAAGCAAATATTGTACAAAAATGAACAATGATGTAAAATACATACAAATAAATATTAAAAAATAGTCTGTGTCCACAAATACACTGATTCAAAAGAATACCTGCACCCCTATGTTTATAGCAGCACTCTTTACAATAGGTAAGACCTGGAAACATCCTAAATGCCCCAAAACAGATGAGTGGATCGGGAAGCTGTGGTACATATACACGATGGAATACTACTCAGCAATCAAAAAAGAAAAACTAGACTCATTCATAGGAACATGGATGGAACTGGAAGGGATTATGCTCAGCGAAGTAAGGCAAAAGAAAAATACCAGATGGTTCTTCCCCTACAAGGAATATAAGGGAACCAAATAAGGATCAAGGAAAGGAATAAGAACAACAATAATAATAACAATAAAGACACAAAAACCAAAAATGAAAAGACAAGGACAAATTGGGGACACTTGGTAGGGAGGGGAGAGGAGGAGGGTTGAGGGCGGATGGGAGCATGGGGGACTGAGGTGATGGTGCACTGGTGATATGGTGTTGGGGAATACATGGGGATTACAATTGATGTCATATATATATAAATTTAAAAAAAGTCTGTGTAATGATATGGTTGCTATTGAGTTGGAGCTTATCAGATCCATGGATTTAGAGTTTTCTTCATATCTGAAGGAAAATTTAACATTTACTCAAATATTTCCCCCATTTGTGCTCTCCTTCAGGGATTCCAATTGCATGTGTTAGGTATCTTGATATTGTTCTATAGTCTGATACTTTTTCAATTTTTTTTTATTTTGCAGACTTCATTTTGAACACTTTCTGTTGTGTCTTCAAGTTTATAGACCTTTTCTTCTCTGTCTTTAATCTGCTATAAATTCAATTCAGTATACTTTTTGTTTCAGGTAAATATTCTTAAAATTTTGATTTTGTTGCTTATATTTTCTGTTCATCTTGTATATCTTTGAATACACACACTCACGCACATATATATAATTCATGTTTCAATGTCTTTGTCTGCTACTTCCATCACTTCTATTATTTATAGGTATGTTTGCATTCATTGATTAATTTTTCTCTCCTGGTGGTGGGTCCTATTTCCCTGCATCTTTTACGCCTGGTGATTCTTTATTGGATGTCAGACATTGAAATATTTATATTGGTAAATGCTACATTTTTAATACCCCTTAAAAAGTGTTAATTTTTTTGGCATGCAGTTAATTGGAATCATTGGATTCTTTTGAAGCTTGATTTTAATCTTTGTTAAAGTAATTCAAGAACAGTCTTTAGTGTAAAGTTGATTTATGCCCATTACTAAGGCAATGAGCTTCTGAAAACTTCAGATATATATTAGTCAGTGTTCTCCAGAGCAACAGAATAGGATGGATGTATATCTGTATATATTCCCACACTTGTAGAAAGCTTATGTATATATATATATAAAAAGAATCATATATATATGAGTCATAAGTTATGTGTTTATATATATATCCTAAATATATATGTAAAGGAGTCATATACATATACATTCAGAGAAGCAACACTGGCTTAATTAAAGCTTAAAATAAAATAACATCAACCTTATCTATACATATTTTCTTTACAATCAGAGATAGTATGGTGAGTTCAAGGTTTTGTGTGTCTTCATTCATTCATTCGCTTCACAAGCATTTGTTGCTTAGTTACTATCTGTTAGCCATTATTTTAGGTACCAGAAAAATAGATATTAATCAACTTTCAAGGAGTTTTAAAAATAAAAATATTCCCTCAGCCAGGCAACTGACAATAATTACTATACTAACAAAAGACATGTAACTGAGTGCTTACTATTTGCATTAATCCCTTTATATAGATTATTTAATTTAATCCTTTCACATTGTTCAGTATGCACTATTTCTTGATTTTAAAATAAACAAATAAGGCACAGCAACATCTAATAATTTGCCCAAACTTCATGACTCAGAAAAAGCAGAACCAAGATTTTCTCTTAACAACTGAAGTTTTTCTGCTCATCTTTCTATCACTTTCTTTCAGATGACACCACTCTGGTTTCCTTTGGGGAGCTCTCCCTTTTCCCTTTGGTGAGGTGGTTCAGCTGGAACTGACTACCTAGTTCTGGGTTCAAGAACAGCTGTCATTTAGCAGTATAGTCCTGGCTGCAGTGATTGGATTAGACATGTGCATGTGACATATAAGAGACCAACAGGATTCAAGTTTGAAAAGTTTATTGGTTCTTTAGGGGGAAAGTTTCCTTTATACTGGAATAGTAGCTGCTATCTATAAAGAGGTCTGGGGGATTCTCTGTTGTGAAGAACGAAGTCAAGAAGAAGAGACAGAAATTGGAAACTGAATCCGGAAGATTTGATTTAAACTGTGGATCCTGCCATGGCATCCTGCTACTTTTTTGCACTGTCTAGCCTTTTCAGTTCCATGAGCCTCGGGTTGGGTTTTCTAATACTTGCAAAAAGCAATCTTTTATTTTATTTTCACTTCTTCCCTTTTGTACCCTTTTGTACATCTGAAGCCAAATGTCATGGAGATGAACCAATGCTAAGAGAGAGGGTCGTCCACATGGCACAGCAGACCTCTCCTGCTGTGCCCGCTGCTCCCCTCAGCAGTGTGCTTCCGTTGGTCTGCCTGTTCTGCTCCCCGCTCTCTGTGGTGAATCCTCTCACCCCCCCACACCTCTGGCCTGTGCCCTAGTACTTGTATGCATAAATAAATAAATCTTTAAAAAAAAAAGAGAGAGAGGGTCGTAGATTACCTAATGCCAGCACAGACCAAGCCAATCACCCTTCACTGGAGGGGGAAAGCCTAGTGGAGGGTGGCTGCACCCAATGTTATGAGGAGACCTTATCTTGGGAGTGGCAATCACAACAGCAAGCATTAATTTAGCCTATGAGATGTATTTCATCACAGGTTTATGAAGCCCTTGATAGAAAAATTAAATCTGACATCAGTTCTCAGGTCAACGAACATTGTTACTGCCTCCCAGTAGAGCGATCTCAGACACTTGAGGACCCTCTCTCCCTGAGGATTGAAGTCACCTTCGTCAGCTCAGTTAATGGGACCTGAGCCACCTCCAAGAGTGACTGAGCCTCTAGAAGACCCTCATTCTGAGGGACTAACACAGCCCTTGGAAAGTATGGAATAACAGAGGCCTCCCGGGAGGCACAAGGGGTTAAGCATCAGTGCTATGAAGCTCTCCGCAGCCACTGCAGCACAAGTTTGATTCCTCGCCAGGGAATTAACCCACACAGTTCTGCAGTCTCACCTGCTGCTCCCCGCAGCTGTGTAGTTCAGTCAATCTGTCTGTTCTGTTCGCCCTTCTGTCTCTGGTGAGTCCTCTCACCCCCACACCTCTGGCCTGTTCCCCAGTTCTTATATGCATAAATAAATAATAAAAACAAAAAAACTTTGAAAAAAGCATGGAGTAACTTATATAAGTTACTCTAAGATAAGATCTCTATCAAGCCACAAGCTCATATCCATTCCTTGACCCTGTTGCCATCTTGTCTTCGCTCCCGCCCCATACAGGTTCAGAAAGAACTTTACCTCCTCATCTTTTTTTTTTTTAAGATTTATTTATTTATGCATACAAGAGCTGGGGTACAGGCCAGAGTCGCAGGATGTGAGAGGATTTACCAGAGACAGAGCGGGAAGCAGAATAGGCAGATCGACTGAAACACACTGCTGAGGGGAGCAGCGGGCAAGGCAAGAGGTCTGCCATGCCATGTGGGTCCCCCCCCTGGCCGGCAGCAGGGATCGAACTCGTGCTGCAGTGGCTGCGGTTTGCTTCATAGTGTGTTGCTTAACCCACTGCGCCACCAGGGATGGCCCTACCTCCTCATCTTTTATATTAAGGTCAGACTTCAGAATTGGTATGTAGCTGATTAGACCACTAACATTCTTTTAAACAGCTGACATGAAATCATTCCGAAAAGTCATGTATTTTTCTCTGTGTTGGTGATGATGGTTCGTCATTTTCAGGCCGCAGAAGTATAAACTTATTATTCATGACAGATGTAAAAAGGATGTAAATAGCACAATGTTTAGCACCCTGGCCCACAGTCACTTTGCCCATAATTAAAGATGACCATTACACTAGGCATTTGTGCCACAGAACAAGATGAGTTCATACTTCCCCTCTAGACAAGGGTGGGGGACAAAAGGGAAATGGAGACAAAGGGACATAAATGTTTCTTCCCCTAGATAAGTTTGAAGCTATAATAAAACATAATTTAGGATTTTGGTGAATAATTTATGCTTATCTAAAAGAAAAATAATGACTTTCATCATATTTAATCTCTTTCTTACTGAATTCTAGAAACTGATATCCTGGGCTGGAGCTTCCAGAAATCCACAGCAGGTCTGCCTGTTAATGTGCCCTGGAGAGTGCTTCCCATTACCTACAGTAGCCTCGGAGGTTCCCTTTGGCTCCTCTGAGATAACGGAGAGAAAGGATGAAAGGTAAAGAACCAGAAAAATCTGATCTGATAGTGGTGCCACTAGAGTGGCACCAGAGCTGACAATTGTCTCATGGGCTTCCACGGAACCTTGAAGTTCCCCTCTGGGTCTCTATAACTAAATCCTTTGATCGAGACATAAGTCTCTGAGGCTAACTGCTTATGACTCCCCACAGTCAGACACCCAACACTATTCCCTCCACCTCCTTCTGCTGAGGTCTCTTTGTTCCCTGCAGGAAGCTGGGGAGGCAGTATCCTCTTAAAACAGCCTCACCCTTCCTGAAGTTATTTGGGACTGGACGCTTCTGACTTTCATAGTAGTGCAGTGATTCCTCAACACTCACTCCTCTGCTGCCACAGGCAGCTTCCATCAGCCTTGAAACTTCTATTTCAAGCATCAAAGTTCCAGTCCCGCTGTCCTTCCAACCAAGCATGGCACGTATCAAATTCTTTTAATGGTGCTCTATTCAGCTTCTGTACTAGACCTGAGATGCGGGTGAAATGTGCCCTCATTTCCCCGCAAGTGGAGACTATGAGCAATATCACAATGCAACTTTCTCAAAAGACTGCAACATCTGACTTTTCAGCTCCACAATGCTCATGGTGGGGTGTTTTTTTTTTTTTTTAATTGGACAGTTTTTTAAAAAAAGATTTTTACTTATGTATGCATACAAAGCTGGGATACAGGCCAGCAGTGCGGGGGGTGAGGGAGCGAGAAGATTCACCAGAGACAGAGTGGGGAACACCAAAATTCACCTTTTAGTATAGAGCTCTCAGTTTTGACAAGTGCATACAGTAATATAACTACCACCACCACAATCAAGATATGGAATGTCATTATCCCCAAGTTCCCTTGACTGTAATCAGTTCCTTCCCTCCTCTCTAGCACCAGAGAGCCGCTGATCTGTTATCGGTCATTAATGTTTTGCTTTTGCAGAATGTCATATGAATGGATTCATTCAACATGAAGCTTTTGAGTTTGGCTTCTTTCACTTAACATAACGTTCTAGAGATTCATTCATATTGCCCTGATTCTTTGAGATTTTCTATGTAGAAAGGACATACTTTGAATATAACTTTGCTTCTTCTTTTATAACCCATATCCTTTTCTTTTTCTTGCTTTATTGCATTAGCTAGGACCTCCAGTAAAATTTTGAATAAAAAATGGTGAGAACATACATTCTTGCCTTATATCCAATTTTAAGAATTAAGAGTTTTCTGGAATACCTCTCACTAAACTTGTAGTAGGAGAGCAATATTCCTAACTTTTCCCACCGAAGAGCATAACTCCTACTCACTGACAACCCTGTCCCCCCAAATTTCAACTTAACTATGACCTTTATAACTTTAGCCTCTATTGTATTTTGAGGTAGATAGGGTATGGAATCACTAAACCACTTGCAAGATGCCTCCTTATAAGCCCTCCATATGTATTCTAGCACCTCATTTTTGGAATGAGGGTGGCATTTGCCACCTGTTTTTTGTTTTGTTTTCCAGCATTTGATTTCAATCAAAACTAAGTCATTCTCACACAGACAGTAATGCTATTTTCTTTTTACAAGTGAGGAAAAGTTAGGCTCAATTTTTCTAAGGTTAATTTGCCCAAAGTCATATAGCTAGGAAACAGCATGATTCAAACTCAGTTCTGTCAGGTCCAAAGAGGGTATTCTTCCCACTAGGTTATGTCAGTATAGATAGAAAAAATCAGGCAGTGTTTATCTCTCCCCATATCCATATATAAATCTAAGATGGCTAAGGTATTTCTAAATTCAGTTTAATCCTTCCAGAAGACCATGCTATGACTAATAGAGGAAATAGTGTTGTATTTGTCCTCCAAATGGCCATGAAATAGTAATAATCTTGTATCCTGAAGCAGGTGATGAGGTCAAGAGCTGACAAACTCTAATTATCAACACTGATCCCCTCAGGTCTTCCTTGAATAAACTAGACAAGAAATCAGGACTGACAATATGGATTCTGTTTTAGTCAAGAAATTTGACCATATGTCTCTAAATCAAGTAGTCTAAGCCAACTCACCCCTGTGACTACTTCAGAAAACTAAGGCTCCACCTGGACATCACTTCATGCTAATGAGAAGGAGGCAGGTATTAAGTAGAAGTTTAGGATTGAAATTGTCCCCACTAAAATCGCAAACTAAAAGGAACACAACTACTGTCATCCATAGTCTTAGATAAGTGAAGAAATCTTTTCAATGTTTTCTCCAAAAAGACTTTTCCTAGGAGATATACATTTTAAGTTAAAAGGAGGCATCTCCATAGTTCCATTGGTACACAAAGAATTGAAAACAGAAGCTTAAAAAAATAAAACCTGTACATCAATGTTCATGGTAGCATCATTCACAATAGCTAACAAAATAGAAGCGATCTAAATATGCATGGAGATGAATGGGTAAACAAATATGGTATTTCCATATAATGGAATATTATTCAGTCATAAAAGGAGCAAAGTACTGATGTATGCCACAGTATGGATAGACCTTAGAGATATTATGCTAAGTGGGATAAAAAAAAACAGACACAGAAGTCCATACATTATCAGATTCCATTTATACAAAATATCCAGAATCAGTAAATCCAGAGACACAGGAAGCAGATTAGTGGTTTCCAGGGGATAGGAGAATGGAAGAATAAGAACTGACTGCTAATAGATATGGGGTTTCCTTCTGAGGTGATGAAAATTCTGGAATGAGAATGATGAAAGTTTTGGAACAAGATAATGGTAACAGTTGTATAACTCTATGAATGTACTAAATGCTAGTGAAGTATATGTTTAAAATGGTTAACACAGTAAATTCTTGTGGGTATTTTAACATACAAACACACAAATGTGTATTTTACCACACACAAACAAGAGGGTTCTCTGCTGTAGAATCAGGATATGGTTGTCTAGCCATGTCATTTCCTGAAAAAACTCTTTTGCCTAATTCAGTCCCTTGTCATATCCCACCAGGATTATCTCCGTAACAGCCTCCTACCTAATTCCCTGGCCCCAGCTGACCTTACTTGTACTCCAACTACAAACTTTTCACAATATTAAAATGAGTATGTCATCTTTGTTTAAAATCTTTCAACAGCTCCTAAACTCCCACTGCAGAAGGAGCACATCCCTTCCCAAGGTATCCAAAGGCACGTCATGACATTATATCGGTCCTCCCCTTGTGGCCCTCCATCGAAGGTGTACCCTGATACCCTGAGAGGGTAACTCACCCACTGTTGTATCATTTCTGGTGCATTGTTGGTGCAGAGTAAATATTTGTGGTATGACGCAACCAGGGTACAACCTATCTATCTGAGCCAGCTCCTGCTATTCCCCCAATACCCTGCACTGTAGCCAAGCCAAGTCCTCCAGTAAGTCATGCTAAGCTGTGCATCTGAACCTTTGTACACACTGGTCTCTCTGTTGGTCTATCTGTCAATCTGGGCAAACTGGGATCCATCCTTGAAGATACAGTTCAAGTGTGCATTCTTCTGTGACTGTCAGTCACTTCCATCTCCCTGTTCCCATAGCACCTCGCTCAGCCCTTTGTGGCAGCACTAAGCGTGTCGTCGTGGGACCATTTATTTACTTCCCTGTCTCTCTAACTGAACCATGGGGACTGAGGAACTTGTCTTAACACCACCCCCCCCACCCCCACCATGTGGTTCTCAAGGAATAAACAAAAAGTAAGTAATTTGTCTTAGAGGATCGACCTGGGGAATTATTGATTTATTTATTTATTTTTGCACAGGAGGAAATGTCTGAATTAAACTGGAGACGGAGGGCAGCTGTCGCTGAATCTCTCCAAGTCATTTTATTTACTTGGCTGTGGTAAAAGGTAAAATGGAGAGGAGTCAGACACTGAGTGGACGGGGTGGGGAACTGGAAGAACCTAAGGAATATTTCACCTTCACTGAGCACCTCTCTTTCTGAAGGACCCTGCCATGCACTCACTAAGCAGATCAGAGAGTGAGTAACCTCCCACTGAGCCTGAATCTTTGAGATCCCATCCTGAAAATGAAAGTTGTTTTCTTCACATCATTGTTCCTTTATCACTTGTCTCCTTGTATCTACTATGTCCAGAGGAATATTCCATTGTGATGCTTCTTAATAATGTTGTCTTTCCACTTTGGGTAGAATGTATTTTCCATTCTGTGCCCTGTTCAGCTTCTCATGTTCCATGCGCCTGGGGGCCCCTCATGTGTGCTGCCCAGTCCTCTTGGTTGACACCGTCTGTCCTTCTCCAGCACACAGGAGGTGGTGTGCTTGGCACAGCCCGGCAGCAGACAGGACTCAACAGGGCCTCCCTTTCCTGGCTCTTTCTCAGCCTGTGACTTCAAGCATCAGTAGTGCAAGGGAAAAAAATGGGGAAGGAGAAATCTAGGAATGGGCCAGCATCCCGAAACAGAAGGGAAAGGAATTGATAGTTTTGTTCAGGGTTAAATGTTGTCACTCCCTTGATGTGGGCTTTCTTATGAGGCACTATTATTTCCATTGATGAGTGAAGAAATTAAGATAAAGTGACTTCCCTCAAATTATCCCTGGTCAGCAGCAAGGTCAAGGTTCAAGTCTAGCTGTGTCCACTCCAGCATCTAGGCTTTCTCCCCACCCCTCTACCTCTGGCTGTGAGAGTGGGCAGTCCAGTGGGCGGAGAGAAAGGACCGGCAGCAACTTTGGGTGTTCAAAGAGATAGTCGACTGAAGATTTCAGGAAGGTTTGAGTTCAAGTCTAAAGGACCCAATGTGCCCATGGGATTGTCTGGTTCTCTGCATATGAGGGACTTGTGCCCCGCAAGCCTGGATGTTTTAGAGTTGGGGAGGCAGGGATCCCCAAAGACCCCCAGAAGAGGAGCACTAGCAAGAAGTTGGCAAAGGCTAACCCCCAACCAGTAAATGGAGGACGAGGTTCCCACTCATGGAAACGGAGGTAAAAATCAGACAAGATATTCCAGTGGAGGTTAAGAAAGGCCTCAGTCTCAAGGCCTGGAATGGAGACCATAGACAATATCTCCAGGAATAGGGGCACTCCAGGTTGAAGTTCAATGGCATTGGAGCCAGGACTTAATTTTTATTTCCCCACTAATGTTTTGATGCTTCTGCTTTGCTAATGCTGAAAACACACATATGCCTTAGAGAAATGCAGTGCTCACCTGTGCAAAATTACCAACTGAATTCCTGTACTGACTCATTCATACAGCAAATGCTGGGGCGACTATGGACTAGGTGCTGGGAATAACCAGATAAATAAAACCTAATACCTGCCAGAAGGGAGGCCACCAGAAGGCAGGGAGCAGATGTGTATGTGAATAATCAGACAAAAGTGACCGTGACACATGGAGGTTGTGTCTGAGGTATCATAGTTGATGTGTACTGTGTGTTCCTTGGTGTATGAAGGTAAGAAAAAGTGTCACAGAGGAGAAGCCATTTTTTCTTGAATCATGAGGGATGATGGGAATTTGCCAGTCAGAAGTGGATGGGAAGGGATTGCAGGGAGAGCAAACAACAGAAGGAAACTAACAGAAATGAGAATGTAAACAACACATTTGGAGAGGCAACGGAACCTTGGTGAGCAGGACGCGCGCGCTGTGCCGGCCATAATACTTCGAGGCCTTGGTCAGTCCAGAAAACGAAATGTTCAATGGATGTGATGGTGCCGCAAGTGTTAATACAGAAAAGTGTTAATACAGAAAAGTGTTAATACAGAAAAGTGGAATGATAATAGTAACAAAGAAAGAAAATATGTTTATGGTAGAAGGCAGACCCTTAAAGTTTGACACGATGCCTCTGTCAAGTCCAGCCCATTTCTGTAAGCACACCTGCCAGGGGAGGTACAGGTCTCTTCCCTGAGGTCAAGACCAGCTCTGCGGGCCACAAGAGCAGCACCTGTTCATGCCAGCATGTGTGCTTGACTTCTTCACTCTCCTTTGTGCTGCGTATGTATAGGTGAAGAAGTCAAACCAACTGAAAGTAAGTTAACAGGGTCAGGGGATTATTGTTCCCAAGCCTTAAACTTGGGCTAACTTCTGTTTTTGGCCTAGCGTACATAACAAAGTTATCCTGCCCAGAGAGGCTGTGGGAGACTCCCAAGGTGGAACTTCCACTCCGCTGTGGTGTCAGGCTGAAGTCCCCTCTGCAGGGAGGGCCTTGGAGAAGACTACACTTCACCCTGGCCTGGCCCCCCTCTCCCGCCCTGCACGTGCCTATTAGTAGCCCCTGAGGGTACCTCTTTAGCAGATTATTTGCACATGAATCCTCATCTTAAGATCTCCTTCCTGGGAATATAACACAAGACATTTAGCTTAAGGAGCAAGGGAGAGAAGGCTGTGGCTGCACTTGGTGCTCGCCAGGGCCACATAATGACTCTCCTGCAGCAGCGCCAGATTTAGTGAATAGAAATTTGAATTTCAGATAAACAGGATGCCCAGTTCGTTTGAATTTCACATAACAACAAATAGTCTTTTAGAGTGACTAGGCCCTATGCAATACTTGAGCAATATATACACATCATGTATATACATACACACACATATATACACATACACACAATATATATGTAAAAATTATTCACTGTTTATCTAAAATTCACTTTTTTTGCGTAGAAGGACTGGGGTGTAGGCCAGAGGTGTGAGGAGTGAGAAGATTAAGCAGAGACAGAGTGCAGATCTATTGAAGAGACAGAGCAGAACAGGCAGATCTACTGAAATACAATGCTGCAGTAGGCAAATACAGAGCAGTGGGCAAGACAGGAGAGGTCGGCTGTGCCATATGTGGGTCAGTCCCTAGCTGGGGATGGAACTCAGGCCGTAGCTGTGATAATGCTGAGCCTCAACCCCTAGGCCACCAGGGAGGCCCAACCGAAAATTCACTTTTAACTGAGCATTCTTGTATTCTATAAGCCAATCCTGAGAAAGAGCCCTTGGTCAGGCTTCATGGGTCCTTTCATTTAAGAACTTTTTAAAAAAATTATTTATAAGGGCCTCCCTGGTGGCGCAGTGGGTTAAGCAAACTGTAGCCACTGCACACGAGTTCCATCCCTGCTGCTGGCCACGGAGGGGACCCACATGGCGCAGCAGACCTCTCCTGCCTGGCCTGCTGCTCCCCTCAGCAGTGTGTTTCAGTCAGTCTGCCTGTTCTGCTCCCTGCTCTGTCTCTGGTGAATCCTCTCACCTCCCATGACTCTGGCCTGTACCCCAGCTCTTGTATGCAAAAATAAATAAATCTTAAAATTTTTAAAAATTATTTATCAAATAATACTATATTTAATAAAAATGAATAAAGTTCAGTCTAAATTTATTATCATTGATTCATTATTATTATTATATTCATTTTTCCCTTCTACTTTAAAAGAAATGAAAACATATTCATGGCCCGAGGCACCAAACCTACTATGCCTAAATGATAGGCCTGCCTGTCACAAGCTTCTGAGAAGCCTTGAATGCCCTGATCTTGAAGGCCATTTCTTCATCAAACATTGTTCAACTAAGAGCTTGGTCTTTCAGGAAGCCAGTCCTAGTTGGGAGTGTGGACAGGAGACCAAAGAATGGAATTTTTGGAAGAGGGAGAAACTGCTGGCCATAATGAAGGGGAACACTAGCAAAGCCTCTCAGTAGGGCAGCGGACGAGGTCACTGCTCTAACAGTCATATGCTCTACAGCTCCACGTCTCCGGCAAGGAAAGTGTGGCCTGGACCTAGAGGGATGGTGCAGAGATCTTCACTGAAAGGTAAAAGCCATTGCTGGGCTTACCAGCTCCTCGTGAAAGCAGGCAGGGCACCCTCGCTCCACAAACTATGACTTGGGCCCCACAAGGTGAAGCACTGAGAGGCACTCCACGCCAGAGGATAAGGCTCACTACCTGTTCTTTCAAACAAAGGTTAAATGAACACAAACATGCCTGTTTGGCTCCCACATTCCTTATGGCTGCCTTTATGCAGAGTTGATTATTTACAGCAGCGTCCAAACATTTCACTGAGTCTGAAATACTTACTCTCTGACCCTTAACAGAAAAAGTCTGTTAACATGCTCCAGGCTATGGAGGAGAGTTGTAGAAAGGAATTTTGTCAGAAACTGATGTTTGCGAATAGGTGAAACCCGAAAACCCCACCCCGTAGTCTGTTGGCTGCACACCGCCAGGCTAGTCACCCTATCCCCACACCCACCAATGAAAACAAACTCACAGATGCTCTCTGAGCAGTTGAAAATGGCTTGTTTGGGGGCTATTGGGGAAATGCAGCAGAAAAAATTGCCCAGACAGTGTGAATAAAAGTGAGAGACCACCCCGCAAAGATCGGTGTGTGTTGCTGATGGAAGCCACACAGGATTAGGGAGAGGAGGCAGAGAGGACTTGGGGAGAAGGTGGCAGTGTGATTCAGAAATCCCTGCTTGCCCATTCGCAATCATTTCAATAACCCAAGGCGCTCAATGGGTACTTTACCTGACCTAATTAGAAACTGGATTGCTATTTTGACTGAGAAAAATTGTACTTTCAGCTGTTTTAGAAAGAAGAAAAGAATAAACATTATCAAGACCATCTCTTAGAAGATTAGGACCAAAAAATCCAGGAGGAGAGGCTTCAAAGCTGTTTTTGTTTTCTCTGGCTTTGAAATATAGACAGTCCTGATAATTTTATCTTCCTCTAAATATAGCAAATAAAGTCTATTTACTACTCCTGGGCAATTCCATACATAAATTAAAACACACACATGCACACACACACACAGCATTTTAAACAAATCCTCCAGCAGTCTCAAATCCATCATTTCACTTCCTGTGGCGAGGGCTTTACGCCACAGATCAATGCAATACGAAAGTTTTGGGGGTGATTTTGTTTTTCACTCCTTGCTATTTGATGAGTCTTCAGATGGCCGTCTAAAGAACAGCTCGCATGCTGTCTCGCATGGACCTCAGGGCAGTTTCAGATGAGCTGACATGTTGCGAGATGGTGAGTAGAGATATAAATATATTTTTATCTAGTTTCTTTAAGTCAGCTTTTAAAGTTAGTTCCAATACACTATTTAGTGAATTCATAAAAAGTAATTTTTTTAAACCTGAGAATATTTCTACCTCTCTTCTTCTCATGTAGTAGGAGAGCTGCTTTCGAAAACATCATCCTTCCCGTACAAAAAGCTTTCAAGGGACAAACTTATGTATGTGTTATGTATTTTCATTACACAACAATAAATTCAGAGATACTGGTTCCAAGAGAGAAGCAAGGGTGAGATTCAAAATACTTAACCATCAAAATGGCACAGGGACTGACAAATCAGAACCAATGCCTGATGAATCAGAACAAACCCCAGCTAGCAACAATTGCTGTTGCGTCAGTGTATCTGGCTGAATTACCCCTACTTCCACAAAAAGCACATGAAGAACACTAGCTGCAAATATCCTTGAAGTAGGTTTTTTAATGTATTGATTTAAAAAACAAGATAAGATATTCTAATATCTGTTATTAGAATTGTTTCAGTCAATCAGAGAGAAAGTTAATCTGTGTCATTAAGCCATCAACTCTTGGTAGATAGTCTGCCTATCTATCTATCTACCTATCTACCTACCTACCTACCAATCAGGTACCCTTTATGAACCAGACTTATTCCAATCTTAGCAATACAGAGATTATTGTCATTGAGTTGTTCACAGTCTGGCAGGGAATATGGACACAGAAAAAGAAAATTATACTACAATACCAGTGTGACCATACACCTTCTCCTTGGAGTTACATGTTGGTACCAATGGCGTGTATCACGGAGATTGATTAGTTGTCTGGCTGACTGATGGATACCCACGCCTCATTCCTAAAAAGGACATTATCAAAATGGCTAATCAAATGGTATAGCAAAAGAGCAAATAGATAGATTAGGTAGAAGTTAGCTAAATCTCTCACTTTCACCAAAGAAGATAAATTCTATCTCAACCCGTCCATGAAGAGCAGATACAGAACACTGATAGAGCTGCGACAGCTTCCTTTTCCATGCCAGAGAGAGATATTAGTTTGCCTTTAGCCTGCTCCCACCACTTTTTATTTTCAGCATTTCAGCAAGATATTTTAGCCCCCAAAACCCTGTAAGTAAAATATCCATATACATAGTTCAGATACAACCATGATCCCTAACTGCATCAAGATGCTTTTGGCTTCAAGCAACTGACTATCCAATTAATATGTCTTACACAATAAGGCTTATTTTCATTACATAACAATAAATTCAGAGATACTGGTTCCAAGAGAGAAGCAAGGGTGAGATTCAAAATACTTAACCATCAAAATGGCACAGGGACTGACAAATCAGAACCAATGCCTGATGAATCAGAACAAACCCCAGCTAGCAACAATTGCTGTTGCGTCAGTGTATCTGGCTGAATTACCCCTACTTCCACGTTAGCTCCTCAGCTCAATGACATCACAGATTGGGTCAGCTTCAAGAGATGCTCTTAGTCTTCCTTTTGCAATAAGTTGACTACCATGTCTCCAAATACCATTTCCTCATCTAACAATGAAACCTAAAAGCAAGAAGGAAGGAGTGAAGATTTCTCAGACTTCTCTTAGAGCAACTCCCTTTTCAGCAGGGGGAAATCTCTCCCAGAAACCCTCAGTAGATTTTCTCTTAAGTAATACTGACCAGGAACTGGGTCACAAATCCTCAAACCAAACATTAGCACAGGAGAGTACAATGGTTAATTTGAACCAATCGTTGTTCATTCTCTGGGGCTGAAGGTTTCTCTTTTACCAAAACACATTGCTACCTGTACTGGACCCAAATTAAGGTTCTATTGGCATGGAAGAAAGCAGAATTGGGGGGGGGGGGAGCGCAGTAGAAAGTTTTTAGGTAGGCAACCAGCATCAAGATTTTTTTGGCTTCAAGCAACTGAATATCCAATTAACGTGGCTTACACAATAGGGCTTATTTTCATTACCTAACAATAAATTCAGAGATATTTGCTGCTGGTAGATATGGTAGTCTGCTTGGTAGAAGCAGCTTTGCATTTTTCCATAGGCTCACCATGGGGTGGGGATGGGTGATCAGAGATGGAGGTATCAGTAGCCAGGGCCTAGAGAGCTTCAAGGTCATGACTCAAGACCAGCTTGTACATTCAAGCTGAGTGCCTGAGATGCCTGAGAGGGCCAGGGCACCATGGTTCACTACTACACTTGGTAGCACTCTTGTGCCCTAGATTTGTGAAGTTTGACTTATAGCCCTTAAGTCACAAAGCCCAGGTGACTCCTCCCACCTCTTCCATGTGTGCAGTGTCTTAGGGAGTCAGAAGTAACACAGGAAATTAGAAAGCAGACATACTATGATCAGGTGTTTTCAAAAATATTTAGTTAGTTCGACATGTTTCCCCCCCAAAAAAAAACCTGTAGGAGAAAAACAGTCCTGAGTTTATAGTCTTCTTTCTGTAAAGTGCAGGATGCACTCACAAAAGTATTGAGAGGAGAAATCCTAGGCAATATTTTGAATGCAGGAGTCCCTTTTGGTCCTATGACTGCTTGGTGAGGGATATAGCTTCACTGAGGTCAGGGCTGTGTGTCTGATTCTTCAATGCATCTGCTCACTTAACCCAGAGATGGGCTTGGGTTCCAAGGCACATATCACACCCATTGTCCGGGCCAGCCACCTCACAAATACAGTCACAGTCTGCGTGTGCAAGCTGACTACAAACCTGGCCCTGATTCTGCCTGCACCATCAGCACTGATAGTGTGACTCTGCAGCTCCTCCCATCAAGAGATGAAGCCAGGTCCCCAGTCCTTGAATCCAGGCTGACTCTGTGACTTGTTTTGGATGATTAACGTAGTAAGACTGAGCCAGTTCTCAGACTCGAGTCCCAGGCTCTTTCACACTTTTGCACATTCTCTAGGAACCCTGCCACCACCAAACTGAATCCTAACCCAACTTTTTCATGAGCGATTCATGAATCAGTCACTACCCCCCCCACCCTCCACTGCTGCAGCCAAAAGCCAGTCAATCCCCTAATATAGAGCAAAGCCCTCCTAGAATGACCAGTCTCCAGTCAACCCACCAGCTGACAAGAAGCATGAACAGACCAGGCCATGATCTGCCTCATCTAGCCCAGACAAGAAGAACTATGCATAGTTTTTTCATAGATCTGTGAGGAATAAGTAATTGCTGTAAACTGTTAGGTTTGAGCGCAGCTACACAACAGTTAATTGATATCCTGTCAGTGACAGAGGTGACTTGAGCCTCTTCCTAACCCATCCTTACTTTGAGAGCAATGCCTTCGACTCCAGGAGAGTTGGGGACATTACCTTTTCTGTTTCAGGACAGCATGTGATGATGAGTCTTGCTGAAAGTCTCACAGGTGGGATTTGAGTTTCTTATGCTTTATGAAGCCCATGACTCTAAAGAAACCCAGGCCACTAACCTGGATTAACTTCTGAATGCCAGTGGCCCCCCACTCTGTAAATCTGTTGGACCCTACTTAATGAGGGTCAAAGGATGAATGCAAAGACATTAATCTTTGAGTTCAGGTAAGATACTATTTAGAGTAAACCCACTCTCTTCTCAGGTTTTATGATCCAGCCTGGAGTCAGGACTCCAGGCACCTTCTAGCATCTGACTTTCGAGGCCATTTCAGAAATCTTGATCCAAGTCCAAATGGAGGTGATTGGAGGTTATTGGAGGGATGGCATTCACCTCTCCCAAGGGCAAGCCAGGAACACTTCCTTCTCAAGTGTGCAAACAGCAACCCACACGCTGGGAGAGAGTCATCATTTCCGGGGGCCTCACTGCCAGGCTTGGCACGTGTTTATTTGACCTTTCCAGTTTCCTCCCTATTCCTTACATGGGGTCTTTGGCCAAGAGGGGGGACAGTGGTTCCTAACTTGCACAACTCCATACAGCCATGAATGTAAGAAAGAGATTTGATCAGAAAACAACACATGATCCCTCTTTTACAGCTAACTTCCGAGCGAGGCAATAAATCAACTGTGGAGAAGCTGAGTTTCTGTGCATGTTCGGTCCAAACCAACTTTTTTCATCATTATACATTTCCCATTTAGGCCTGGAGATCCAGAAATGCACTTACATAAACGCTTATGTAGGGAAACTGTCAAGATAAAAATAAATGGCCTAGTCTATAGGACTTTGGAGGATTTTCCATGCTTCCCCCACCATCAACTGACAATTGTATATTCTTGTTCGTGTCCAGAACCAAGTTCAAGAAATTCTTTTCTCTTCTGCATGTTTCCCACCTTTCTCATCCCCACCCCCAAGACCTGTGTAAAAATCTGTGAGGGGCCCTGAATGGTTAGGTTTATGCTAGCAGGAGGATTTTGGATTTTTTTCCCTTTCATGAAAGACGCCCTTGAAATAGTTCTGCTCTCTCCTGGGGAGACGTCTGGGACTGCCTGCGTTTCCTGGAGGAGGTGGCCTTTCTGCTAAACTCAGCAGTGTGAAGCAGGGAGTCGGCGTGTCCCAGGCTCCCAGATAATGGGGACCCTGTTCTACTAACTAACACGTTCATGAGATCTAAATCTAGCAAGAAGCCTAGAATTACCACATGAAGGTGAGACTGAAGATAACCTCCCTCTGAATGACTTATTCAGGCCTCTAGTTCAGAGTGTATGGAGGGCTTTACTTGAACAGTATTTTTTTTAAAAAAAGATTTTATTTATTCACGCATACAAGAGCTGGGGTACAGGTCAGAGGCGCGGGGATGGAGTGTGTGTGAGAGGATTCACCAGAGACAGAATGGGGAACAGAACAGGCAGACTGACTGAAATACACTGCTGAGGGGAGCAGCGGGTGAGGCAGGAGAGGTCTGCTGCACCATGTGGGTCCTCTCCCTGCCTGAGGATTGAACTCATGTGCTGCAGTGACTACGGAAGCCCCACAGTACAGCGCTTAACCCCTTGCGCAATCAGGGAGGCCCTGAACAGTAATTTTTATGCCCAGTTTAGCAGTGGGAGTCAAATGTGGCCAGGGTTTTTTGTTTTTGTTTGCTTGTTCTTTAAGTGAGGGAGGTTTGGGGGCTGGAGAATCCTGAGTTAGTGGTAAGTCAGTCAAACCCCAAGGGTGACAGTCAGGAACCTAGTACCATGTGTCACTCTAGCTAAAAATGGAGTGGAATGTGAAAACCCCACACAGAAGCCATAGCCCTTCATGCACTTTGCTTGTGATACCAGGGAGGCTGCTCCTATCATGTGTGGCAGCTTCTAGAAGTAAAATAAGCAAGGAATTTAGTCTTGAGTTTGAAATTGGGCTCAGCTCCCCTTACTGACGCTAAGGTTCTAGGAGGTGACTAGTCTCTCTATGCCCCCATCACTCCCTGCAAAAACAGGGTGAACACTAAGTCCCATGTGGCAATTGAATATTAGGAGGCAGGATGCATGGTTAAGTAAAATTGATTTTAGGAACAAACACCAGCAGTGAGAACTATGTTTGACAACTGTATCAGTCTGAATAGACTGGGTTATGTGTGTTAACAAGTAACTCCAAAACCTCAGGGACTTGTAAGATTAAGTCCTTGCTCACACTCCTAGCTCACTGTCAGGTGGCTACAGCTCTGCTCCATGTCCTTGTCCCTGCACTGTCATCTCCTACACTGGGTGTTTCTGGAAGATGACAGAGGAAAACAGAATATCATGGGATCACACAGTGATTCCCAAAGCTTCTGCTTAGAAGTGGCACAGGACACTCCTGCTTTCATTGGCCACATCATGTGGCCATGTCTGTCCTTACTGAGGTGGGACTAAGCAACCCTCCCGCAGGGATGAACAGGAAATGTTTGAACAATATAATCTATCGTTGCTGCCCTTAACAGAAAACCTCAAATACCAGAAGCAGCTATGGGAGCTGCTCCTCTTTCCTGTAGCACATGCCCCCAAATTGGCAGCCTTGGGTAAACCAAGGAACTTCTAAGTCATTGGAGACCTACACTCTCTAGATTTCTGTTTGCACCGTCATGTGGCATGTTATTTTCAAATTATAGCAGAGAAGTATGTGTCCAGAGGCTCTCTCAGATTTCATTGCATCTCCTAACCTGCATTTAGAAAAGTACAATCCAACTCCTTAGCTGAGCAGGTGGAAAATGAGAATGAAGAGGAACCTGATCCAACCAGTCAAAGTTAGGGAACACAAAAAGAGGAAACAACGAAGTAAAAAACACAAGACAGAAGATGGACACAATGAAAGGCTGAAGGCTGCCACGAAGGGGCTGCAGCGAAGAGAAGGGGCCCGGAGCTGCTGCGCCTGCTCGGTGAGTGCGCTGGCACCTGAAGCGCTGACCTTGAGGCGCATTTCGTGTTGCTGCTTCCCGAGGCCCTACTGGAGTCATTTGTTGTTTTATCAGAGTCTTTCTCAAGTACTTTTCACAGATGGGGAGGTGAGTGACAAACTGGATTTTTGGGAATCCGCTAACATCCTTCGAGCTGCTCCCATGTCTTCATAAGTGTATTAATCTGGCTAAAACTGATGCCTGTCTTTATTTCACTGGTACAAATACTGTGGGTTTTGATCTTCCCAGGAAGACCCAACCACCAGCCCATCCACACAGCTCCAGTGTGGCTCCTGGTCCGTCGCATGTAAACAGGAGAATGGGGACCCTCGGATCTGAGGGCCAGACTCTCTCCAAGCCTGTAGGGGGCTGCTCTCCCCTTAGGCTATCCTCACCCAGCCTCTTCCATTTCCCTCCATATCCCAGATCCAGCGGGTCCCCCACCTCCCCAAGGAAATCCTGGCTCAGGTACGCAGGTAGACAAGAGTTGGGGGTGGCAGGCCTAATAGTCCTGGTTAGTTGTCATCTCTGCAAGAGACATTTCTGAACAAGAGTTTTGTCCTTCAAGTTGAGCACAGAAGCAAGACACAAATATCCGCAGAATGTGGCTCCTACAAAGAAATGAATCAGTAACTGCTTTCACTTCTGTTTTTTTTTTCCCCAAAGATTTATTTATTTATGCATATAAGAGCTGAGGTACAGGCCAGAGTCGTGGGAAGTGAGAGGATTCACCAGACAGAGTGGGGAGCAGAACAGGCAGTGAAACATGCTGCTGAGGGGAGCAACAGGCGAGGCAGGAGAGGTCTGCTGCACCATGTGGGTCCTCTCCCTGGCCAGGGATCAAACTCATGCTGCTCTGCTGTGGATGCTTCACAGTGTGGTGTCACCACTGCGCCACCAGGGAGACCCTGCTTTCACTTCTTGAGGCAACTTGCTGCACAGCCTGACTACTCCCCAAGGCTAAGCACACAACATCCTAGACACCAGCTACAAGTCTGCAGTCAAAGTTCTGCAGTGTTCTTCCTTCTTTTTTGGAAAGGATGATTAGTAAAGGTGACCCCAGAGCCCACCAGGATGGTGCCAGGTCAGCTGGGAGGGCAGACCCACCCCGGCCAGGTCTTTGCATGGCCCTCAGTCTCCTGTGGCAACTCGTGAAGGAGCCCACTGTCCTGGGTAATCTGGGGAGAGACTGAAAACCTCTTATTAAATGGCCTCACACAGCAGCCCTTGTTGAATGAGCTCTGCACAGATCTGACTGAACACACACACATGCTGAACAAGGAAGAGGAACCTTCCCATTTTATTAGTCCCCACACATCGGGTTATGATTTGGGGAAAGA
Source organism: Galemys pyrenaicus (assembly GCA_019455555.1). NCBI lineage: Eukaryota > Metazoa > Chordata > Mammalia > Eulipotyphla > Talpidae > Galemys > Galemys pyrenaicus. The sequence continues at coordinate 2,138,018 of JAGFMF010011637.1, forward strand.
ATTATGCAGGCAGCCCTGTCCTGCAGTATTGACTTTTCAGTGTCCTGCTCAATGAAGTAGAGAAACTGAACATATCTAAGTGATGCGGTGCCGTCCAAGTACATCTGGCCTTGTGGGGCAGACATTAAATCCCAGCACTGAAAGCCAAGGTGAAATGTGCCCTAGAAGTCCAGCACTAACTCAGGCAAACACTATCATTATATAAGTACAGATTCAGGTCTCAAAACATTCCCCTCCCCACCATCTGATATCATTAGGGCACATTTCTTGCCAGAGCCAATCCTCTCACGTTACGCCTTAATCCTCACTCAGTCTCCACTTGCCTGCAAATATCACAGGGCAGGAGGCCTTCACATGCTTCTGATTCTTTTTTTCAGATAAAGAATGGACTGTACCTGGCTCCTCTGCATGTCCTCTCCTGTCAGAAAGGAGTCCAGCATTCTCTTGCCCTGGCCCTTTTCCAAGAAATCAGGCTGCAATTCCCAGGAAATTGCAGAACTTTGCAGGAGGATTCATACACGAAGCACAGGGACCTTCCGCAGGGGTAGATGGCTTGAAGGTCAAGTTCATGAGCTGTGTGCATTTTCTATGCTGTGTAACAAATCATCACAAATGTAGTGGCTTGTGACAACGTACTTTTTTAAAAATCTCATAATGCCTTGGGGTTCAGGAGTTAGGCATTCCTAGCTATGTTCTCAGGGTTTCATGAGACTTAAGTCAACATAATCCTCATTCTCATCTAGAGGTTCAACCAGGAAATCACTGGCTCCCCAAACCATGCAGTTAGTCCGTGGCAGAAGTAGTTTCTGTGTGGCAATGAATGAGGGCCCCGACTTCCCACTGGCCATTGGCTAGAAGAAGCCCTCAGATTGTAGATCCACACAGTTCCCTGCCATGTGGCACAACAGAGTGCATCCTTCTGTCAGGTTGTCAGGAAAATCTCTCTTGCTCCAGGTGGCCAAAACAGAGTCCTGTAGAAGAGAACATAACCAGGAGCATGGCATCCATCCGCCTGTAGTTTCTATGAATTAGAAGCAAGTTGGGTTCTGCTCACACTTAAGAGGACAGATATTGCAAGGACATGACTCACTGGAGGTCACCTTAGGGTGTGTCCACCAACTGCTGCCTAGATTTATATCTTGCTTCCTCTACCTGTGAGTAAAATGGCCTTGAACAAGTTGCTTAGCCTCTCAGGTCCAAGTTTCTTATTTGTAAAAAGGGGGTTAATCCATAGGATTCTTGGGAAGATCAAATAAAACATTCCATCTCGTGTTTTTCACAGAGTGTCTGGCACACAGTAAACACTCAAATGTTAGCAATGATGGTGGTGGTGGTGATTAATATTAATATTATTGGCATTGTGAGACTCCTGGGTCTGTCTCGGATATTAAGAAGCAGACATGTAACTCAGACTGCAGCTACCTCCAGCCCTGGCTACAAAACCATCTGCAAAGCCCAGACCCACACTTTTGACCGCTCCAGAAATCTCAAGAGAGATCAACTTCAACACTGACTAAGAGCTGTGGCACCATAGGATGTCAGGCACCAATGACAGGCTCCCCACCACTGGAAATCTGTCAGGTGATGAGTCACGCTCAGAAGGTGCTAGAGAGATCCAGCAGGAGAGTCTGCTTGTCTATTGTGAGCCTGGGGACAGATGAGCTCAGGGGCTGGTGGGACAGGGCAGGCTGAACAACTCAGGGGCTGGCTGTGATTTGTGCCTCACCTAAAGGAATCTCTGGTCTATCCGGATCATCCCTACACCTGGAACTCTATGACATGTTCACACAAAACATCAAGAGCCCTTGTTTATTCTGGTATTACCAGCATCCCTTAAGTTCCATGAGAATTCAAAAATAGCATGTAAAATACACACTCAACTTTACCATCATGGCAACACCCCAAACACACATCAAACAGACAAACCAAATATAACAATAGCTACAAGTACTCACATGAATAATAACGATAGCCCACAATGAGTATTTCAAGTTCAGTGCTAATAATCTGACCTGGATGTTGGTTCACAGGAACTCTCCTGGCTGGACCCCTTTCTGAGAAGTGCATCATGGGAGCTCAGTTGTTCTGCGGCTACATTCACGCTCCCTGTGTGCAAGGCTGTCCTGAAGAGTGACTGGAGGTCTCACTCAACATCAGCTCTCGATCCCATAGTGTCCCTATGTCAGGAACACGTACTGGACACTCAGTACATCTTGTTTCTTTTGGAGATTTTGGAAACTTTGAATTATTTACATATCAGGGAGGTAATTTTTCTAATTATTTCCATTTTTGAAGGAACAGCTGTATCCCCACTACAACTTGAGAGGATGGCTGTTTTGCAGCTCGTAGAGTTGAAAAACCCCATCTTGTTTTATTTCAAAGAAGGTAATGATCCTTCAATAACATCCAAGAGAACTGGACGGGTGATAGTCATCAGTTCTTTTGGCGTCTGCAGGCAGTTTTTTTGTGTAAGGGGCAAGGGTCTACAGTCTACTTAGCTTTCCATTTGGGGAGGTTTCCTCTAGAGGATTTTCTTTAGATCTTTAATGCTCTATGTTTGTGAGGCATGGCATTATATACCAAATAAGTTGGGATACACAGGTGAGGACTGAAGCTTGGGTTTCTGGCTGGAGAGCCATGTCTCTCTTCATCCTCCCAGCCCACGAATGCTCCAGGCACTTCCCATGTTTCAGGTCATGTGCCAGCCTTTGAGGACAGAACCACAAAGCCATGGTGGAAATAGACATGGCCCCTGTCCTACCAGTTCACTATCAGAGATGACAGATAGGTCCTTCCCAGTAAGGTACAAGAAATAAACTAGGGGTCACACAGAGCATAAGACAAGCACAGAGAAGGGAGGGATGCCTGACCCAGCCTGGAAAAGGGATGGAGGAAGATATCCTCCACATGTAAGTTCAAGGACAATAAAGACGTAGGGGTAGGGTCACAGCAGTCTTCCTGGAAGAGCGAAGAACAAGTCATAACTCTCTAAGCCTGAGAGAGCAGAGTACCAGGAGTTAGAGGAAGCTCTGGTCAGCTGGAGACCACAGATGGGGAGCGGGTAAGGTACCCTGTGGAAAGGCACTCAGGTGCAATCTCACAGCCCTTCCTCAGAAAGCTACCTCAAACTGCTGCTCTGAAAAGTCTTAAGAAAACTAAGGTCACCCTAGGCTGAGGGTGAAGGTTAAAGTTAAAATCTATAACAGAAAGCCTCCTAATTTTTATACCATAAGTGCTAAAAAATTCTTTGTTTTAATATTTTTATTTTTACAAATTCAAACAATATGTAACTATATGAGTTAAAAAGAGAAAGTGCTCCACCTTCCTCTAATTGCTCTGCAGCAGATTTTCCTGCAACAACTGATGGACTTTGCTTACAGACTGTTTCCTGTGCATACACCAACACATATCTGACTATCGCTGTTGTTATTGTACAAATAACAGGTATCTAACACATACCTAACAGTGTTCTGAGTTTAGAACTGAGTGTTCTAAGTCTTTTGCATATATTCTCACTTCCTCCTGATAGCAACATGAAGAAGTTATGATCACCCCTCCAAGAAGAAAACCAACATAGAGAAATGAGGTAACTTACACAGGGTTGTACATGTGATAAATTGCAGGACTAGGTTACACACTAAGCAGTGTTACTTGAAAGCTGGTATATGTAACCACTTGTCTCCATATATGTATTTGTGTATAGGTGTATCTAACCACTTGTCTCCATACATGTATTTGTGTGTACATACACACACACAATGACTAAGGATTTTTTTTTGTTCTTTACCAAATTGGGAATCACGTACATAATGATTAAATACAATGAATTAAGATAAATCATAATTATCATAACTTTTAGGAAGAAAGTATTTTCATAGATACTTCCCCCAAAGAAGACAGACAAGTGGCCAATAAGCACAGGTAAAGATGCTCAATCTCATTGGTCATTAGAAGAATATAAATCAAAATCACAATGAGATACCACTTCACACCCATAGGATGGTTATTTTTTAAAAGAGAATATAATAAGTTTTGGCAAAAATTGGAGAACTGAATACATTTGTATAATGCCATGGGGATGTAAAATGATCCAGTCACTGTGATAAAAGAATTTGGCAGTTTCTAAACAAGTTAAACATAGAATTACCACATGGCCCAGCAATTCCACTCTTTAGTATATACCCAGAGAGTCACAAAGAGGTCCACAACTAATACATATATACACACATAGCACTATTCACAGTAGCCGAAAGGTGGAAACAATGTCCAGCAACTAATAAACCATGGCCTATCTACAATATATAATGGAATGTGATCCAGTTATAAAAAGAAATGAAGCACTTGCTGCAATGTGGATGAACCCCCACAACACTACACTAGGTGCTGGACACAAAAGCCCATGTGTTATACGATTCAATTTATATGAATTACCCAGAACAGGTAAATCCACAGAAATAGAAAAAAGACTGGTTATTGCCAGGAGCTATTTAATGGGCACTGAATTTCATTCTGGAGTGATGAAAATGTTTTAGAACTAGATACATTGTGATTGTATTGAAGACCACTGGGTTGTTTACTTCGAAATAGTCCATTTTATGCCATGTGCATATTACCTCAATAAAAATATATCATAGCTTTTCTAGTTCCAGATGTAACTTGCTCCTTGGTATCAGCTTTAACTTCCCAGTGTAAATAACTATAGCAAACAGAAGAAAAGAAGCAACTGATATCAGGCAATTGGGCAAGCTGAGTTGCTATCCTGAGAGCGGGTAGCCAGGAGGAAAATCCCATATTTACTCCAACTTTCTTGTAAACTTTCCAAGCTTTGGAAAGAGGATGGGAACCCAAGCATAAAGCAGTAGTTGCATAGTTGAGTAGAAAAACAGGGGCTTGTTGGAGAAGTCAGAATTCAGTGGCTAGGATTTACATGGTATAAATTAAAAGGTACAGAATGTATAACATCTACAAAACACCAAAAAATATTAAACTTAGAGGAAAGTTTAACAAATATGGCTAACACATGTACACTGAACTCTATAAAAAATTGCTGAGTGGAATTTTAAAAGAACTATTTAAGTGGAATGATATGCCATCCCATGTTCATTGGTTGGAATACTCAATATTGTCAAGATGTTGTTTCTCCTGTAAATTGAGCTGTAGATTCTAACAAAAAGCTCAACAGAACTTTCTGGATAAAATCAACACACTTACTCTAAAATATAGATGGAAATACAAATGACTTAGCATAAGCAAGACAGTTACTGTGCCTGACACATAGGAGCAAGCAAGACTGGACATCTTTTTCCAATGCTTTCGAGACTTACTAGGTATTGACCTAAGGATCACTGTAAACAGAACAGAATCTAGAAATAGACCAGGGAATAAATAGTTTCCATAGAATTTTGATAAAATTCGAAGGTAATTTAATGGAGAAATGACGTTCTTTTCAAGACACAGTCCTGGAACAACTGGATATCTATATGGAAAATAATGAACCTCCTACTTACATCTAACACAAAAATTAACTAAATGGACTAGAGTTGAAAATTAAATGAAAGCTAAAAATATAAAGCTTCTAGACTAAAATGAAAGTAACTCATAACCTTGAAGTAAGCAAAGATGTCTTAGGACATAAAAGACAATAACCATTAAAGAAATAAAGTGTATGTCGTCAAAATTAAAAGCTTCTGTCCTTCAGATTATATGATTAATGAAGTGAATAAACAAACAGCAGACTAGGAAAATACAATACATTTGCCTAATAAAACATTCATAATCAGGATATTAAAATGCTTATTAAAAAAGACAAAGCAATAATAATGATAATAAAAGTAAAAAGGTTAAGAAAGCATTTCTAAAAGAAGATACCTGAATACCCAGTGATGATGTGGAAAGGTGTTCTATGTCATCTGTGATCAGGGACATACAAATTAAAACTATAATGACATAAACCATTATCACACACTTAATTAAGCTGAGATTAAGGAGACTGAACATACCCAGTATTGGCAAAAATACAGAACAACTGGAACTCTCATTTATTTGGTTGGAATGTGAAATGGTCCTATCACCTTGAAAAACAGGTATTTTTAAAATAAAGCTAAGCATATATATATATATCATGTGACACAGATTCAATTCCTAGTAATATGTTCAAGAGAAATTATAAATATACACATAAACACAAGACTTGTATGAGAATGGTCATATAACTTTACATATAATGGCAAAAAAAAAAAAAAACCCGTGAAACAACCCAAACTTCACTCTATAGAGAATAAACACACATGGTATCAAAACAAGCAATGGAACCAACTAAGCAAGTCTGCTCAGATTGCCATGACAAAATAGCAGACTGGGCAACTTAAACAACAGAAGTTTACTTCTCATGTTTCTGGAAGCTGGAAAGTCTGAGATCTAGATACTGGCAAAGTTGATTTTGTTCTGGGGTTTCTCTTGGCTTGTAGGTGGCAGCCATATTGCTGTGTACTCACATGACCCTCTCTTGTGGGGGAGGTGGCACTCTGATATCTCTTTTTTAAGGACACTAACCCTATTGGACTAGGGTCCCACCCTTATGACCTCATTTAACCTTAATTATTTTCTTAAAAGCTCCATCTACAATTACAACCATACAGGGTATTAAAACTTCCATATATGTGTTGGGGACACTGAGAAAGGAGAGAGACAATGACATAGCACATATCAACAAAAAGGAAACCACATGAATGAATATTTATAAAAATATAAAAGCCCTATAAAGAGACAAAATGGATACATGGGGTTAGAAATCAGAATAGTGGTTGCTTCAGTGTAAATGGGAGATATTGATGGAAAATTGACATAGGTAAATTTTTAAAGGATGAAAATGTCTTTTATCTTCATTAGAGTCATGGTGAGAAATGAACATATTTGCCAAAATGTGTAGAGCTGTATTCTCAGGTATATTTATTACATGTCAATTATAACTAAGTGGAGTATATTTTCTATGTATCAGCACTTATGGATTTACCTATACCTTTTTAACATCCATACAGGCTTCCATTATATGAATGTATAATAATGTATTACACTATTTCCCTTTGGTAGATATTTGTATTTCTTTCCAACTTTTTGTTATCATAAGCAATGTTGGGGTGAACATACTTTTGAAGGATGGACTACTAAATGGGATTGGTGAATAATCTGTGGGTAGTCTGAAATACAGAAAGGAGAAGAAACTTCTCCAAGTCCTACTGTAATTTTGCGCTCTGACTTATGGTGGCAGGACCTGGATGAAAGAATTTGTGTTATTATCCAAAAATACTGAGGCAGAGAAATACTGGACTTCCAAACATAATATGAACCATCTAATCTAATTCCTCTCCCTCTCTTACTCCTACTTATCCTGCAAATATGAATGTCATTGAGCTTCCTTCATTAAATTTTATGCTGTGAATTCCTGGCATCCCATAATATCCTAGGCTTAATAACTATGTGGCAAGCAATGTGTGAGCACTTGGTATGTATTATCTCATTAACCCTCCCAACTCCATAAGATATTGCTGTTATTAATTCCATACCCATTTTATAGGTAGGAAAACTGAGATTTAAACAGTTTAAATAAACTGCCCAAGGGCACACAGCTAAAAAGTGTAATAAACAGGTTTCAAAACTAGATCCCTATGAAACAAGTCAGAAGGCAAGAGAAAAATATCGGATGGCTTCACTATTAGAAGGAATATGAAAGAACAACAGCAACAACAAGAATAAGGAACTGGGCAATTATAACCAAAAGCAAACAAAAACTCAATAAAACTAAAAAGCCAAGATAAACCAAAGAGACAATGGGGGGGAGGGGAAGGAGGAGAGGGCAAAAATGGGGATGAGGGCAGAAAGTGCACAAGGGACTGAGGTGATGGTGCATGGGTGGAATGGTGGTGGGTACTCCCTGGGGAATACAAATGATGTCAAATATAATTAATAAAAAAATACATATATATATAAAAAACAAACAAACAAAACCAGATCCCTAATACAAAAGGCTTTACTCTTCACCATTTCAAACACTTCCACTTCACAGGATGTCATGAAGGTTACACAAGATGGCTGCAGTGTTGATTACTGGCCTCTCAACAACTGGAAGGTGGTTCCTGCATCTTTATCTCTGTCTTCCTAACATCTGGCAGAGAGTGGAGTTCAAAGGGCTTAACACTGTGCCTGACACATAGTAAGCACTCAATGAGTGCTAATTATTATCATTATTGGAACTCAATAAACGTTTGTTGAATAAGTAAACATGTGCATGAATGACTCATTATCTAAAGTATTCTTTCAGCAAATAAACAACGAACAGAGGGACAACAGGTTGTAGTCCTCCTCTCCTGCCAAGTGTCTCATTGGGAGGCAGCTGAGCTGTGAAGGCACCGCCAACCCTCTTCTGTTCACATGTCTGCTTCCCCACGGGACACGGAAACAGGAAGAGCATCCGGTGTGTGTTGGTGCCTCAGCCCCACTTGGTGCCAGCAGACTCAACACACTTGTGAATAAAGGAAAGAATGAGTTGGCGCAGCCGCTGGTGGTGTGTGTGTCTGTGTGCGCGCTGCCTCTTACTCCCCTCAGCCTGAAGCCTGACTGCAAATGGGGGGAGCCGAGAGGGTGCTTAATACAAAGAATGAGCACAGGCTTGGCGGTCAGTCTGGCAGTCAGGGTCTAAGGACATTAGAAGGCCCCTGAATTTCTGTCTTTCTATTCTGTGCCTCATGTTCATTAAAGGAGGGCCCCGCGTAGAGTTCACAGGTTTGGGCTGGAAAAGAGGCTGCTCAGTCCCACAAACCCAGTGAATGCTGCTTCTCTTGGTTGTGAACCAAGCCCTAGGTTCCTGTGCTGCATTCAGGGCACTGTCAGTTTATTAGCTGAGCCCTAGGCCTGATTTTTCCACTTGTCTGCCTGGCTCCTGCTTCCCCCTGTCTAGTACCTTGATTGGCTTCTGTCCTTGGCAGGAAGACCCCCTGCCCTTCTCATCACAGCTGCCTTGCTCAGGGTAGAGCCCATCAAAGAATCGGTGTTTGACCCTTTCCGCGCCTCTGCCTGACTGGCTGACTCTTCCCACTCCTTGGCAGGGGTGGGGAGCAGGGGGCGAAATGCCTGAGTCTGGTGACCTAAAGTTGCACCTGAAGCACTTACTACAAGCACCTTTTTCTTTTTCCTACCTAGCTCCTGCCTCATCTAGCCTAGTTACTGCAGTCTTCGTTTCATGCCTTTTAGAAGCCCTTACTCTGACTTTGTAGTTAAGTTTTCAGGGCCTTGCCCATTTACAGCAGTTTTGACTTATGTCTTAGGGTAATTCTGAAACTCTAACGTGAAACTTGTTTGAAATGCCTGTCACTCCGGTTACAGAAACAATACAGTAATTTACTATATTTAAACAAAAATGTATTTTCATATAAGACTTGAAAAACCAAAACTGTTCTCAAGTTTAAATATACTTGCATGATTTGAAGATATCAAGACAAAGAAATGAACAAATAAATAAGGGAAATACAGGGTCAAATCAGGACCCAACCAATAGGAGTTCCTAAAATAAAATGGGGTTGCAGGAGAAAAAGAGGGAGGGAAGGAGAGAGAGACAGAAAGAGAGAGAGAAGAAACTATTAAAGAAATTATACAGGAAAATCTCTCAGTGGTGAAGGGAACAGACAGCAGAACAATGAAAGAAATAAGGCCCATAGCTAGGAACAACACTGACCCAACAGGTCAGTAAGAATAAGAGCGCTGTGAAGGTTTCCAGTGAAGGTCGGGGTCCTTTTAAAGGGATAAGAATGGGAATGAATTGGGGCTTTCAATAGGAAAATCAACATAGAGGGCAAGAAATCAGTGTTTCAGAGTTTTAAGGGAATTTGATTTACAACCTAAGATTCAATGCCCAGTCCAATTATCAATCAAGTACAAAGGCAGAATAAATTTCCAAACACAAGAGATTCAGAAATTTTACCCACCACACACTTCGGCATAGGATATTTCTGAGTGGTATACAATGGCAAAATAAGAAGGAAAATCAAGAATGACATCCCAAATCTCACACACTGTCACCTGAACCCAGGAAGTTCCAGAACAATGCTGTCCAGAGAGAAGCAGGAGGACAGAAAGTTCTAGAAGGTAAACCATGGGGAAGGAAAAAAAACTCAACACAAAGCTTACTGGGATGGAAAGTTTGGGAGAAAACTGAGGATATAATGAAGTTCAAAAGTGCAAGAAAAAAAGAAAGGTCATGGAATATTCCAGATCAAAGAAAAATATCAAGTTTACATATAGTTGGATAATTTGAAGATATCAAGACAAAGAGATGAGGGGAAATGAACAAATGGGTAAGAGAAATACAGGGTCAAATCAGATACAAGATAGCAAACTTCAGTAGTTATGTCACTGGCTGGAAAAACCACCTTGTGTGTGTGTGTGTGCGTGTGTGTGTGTTTAGGTTCCAATAATGTAAATACTGTTTATTGATTTTCAAGTCAATCTTTCAGCAAAGCATGAAGACTTAATTTCAGTTAGGAAGCAGAATGAGGATGCTATCATTTGAGACTGTGTTAAAGTGAATGTACATATGACAGAACTTTGGAGGTAGTTCCAGGGAGCAGGGCAGAAGGGAAGCCCTTCTGAAGGGGTGACGCTGGCTGTGATTTCACTACCCAGTGTCCAACAAAGTTAGTGGCCTTAAGGACAGAATTCAAATCTAGGCTGTCCCCAAACGCTTCCCCACACTGATTTTTAAAATTATATTCTTTAAATCTAACAAAGAGGTGAAGGACCTCTACAAAGAAAACTACAAAACATTGCTAAAAGAAATAGAAGAAGATACAAAGAAATGGAAAAATATCCCTTG
>JAGFMF010011637.1:2150370-2162720 GCA_019455555.1 Galemys pyrenaicus
GATGGTGCACTGGTGAGATGGTGATGGGGAATACATGGGGATTACAATTAATGGCAAGTATATGTAAATTTTAAAATATTTTAATAAAAAAAAAACAATACATGCACCCACCCCCCAAAAAAAATTTACATTCAGTAGGTTCATACCATGTAAAATAAAAGTACTATAAAATACATAACTGTTTCCAAAATCATGAAGCCTAAATAAAAAAATATATGTGAAAAAATTCTGCAAACCACAAAAAAAAAAAGTACAGAATCAGAAGTGAACTTTTATTATATAGTACATTTTTATGTTGGTATTTTTTAATTTTTAAAAATTAAATGTGGACTACTTTTGTAATTTTTAAGTGAATAACAAAATAAAATATTGATGTTTAAAAAAATTATATTCTTACTGTAAAAAACAATATAACTATGACTTCACAGGAACATGGTTCAATCACCCACAATCCTCCCCACGCCTGTGCACCATAATCACATTTTTTCCCATGATCCCTTTTAGTCTTCGTCTACATTATGCATAATTCTGCGTAGTTCTGATCCTCGTCTACATATAATTTTGTAAGCATTTTACCTCTCATAAATGGTGTTGCTTGTTCCTACACAGTCTGCATAATTATCCATTTTAATGGCTGCATATTATGCAGGATCACTTTTAATTAGCAATAGCACCAGGTTAACAGTTCATCATTATGCCAAGTATTTATTTTTTAATCTCCATTCTACTTTTGTATTAGACCGTTCCATTTACAGAATGCTTTCTTATCATCTTCATGACTTCCTAGCATGTTACAGGGGCAGGTGTTATTGCCCCTGCTTTAGATTGGGGAATTGTGATCCAGAGACCCCAAGGGTCTTGCTCAAGGTCATCCCAACAGTAAGCACGGGCTTGAGTGGAAGCCTTCCCTTGGGTCGTTTCTCTCCAAGTCTAGAGCTCCTTGTACCACATGACTGATGTTGGGCATCACTTGGCACATTCTTTCATTCAGCCTGGTGTCCGCACAGGAAGGAATTATTGCCATTTCTTTTGCAGGTGAGGAAGCTGAAGGAAGCTAACTTGCCCAAGGTCACATGGCAAAGCCAGGTATCAAAACCAGGCAGGCTGCCTCTAAAGCCAGATCGCTCTGCAATAATGTAGACCGCCTCCCCTGGTCCCTAAATTCTCAGAGTGAATCTCTTGAACCCCTTGCCCTAAACCAAGGTGCCCGCATTCTTGTCCTGTCCGACCTACTTGTTCCCATGTTTTGGCAAGTGGGGATCCTGTTGCTCACACCTATTTAGAAGAACCCTTAGACTGACTAGGGTCACCAGCCACAGGGGAGGCAGACTTCTTGACCAGAATCAGTGGGTGAGATTTGGGGGGTTTTCCCCCATTTTTCTTTCATTTGGCCATACAATAATTGAAATATAAGTGACATATAATATTATATTAGTTTCAGGTGTATAACATAATGATCCAATATTTGTACATATTGAGGGATCACCACAATAAGTACAGTTAACATCGGTCACCCTACATATTTACAATTTTTTTCTTATAATGAGAATGATTAAGATCTACTCTCTCAGTAACTTGCAAATATATAATGCAACATTATTCACTATAATCATCATTGCTATTAACTGTAATGCACAGTAACTGTAAAAAACTTGTTTTATAAATTATATATTTACCCACTTTCCCCCCTCCCCCCCTTGAACCACACTGTGTTTCTTTCATTTTCTTGAAGGCACTTACCTCTTTGCCATCAGTGTCTTTCTATGTGCTGTTATTTATGCTTTTCATGGAAACTCTGCTTCTCTAACCTTTTTCTCTGCTCCAGGATTTCTTCTGATGCTTAAAGCAGAACTTACATGTCACACCCTCAAGGAGATATCTTTCTGACCATTGAATCCAATTAATTCTCCCTATGTTGTTCATTAGCAAAAGCGTCTTGTTTATTATGCTCCTGGTACTTTAAAAACCAAGAGTCTTTATTTGTAATTATTTGTTTATTTAATTTTCTGTTTCTTCCCCTTCTAGACTTCAGCCTTCATGAAAGCAAGACCATGTCTAGCTTGTTCACTGTTGTACCCAGTCCCCAGCACAGCCCCAACACACATTAGATGCTTACTAAAGGAATATAGGATTAAATGCAAAACCAAATGAATGAATTGCTTTCCCTCTGCTCAATGACAAAAGATAAAGGAGGAAAGGAAGCATAAATCTGCTCTCTTCACAAAGCCAGGGAGCCTCTTCCTCAGGTAGGGTGACAGTTGCCAGCTGGTGCTAGTGATAGGAAGGTAACCTGGAAAAGGCCCCTTCTAGTTTTTTCTTAGGTACATGGCCTTTGTCACTGCTGCTTGACTTTTTCTGATAAGGATTTGCTTCCACAACTCATTTCGCTTAGATACCTACTCAGAGGAATTCACATACTCTGCATTCTCACAAGCAGGTGACCAGATTGTGCACCAGGTGGCTTGGGATCAAAAATATGCCACTAATAACTATCCAGGAGATAGCTGACCAGGGTCAGCACAGGGGAAATACAAGTAAATGGAGGAGGTCTGGTGCACAAACCACAGCTTGAGAGGTGGGGGTGGTGGTTTTGTATGGCAGCATTGTTCTAACCCGCTGAAAGTGCCCTGTCCTCTCTAGTGTGTTTTCATGCATGGAAACCTTTCTTAGTCTTCCCACACAGTCTTCAGGCTTGTCCTTTATCACCCCCACAAATTGCTGAACCAAGGAGAAAATGCAGTCTTTTGTGCCTGGCCCTTTGAAAACATCTGTACCTGTTTAAAGAAGCTCTGTGTAGCCTATCACCCTAGAGCATCAAGCACAACTTTGAGAAAGTCCAAGTTTCTGAATCCCATTTCTTTCTGCCCCTTATCAACTTGATCATGCAGCCAATTTAACCTCAGTTTCCTCATCTGACACCCCGGCACTGCCAGACTTTACTGAGCAGTGATGAGGACTGGTTGAGACAAGATAACATCAAAATGCTTCTTCAATTATGAAAGACAGTTCAAATGTCAGTGGTATTACTCACCGTCAGTGAAACAGGGCTGTGTTATGGCGCATGAAAGGTTAAAGATTCAGGAAGCAAAAACTCCCTCTACAACAAAAGAAAAGAGAAAAATAATGCCCACTTCCGGATGCACTTGAAGGACAGATTGCTTAGGATGGGATTGCAATCGGGTCTCCAAGTGGGAGAAATGATTGCCATCCTCATCAATATTACTGCCGGCTGAGTCTACATGGGACTCGATCAGGTAATTGAGGTCCCAAATTTAGTTTTTACCCAGACACCAAGATTAATAGGAATGCCTTGTGGGAATTAACTCTTTGTAGTTTTCTAAATGCACAATGCACTTAGGATTTGACATTAACATTTACACCTGAACATTCGGAAGGCAAAGATCTATTGTCTGGTTTATCTAGCCCAAATGTTTAGGAGGTCAAGGTCATAGGATTGCTGTAGAGTTGTCAGTTCTAGTTTGATTGGAGGAGATGCAACTCCCTGCACCCTTCGGCAGCCACTTCCAAGAGGTTGTTGTTCCAAAGGGACCCCTGGGAGAGAAAACAGTGACAGCTGGGGGCAACCTGCCTTAGATGCTACAGAAACGACAACTGACAATACAGTACGCAGCTAAAACATGCACCAACACCACTCTGCTGTTGCTGCAGCAGAGTTGTTTATATCACTAACTCAATAAATATTTACTCAATTTTTATCATGTTCTGAGTGCTACAGTAAAAGGAAAAGAGGGAAGGGAGACCTCCATGTATCTCACTATTGAGGTTATTATCTCAATTGTAAAAAAACCAAACACCCTTTCATGATAAAAACACTTAACAAATTAGAAGTAGAAAGGAACCTCTCCAACACTTACTAAGGTCATCTATTAAAAAATCCTCTGCTAACATTGTACTTAAACTGATGCTTGCTCCCTCAGTTCAGAAAGTAGTCATAGAAGTCCACTTTTGTTATTCCTATTCAACACTATACTAGAAGTTCTAGTCCAGGAAATCAGGCAAGAGAGAGGAAAAAGCATCCAAATTGGAATGAAAGATGTGATGAATGAATGAATGAATGATGTGATCTTACATCAGAAATCCCTAAAGAATTTACATGTCTCTCCCCCAAAATGTTAGAACTAATAAACAAATTCAGCACAGTTGCAGGATCATTATACAAAAATCAGTTGTAATTCTATGTTAACAATGAACACCCCAAAAAGGAAATCAAGTGAAACAGTTCCATCCACAATAGCATCAAAAAGAATAAGAAAATTAGGAATAAAGTTAGCCAAGAAGGCATGAGACTTCTATATTGAAAACAATAAAATGTTGTTGAAAGAAGTTAAAGAAAACTTAAATAAGGAAGACATTTTGTGATCATGGATTGGAAGACTTAGTATTGTTTTTTTCAAAAAATATTTATTTATTCATGCATACAAGCACTGGGGTACAGGCCAGAGGTGCAGGGAGGTGAGAGAATCCACCAGACAGAACAGGGGGCAGAACAGGCAGATGGAATGAAACACACTGCTGAGGGGAGCAACGGGCCAGGCAGAAGAGATCTGCCTGTGCCATGTGGTTCACCTCCCCAGCCGGCAGCAGGGATCGAACTCGTGCTGCAGTGGCTGCAGTTTGCTTCATAGTGCATTACTTAACCCACTGTGCCACCAGGGAGGGCCCAGGAAGACTTAGTATTGTTAAGAGGCAATGCTCTCCTAATTGATTTATAGCTTCAATGCAATATCTATCAAAAATACAACTGTTCACTTTGCAGAAACGGACAAGCTTACCATAAAAATTCATATGAAATTGCAAGAGACACTGAAGAGTCTAAACAACCTTGAAAAAGAAGAAAATTGAAGGCCTCACAGTCTCTAATTTCAAACTTATAACAAACATTGATATTGTGCTTACATAAAGGTAGATAAATAGATAAATATTACAAAATTAGGAATCCAGAGATAAGTTACCCAGACGTGTATGTATGAACAGCTGACTTTTGACAAAGGTGTTGCTGGGGCAATTGAACATTCAAAATGCAAAAGAGGGCCTCCCTGGTGGCGCAGTGGGTTCAGCAACGCACTACGAAGCAAACCGCAGACACTGCAGCACGAGTTCGATCCCTGCTGCCGGCCAGGGGGGGGACCCACATGGCGCGGCAGACCTCTCCTGCTGTGCCCGCTGCTCCCCTCAGCAGTGTACTTCCACTGATCTGCCTGTTCTGCTCCCCACTTTCTGTGGTGAATCCTCTCACCCCCCCACACCTCTGGCCTGTACCCCAGTGCTTGTATGCATAAATAAATAAATCTTTAAAAAAAACAAACAAAAAAAAACAAAATGCAAAAGAATGAAGTTGGATCCCTATATCATATCATATACAAAAATTAATTAAAAATGGGTCAAAGACCTAAATGCAAGGACCAAGACTATTAAACTCCTACAAGAAAACATAGATGCAAATCTCTGTGATCTTGGATTAGATGACAGTTTCTTAAATATAACATCAAAGCACAAGGAACAAAAGAAAACACAGATAAGTTAAAGTCTCTTACAATAACATTTTATGTATCAAAGGTTATCAAGAAGGGATCAAACAATACAGAAAATGGGAGAAAACATTTGTAAATCATATATCTAATAAGCATCTAGTAAGCAGAATATATAAAGAACCCTACAACTCAACAACAAAAGATAATGCAATTAAAAGATTAATAAAGGACCCGAATATACATTTCTCTAAAGAATATATGAAATTGGTCAACAAGCACATAGAAAGCTGCTTAACTTAATTAGTTACTAGGAAAATGAAAGACAAAACCATGAGATACCACTTCATATGCACAAAGATTTCTATAGTTTTGCCAACAATAAAAAGTTTTGCCAACAATAATAGCATATACTGGTGAAGATGTGAGGAAATCAGAATCTTCATACACTGCTGGTTTAAATGTAAAATGGGGTAGCCACTATAGACAATAATTTGATAATTCTGAAAAAGTTTAACATTGATTTAGAATTGCCATATGTCCCAGCAATTTTACTCCCTGATATATCCTCCAAAGAATTAAAAACAAATATACAAATAAAAATGGGTACACAAATGTTCATAGTTGCACTATTCACAATAGCCAAAAGGTGAGAACAACATATATGTCCATCAACTGATAAATGAATAATCAAAAGGTGATATAACTATAGAATGAAATATTACTTAGTCATAAAAAGCAATGATGTACTGATATATACCATGACATGGATGAAACTTGAAAAGAGCTAAGTGAAAGAAGCCAGACAGAAAAGGCCACATACTATATGATTCCATTTATGTGAAAACTCTAAAATAGGTAAATCCTTAGAGATAGAAAGTAGTGTTTGCCAGAATTGGGGGAAGGAGAAATAGGGGTGACTGGTTAATGAATAATTTCTTTTAGGGGTAATGAATATGTGCTGGTGATGATTACACAATATTAATACTAAAAATCACTGACTTGTACACTTAAAAGTGATTTAATAGTGACTTTTATATTATGTGAATTTAATCTCAAATTTCTCTGTTCAATTTCAAAGGAAGAATAATCGGCACATCAAGATGTTTGCTAGTGAAATCAGTTTTGCCAGCAATAAAAGGAAGTGAACTCTTCACTTCCTGCGGGGTATATCTGAGCCCTCCCCCCCCCCCCCTTTTTAACCTCATCATGGCTTTGACCACACACTCTAAGCTTTACAAGACTCTAAGCTTCATACGCCTAGGGATGGAGCCTGGATCCCAGAAGTCTATCCAGGTGCCAAGAAAATAATGAAAACAGTGGCAAAATAAATAGATAAGTAAGTAAATAAACCAGTGGCACCTGAACACTTCGAGAAGCCACAGAGACAGGCCAGTCAAAAAACGACCCAGAGAGGAAATGGGACCACCTTTATTCCTATCCAGATATGGCCTTCCCTGTTAGAGTAACAATATGAGCAGGAAAAAAAGACCTGCCCCCAAACACGATACCACAGAAAAACCGCCTGTTTCCTCCTCTTCCTCCTTTCCTACAAAATTCTAAGGCATCACAACTGAAATAAGAAAGCATTTCTAGTCAGGTGCAACGAACACCAAGGTTACCGAAGGGAAATCATGTTGATTATTGAAATGTGAAGATCCATCCACTCAAAACCCTGGGAGCTGTTAAAAGCGGAATGAGCCATTTCCACGGAGGAATCAGGCAGCTTTTCAGAGGTTATGATGACAGAGCTTGCAATGCTCATTTCAGAGCAAGTAGGAAAAAAATAAAATCCCAAACTATACTTTATCACCTAACACTGCTACTCTTTTCTCCAGGCTTGGCTAAGTCCCACGCTCAGTTTCTCAGACCGTTAACTCGTCCTTTTCCTGCCCCACAGTGAGGCTTCAGCTTGGGGTGTGGGACTACAGTTCTTTTTTTTTTTAATTTTTATTATATTTAATTGCATTTGACATCGTTTGTTTTCCCCAGTGGGTTCCCACCACCATTTCACCCGTGCACCGTCACCTCAGTCCCTTGTGCTCTTTACATCTCATCACCATCTCTGCCCTCCCCTCCCTCCACCCATCCCCACAGTCCCTTGGGTTTATCTTTAATCTTTTGATCTTGTTGAGTTGTTATTTGATTGTTTGGTTGTTTTTGGTTATGATTGCCCATTTCCTATAGTTTTCTCTTGTTGTTGTTTGTTTCGTTTTCTTCCTTTTTCTTTTTTGTTTTGATTGTTGGGGACTACAGTTCTGACCATTGCAAAATCTATTTGCTTGTCCAGCCCGGGCCTTTTCAGGTTCTGAAACTACAGTCTTACAGTGTCTCGCAGCTCTCCAACCACACGTGTCTGGACTTTTGCTGAAGTTGTGGCTCTTCCAGGCCCTGGCTGACACTATTCCTCTGCCAAGACTCAGCGGAGAATTCCCCCCAGAGGGAGGCCTTCCTGATCCTGGACTGGATGAGGCCACCCCTTCTCCACCCCTTCTCCATCCTCACTGCCTCCTGGGGCTACTCCACCGAAGCCCACACCAGGCCCCATTTTTCCCTCACCACTAGTGTAATCACCCGAAGGCAAAGCGCGCCAAACTGAAGGTCTTTATTTAAATCAATAACTGAAAAACTACTCTAGGGCATGTCTCCTCCTCTGTAAAAAATGGGGCTGGATAAGGCCACGCTGTGGTCAGAATCCAGCCCACAGTCCTATATGACCCACACAGTATTTACTGTAGTCAAGCAAGCATTTTTTCATTGGGGAAGCTTAAAACAAGATTAAAACCTTGTTTTCTGATGTTTCCTGAAAACTCAGGTGATTTGGCAGCACTGTGCCCACACCCACGGAGGGAACACCAGCTGTTCTTACAAAGGGTTTGGGCGGACTCGAGTTCCCATTGTAGGTGGTGTCTCTAGGTCCAAGCCTGAGGCTCCAACAATTCCAGTTTCTCTTCCTCCTCTATCAGATCAACATCATCAACGAATTGAAACATTTGACTTACCTTTTTGTTCAGTTCACCTTCCATTGTATTTAAGGCAGTAGCCACAAGCCTACCACTTATTTCCTAATCATCAGATAAGATTTAATCATCCTTAGCAACAATGCCAGCCCCCTATAAGAAGCACTATCACTTTTAGGTTATACAGAGCAGCCTCCTCTTTCTCAGCACTGAAGTGGGAACAGCAAATTCCAATTTCAAAAGCACATTTCAAAGGTAATCCAACTGAATACAGACCTCTTAAAAGTACATCAAATGCTTGAGCAAACCCTACCTATATATAACCATTTAAGTAATTTCAAATGTATTTCTGTTGCATAATTATGCTAGGACTTTGGTCATAAAACATGGGGCTGCGTTCTTAAGTGAGATCACCACAAATTATTATTTGTAAGAAAAATGCCTGGTCGCAAGAAGGTGACCCGTCATCAGCTTCTCAGTGGATTTCCATCTTGTCATTTCCCACCAACTGACTAGCCCCAATCAGTCCACACTCAGGTTGTTGGAAAAGCCACACAGAATAAGCACCAGCCCAAAGAAGAAACCCAACTAGCACCTAGCTGGGTCTGAGCAGATTGGCTCATAATGCAGGAGATTGAAAAGGAGTTGAAAGCACAAGTCATTATGTTTCTCTATGTTAGTGAAAAGGGACCATTATTTTCCTCCAGAAACCTGCTATTCCTCCCTACTCCCTATCGACAGAGTTTGGAGCAGTGGTTCTCATCCCTGGCTGCACATTAGAAACACCCAGGGGGCTTTTTTAAAAGAATGGCCAGTCCACAGACCACTGCAGACCAATTCAGCAAGACTTGCAGAGAGGGGTGCCAACTGGCATCAGAATGAAGTGCTCCGGTGATTCCAAAGCAGAGCCACGGCCAAGAACCACCGGTTCCCTGGGATGTAGTGGTTGCCGAAGTATGGCCCCTGGATGCGTCAGCATCACTCAGGAGGCTTTAGAAATGCGGGTTATCATCGTCCCTCCCACCCACCTCCTGGAGCTGGGCCCAGCATCTGTACTTTCACAAACCATCCAGGTGATTCTGATATATGCTAAGGTTTAAGAACCTCAGCTGGTGTCAGGGATTCAGTCAGACTTGGGTCTCCATCCCAAATCCACCACCAGTAAACTTTGTGACCTGAAGCAAGAGTCAGGAAAGAAATTTTCGAACTGAGGCTGTTTTTACATTTATAAAATGGGGATCATGAAGAAATAAATGTACTAAGCACAGAGTGTATTTAATGTACTATATGACACCGAATTGGTACTCAATTAAATACTAGCAAGTATTATCCAGGTGCCCACCCCAGAAGTTGCCTCTATTGCCTACCCCATCATGCCCCTGGCAATCCTAAATCAAGTCTCTCTACCCTACACCCTTAATATTTCTTCCCGCTCCTCTCCCTCCCTTCCACCATTGTTTTGCAGTCCTCATTCTCATCATCCGCCATTTGAGAGAGATGCAGATTCTGCACATGGACTGAGAATAGGAAATGACATGACAAAGGAAATGAGAAACAGGGAGCTCAGGGGGCTCCCCAGGACACGAGCGCACAAGATCACAAGGTCACCAGCGACAGAGCATTTCTGAAAAGGGTAAACCACTGTTAGCTGAATGCCAAGATTCCTTCTCCTGGCATTTCCTGTAGGATGAAGTCTGACCCTAAAAGTGAGAAAACCCTGAAGACTAAAGGCCTACTGTTCTGTGGCTCAAGACACCCTGGAGGCCTAATGAAAGCGTCTCCTGATCTGTCTTCAGGGGCTACTCCCCAGGAAGTGAGGATGCCATGTCAAAGACCTTGGCCCAGGAGCCTCAGTTCAGGCCCCATCTGTTTACCCGCGAAGCAGCACCCTCTCTCTGAAAGGCATGACTGCCCGTAGAGAGAAACTCCTCATTAGTCATTCTCGGGTGACTATTCCCAGACTGTCTCCCCAGGCAACAGCCACATGACTGGCATAAGGAAGAAAACGGAATTGGGACCCAGAGGCTTACTGACACCCTCCCAGCCCCAGGGGCCTCTGCACTGTTCCTCAGCTCTGGGTGTCCTAAGGTGTGTCACCAGTGCTGAGATGGTTCTGTCTCTCTCACAGACAGCCCTGGAAAAGGCCAGGAACCTACTCAAAGCTGTAGTAGGGGCTGGCTTCCTGTTATGTGTCCTATGCAGTCACACAGGGGTCCACTCAAAGGACCCCACCAATGCTTAACCCTCTGCTGTCATCATGAGATTCTTAATAATTACTGAATAAGGGGTCTCATGTTTTCATTTCCCCCACAAACCTGAGGTTGAGTCTTGGAAGTACTAAAGGATGGGGTGAAGGCCAGGGTGTGGGTCCGAGTCCCAGCTCTGCCTCTGCTGGCTGGGCACCCCAGCCAACCAGTTTCACCTTGTCTCTAAAGTGGGGGTAACAGCAACACCCATTCAGAAAGTGTCAGAAAAATTAAATAAACCTTACAAGTGCTTCAGTAGTTTCATGATTAGCATTAAGGTGATTGAGGGTGGATTTCTGAGGCATCAGTCTTGCCTGGTCTGTCTCAGAAATGCCTTTTCTACAGGCAGGAGCCAAAGAAAGAAATGTCAGGATTAACTTTTCCAAAATAGAAAATGTTCTCTCTTCGACAGTAGGTCTAACACCAGCTGCATTATTACACCTCAGGAGAAATGTGTCCTCATCAAGTCACAAAAGCCAGGCTTCAACCCACAAAGGGAACAAAAGAATAGTCTGAAGTCCTGAAAAAGCCAATAGTATCACATGTTATCCAGGGAATCTTTGATTTGGGGAGTCACCATGGCTGACACCAGGTAATATTGGGTCCTATATGTCGCTTTTGTAAATAGACTTTAAAAAAAATTGACTGACTTGGAAAAACTGAAAGAAACATGAAGAGCACCAAGAATACTTTTTCTATATATCCCTTTCCTCACATTCTTTTTTTAAAAGATTTATTTATTTATGCACATAAGAGCTGGGGTACAGGCCAGAGCGCAGGAGGTGAGAGGATTCACCAGAGACAGAGTGGGGAGCAGAACAAGCAGATCAACTGAAATACACCGCTGAGGGGAACAGTAGGGGAGGTAGGGAAGGTCTGCTGTGCATGTGGGTCCCCTTCCTGGCCGGGGATCGTACTGGTGCTGCTGTGCAGAAGATGCTTCACAGTGCAGCGCTCAACCCACTTCACCACCAGGGAGGCCCCCTCCCTCAAATATGACAAGTCTGAGAATTCCAAGGGCCATGGCTATTCTCACATTAACCACCCTCTGGTCGTCTGCTCCTGGTCTTGTACGTGGCAGTACACAGCAGAGATCAAGCATGCAGAAGCTGGAGTAAGACTCCAGGGGGCGTTTTAACACTACCACTGCCTGTGCATAGCCTGGGACCAGTCACAGGCCTCTATGTGCTTCTGCCTACTCATCTATAAATGGAGATAATAATGGAACCCACCTTCCAGGGTTCTAGTGAGAATGGAGTACATATGTATAAAGTACATAAGTGTTGGCACACAGTAGGTACTCAATGTCAGCTGTCAATGATCTCATGAGCATAAAGTACCAACCATTGTCATACAAAATAGCAAGACAGTAGATAGTAGCTCTCATTTTTGTTTTCTAGACTGCCACAGGAACTCTGACCTTTGACTGCAGGTGCCTCTGAGGAAGCTTCCAGAAGGTCAGAGGCCCATGAGGTCAAGTACTAGAAGTAACCTCAACCTAACTAAGGTTTCAACCTCCACTTCCTCAGGGCAGCAACCACATTGCTTGGAGTGATTTTATTTTTTTTTTTAAAGATTTATTTATTTATGCATACAAGCACTGGGGTACAGGCCAGAGGTGTGGGGGGGTGAGAGGATTCACCACAGAGAGCTGG
>JAGFMF010011637.1:2162770-2215075 GCA_019455555.1 Galemys pyrenaicus
CCTCCCTGGCCGGCAGCAGGGATCGAACTCGTGCTGCAGTGGCTGCTGTTTGCTTCATAGTGTGTTGCTTAACCCACTGCGCCACCAGGGAGGCCCCTGCTTGGAGTGATTTTAATGTCAGAGCAGAGAAAGCTGACCTGACAGGTGAGCCAGTCTACATTTCTTATTTATAAATGAGGAGCTGAGACTCAGAGAAGGCAAGTGACCTGCCCAAGGTCACACAGAAAAATAGGAGCAGAACTGAAAAAGACAGTTCAGGATTCATGACTTGCCACAGTCCTGGCATGCTCATTCTCTCCTATGGCTCATTCTGCCAGAGCTTCTGGCTCCTCACAAATCCTCCCCACCTCACTGTCTCCCTAGTGGGCTTTCTATCAGGCTATGGGTTCATCTAATTCTTGGCCACATCCTGCTGGAGACCCATTTTTCTTACTGAATCAGGCCGCCATTAGGTCCTGAAAGCCCCATAAGTCTTCTATGGATGAGCAGATCCCTTAATCTATTATTCCAGAGTCCTATTTATATATATTTATCCATATGGCTATATAAATAGGGCTTTGAGACATATATGTGGCAGGTTATTGCTGTAGTATAGTTGTTCTCCCCAAGAGGAAAACAAAAATGATGTATGGCTGAGGCACTTTTCCATGCAAAAAGCTTCCGTCTGATTTATTAAGAGTTAGGTTGTAGCCACATGCTCTGAAGGTAGAGAATCTACTGCAAACTTATCTAAGGACAGGACACTCTGCTCCAGAGCCAAAAAGCAAGTCTAGAGTATGGCAGGCGCTCAAAGAATCTCAAAACAGTTGCTCACAGGCACCTGCCATGTTCCATTCTATTAACTGGGATTCCTTGGCTTGCAAGTTTAAGCAAAGAAGTGGAGCTTGTTGTAACGATACTGGGTGTCTCTAGGAACTCAAGGAGAAGAATGTGGCCGGGTCTCAGGAATAGCTGAGCCTGGAGAGATGAATACCAACAGGGCAGTCTCGCCTTCTCTCTCCCCCTCACACCACTGCTCCTCTCTGGGTCTTGGTACCACTCTTCTCCCTCCTGAGTGACAGTCTCCATTTGGGCAAAACATGGTAGCCAATTGATCCTGAGTTTTCCTCATAATGGCTTCCACTGGCAAACTTCCACCCCCTATAGTCCCAAGTACAAAAACCCATGGGTGGGACGGAGCTCATGCTCCCTGCGTGGCTCCAGTCACGTGCAGGGTCATGAGGCCAGAGCAGCTGCTGCAGACCTCATATGCATAGACCGGGTGTGGGAAGGAGCCGTTCCCAGATGAAGGTGGGGGATTTTATGTCAAGTGCCAGAAGACAAAGTAACCAGATTGCCCTCGATGTCCTATTTTTTTCTTCTGTTCACTGTGTGGACTCAGAAAAAGCACTTAACTTCTCTGTGCTTCTTGAAGAGTAAAATCAGGACATATGTGTGTTCCATAAAGACAGGAATTTGTAACTGTTTTGTTTCTTGATAGATGCCCAGTGTCTAATCAATGCCTGGGACTTGGTCAAGTTCAATAACTATCTACTGAATGAAAAAAAAAAAGTGTAACTCCCTTGCAGGACTACTGGGAGACTTAACTGAAATAACAGTAAGAGAACATTTCGAGAGCACTTGCATGCAAGGAACTGTTCTAAGCACATAGTGCTGGTATGTGAAGTTCAGAATAGCACCTTCGGCACCCAGGAAAAATCTAGGGCCCAGGAAGTTAAGCAACTTGCCCAAGTTTACACAGCTGGTAAATGGCAAATACAGACTTCAAATCCAGAGCTTTCTGAAGCCACTGTGCTATCTCCCTCTTTCATTAATATCCTCTAGCTCAGTAGCTTCCAGTCGTAAAGAGATGGGGAAGTATGAACAAATTGGAATGTGTCCACATATGTATAAAGGACTGTGGGCTAACTGAATAAGTATGTTGATCACAGATAAATGAATGGCCATTTCAAAATGCATTACATTACAATGTTTAATGAAATACAAATTCATTGCAAATCATTATGGAACTCATAGTAGCCTAGGAGTTGTATTTTCTCAATCACTGAATACTAAAAGTACATCTATTTGATGGGGGAGGTCTGCGAAATTTTAATTTTGAGCAAAAATACTCAGATCAGGAGCCCTTGTGCTAAACCTATTCCTTACGTCACAAATGAGGATGGTCAAGCTGTGGGTAGGGAAGGTGAGGCAAGGCCTTTGGGTGAGTTAGGATGGATTCAAGACTAAACCCAGTCCCAGGGCCACCAAGGTCTCACACCAGAGAGATAGGGATACTTCCTCCTTCCATTCAATAATAACAACTCCTGGTGGCACTGGGAACCCCCACGGGCAGTCCTGCTTTGCTGCTTGGAGAGCACCCTGACATTTCCTAGTGAAGCTGAAAGCATGCACACCCTGAGTTCCAGCAACTGCACCTTTAGGATTATGCCCTAGCAAAGCTCAAGATGTGTGAATTAGGAGACATATTCAAGATAGTTCATCGGCGCTTTTAAAATGATAACACCATAAATGACCATAAAAGAAGAGACAGGCTGACTCATTCAATGACCTTCCATCCAGCAGTCAGAAAGAACGATCCAGTTATATCCACCCACAGGACTAAACTGTGTGGCTGGAAGTATGACGATCTGGGCCTGTCCTGGACCCCTTCCCCTCTCCAGGCCTCAGTTTCTTCCTCTGTGAAATGGGAACCTGTGATCAGACCAGTGGTTTTCAAGCTGTGCTTGACCAAGTCCTAGAGATGCTGCACAGTTCCGCAAATGATTGATTCCAATGTCGCCTTTCGAAAATATTCTGAACTATTTTTAAACTCTGGACTACAACACACACACTCCAGTGAGCTGTGCACAGACTGTCAGTGTCAGCCCACTTGCAGACTGGCATTGCACTAACACGTATCGTCTACTTCACTCATATTCAGAATAGGCTTCTCCCGCCCTCCTCGGTTTAATTGGAGCATATCCCGAGACCGCAAGGCAAGCAGCTGTTTAAATCTGTTGCCATTTTCAACTGCTTAGCTGAGAGTCAAGATTTTTTTTCAATATTGTGTAACTAAAGCAAAACATAGCAATAATTTATATGTTGTGGAAGATGATAATTATCATCCACAATTTCAAATTTGTATCTTTGGTTTATTTGTTAAATTTTATGTGCTAATGCAATAACAAGTTTTAAACAAACTCTTCTGGTGATTTAACATTCACAGAAATGTGAAGACAGTCCTGTTCCTGAATATCCTTCACCCGGCTTCATTTGCTCCTAATATTTGCTGTCGTACATTACCATGGTACATTTGTCAAAATGAAAAAACCAATATGGGTATATTACTACTAAGTAAACTCCAGATTTCATCGTTCCCCCCGCCCCACTAAAGCTCTTTCTGTTTCGGGATTCAATCCAGGATCAAACATTGCATTTAGTCAAATTTGTATTTTCATCCATCTCAATGTCCTCACTTAATAAGTAAAGGTGCTAAATGTAAACTTATAGTTTTACACTAACAAATTATCGATTTTATCTACCTTGCACAATGAAATTCCAGGAAGATTTCTTTGCAGAAAAAAGAAGAAATCCACTCTTTAAAAAAAATGTGCAGAGGAGTGGAAGAGCTGTTCCGTAGGGCCCATGCCACTCTGACAGCCCCAGTGCAGAGTTCCCCCGTGGAATCAGACCCTTGGGATGTGCTAATTTGAGCCACATGTCCCAAGTTCCCAGTAAGGGAGCTTCACCTCCTTTTCAGGTTGAAATTGCCTCTGGCTATTCGTCCTGGAAGGCTGGGGATGCTCTTCCCCCACAGAATGAAATGCGCCAGGTGCTCCTTCACTCTTCTGACAAGCATTTATGCACCTGCTAGATACCAGGCACCCTAAGACTCTGGGATTACCAATGAACTGAGTACAATTATTGCCCTCATGGAACTTATATTCTGATGGGGAGAGATGATGATAAACAAAAGAGAGAAGTAAACTACAAGGTGTTCAGATGATGATGCATAAAGAAAAAGCAAAGTAGAAGTGGGAAAGAGGAAATGGTATGTTGGTAGAGGATGAAATTTTAGATCAGGAAGGAGCAGTCATCCAGCAGAAGAGCATTCTAAGCAGAGGGAACAGCAAATGTAAAGGCCCTGAGGTGGAAATGCAACCTCTGTACTTGAGGAAAGGTGAGGAGGCCAATGTTGCTGAGTGAGAGGAAGAGACCAGTTCGTAGTTGCCAGCAGGAAACCCAGAGCCTTCCAGAAATAGCTGGAGATCCTGCAGGCAGTACCAAGGCTCTTGTCAGCAACAGGGGCTCAGCATTCAGCCACGAGTGTGATCACGTGCACGTGGTGTGGAGCAAACTGGGCAAGTGGGGCTGGGCTGGGCGCCCTGCTTGGAGACCACCAGGGCCTTTCCTGGCCCGGCTCTCTGTGGAGCCACAGATACAACGAGGCTGCCCATGAGGATGGAGCCATGAGGGGGATGAGCCAGAGCAGCACGCAGGCAGGACTCCTGTGCTGGTAGCGGGGCCTGAACTTGGTGCCCTAGAAAAAATTAACACTACAGCTCTGGGGGCTCTTGAGAAGTAAAAGGAAACCAGAGGTGAGAGAAACCTTGCAACTCACGGTACTGGGGATTGAAGATGTTTTCATTTGAATATTACTCAACTATCAGATAAACAAAGTGTGGAACAGTCATTCAATGGAACTCAGAGATATAAAGGAATAACAACACGGGCAAGTCTCAAAAACTTAGGCTGCCGAAGGCAGGGAGTGGCAGGAGGGATTACGAAGAGGCTTGAGTAAGCTTTTGGGGGTGATGAATGTGTTCATTATTTTGCCTGTGGTACTGGGTTCGCAGACATGTTCCTCTGCCACAGCCACTCACACTGCAGACTCTAAGTATGTGCCCCTTACTCTATGCCCAGCAACACACACTGGCTGAAACGCATAAATGGATTAAACATTCCAAATAAGTTAAGAGACTATCAGAATAGGGAAAGTGAAAGACGTGCCTTCATGTTGTGTCCCAAGGGTTTTTCTATATGTATACATAAAGCCTACTTACATGTTCTGTACTTTGTATATATTATTATATACATGACTAGATGCTACAAGGTGTATTTCCATGTGTTCTATTTGTCTCGTATAAATATATTTGATTTGTATATATTTTACACATTTATACATTTATGTGTACTGTATGTAACACATGTATGTATGATGCATGTTGTGTGTTATGATTTTGCACTACACGTGTTATATATTTGAGTTCTACTCTTGTGTGTGTGTTTATATAGAGAATTCCAGATATCAGCTGGAACCTCTGGGCTCCAAAAGGGTTAACACTGATTCAATCTCCCCAATCCATGGGTCAATTAATGCTCTCCCCAAGATTCACCTAAATCCCCAGCAGTTTGAAGGCTCCCCCAAACCTGCTCTCAGCCATGTCTCCTGGCTGTGTCTTTATGTTCACCCTGCCATTAGTTCACAAATGAGACATGCATCTTCTCATCTCCCTAGCCCTGCCTCTAAGCAACTCAAATACAAAGCTGATGCCTAAGAAAAATGAATTTTCTGTGAATACCCAGGAGTCAGAGCAGACATCACAGCAAAAAGATGAAAATGGCCTGGTATTCCTTGGGCCACTGCAGGTGGGGGTTTCTCCAGCTACACCAACCCAGTAGTCCTTGCTCGAAGCTACTCGTCTTCCTGTGCCTACTCTCCTTCCCACCTCCTCCCTCTTGAATCAACTTCTCCATCCCAAATTCTCTCTTCAGAGCAGGGCCCACCAAGCACCTCTTCCTAACTCCCAAAATGCTCAGCAGAACAAAGGTCGACACATCCTGGTGGCCATGAGAGCTTTTTTTCCTGCTCCCTAAATATACAAACGTACTTGCATTGTAA
Organism: Galemys pyrenaicus; assembly: GCA_019455555.1. NCBI lineage: Eukaryota > Metazoa > Chordata > Mammalia > Eulipotyphla > Talpidae > Galemys > Galemys pyrenaicus. Next base: position 2,168,655 of record JAGFMF010011637.1, read on the forward strand.
GAAGCAGGACACTAAGCCAAAAAGCAGCGCCTGAGGACTAGCACGCCTGCCTCCTGGGTTTCTTCCCCCTCCACATGCCCACATCCCCAGGGGCCCGCAGAATTCCTGCCTCGCCCCCTCTCCCTCTGAAGTGTCTTTCCTTCCTGTCCTAAACTGTTGCTGGCCTCCCCACTCTCTCCCTCTGAGGACTGCATTTCTTAAGTAGCAAGCCAGCCAGTACAAAGGCTGAATAAACAGTCGGTAGAAATTAACTTGAATGTTCAGGGAAAAGAACAAAGACTTTCGCTGTGAGCTGGGAAAGGAATCATAATTGCCAGAGAGAGAGGAGCGGCCCTGCGCCGGCTGCAGGAGACACAAGAAGCAGGGATGTTGACAGTGGCAGAGACAGGCAGGTGCGATACTGATTTGATAAGTGGAAGGGTGAGAATTCTAATGTAATGAAGATGCTGATGGAAAGGGGAATTGGGACTGAGAAGAGAGAGGCGGCTGAGGGTTCTGGAAGGCAGTCAGCGGAGGACCCTGAGCTGGGGGGAGGGGTCCCAGTCTTGCTGTCCCACCCCCACCCCAGTCGAGCTCAGTAATAAAGGGCATCTCAGAGCAGGGGCCTGGGCAGCAGGTGTTTTGACAGCAGCATCACGCTGGAGTTGTAACACAGCCGAGAAAGCATTCTGTGGTGATTCCAGGGATGTGAGTGGAGGGAGGGTCTCCAGTGTGAAGGAAATGATGGCGCCCACTGGACCCCAAGAGAGTGGGTAGTCTCCCCTGCCCAAGAATCCATAGAAACAGATAAAGATGGTCTGTTTGGGAGAGTTCAACAGAAAAACATTTAGCAGATCTTACTGTCTCCTGTCTAGCCCATGCAGCAGCAGGGCATCAATAATAAGCAAAGTATATATCAAGGGCATCCTAGCATCAAGGTGGCGCTATGGTGCTCAGCCCTACTTTACGGGTGAGCAGGCTGAGGCTCAGGAGGTTAAGTAACTCCCCTGAGGTCACTCAGTTCTCTGCTGGTATGGTGTGCCAACACGGAGGTGTCCACAGTTGAGAGGTTTCAGTGTTTTGTTTTGTTTTGTTTTAAAAGATTTATTTATTCATGCATACAGGAATGGGGTACAGGTCTGAGGTGTGGAGAGGTGAGAGGATTCACCAGAGACAGAGTGGGGAACAGAACAGGCGGATCTACTGAAATACACTGCTGAGGGGAGCAGCGAGCAAGCCATGTGGCTCACTTCCTTGGCCGGGGACTGAACTCATACTGTGGTGGATGCGGCTAGCTTCACAGTGCTGTGACTCAACCCCATGTGCCACCAGGGAGGCCTGAGAGGTTTCAGTATTAAAGTACACACTTGCGGGCAGATAGATCATATTCAAGGGTCTCAAACCCAACAGGATATGGCCTTGTCCTCACATAACCTCACACCTGTCCTGCCAGACCTCATCTAAAGCCACCAGAGGATCCTGCACTACCTGTTCCAAATCTCCCTGCCACTGGCGCGAGGACCTGACAAGCACTCTGCAAGCCTATTTTTTCACTTAACCTCCTCCAACTCTGTCTGAATGTGACTCAGTGTGGCTTAACAGGGATCTAAGACAGGGCCTTCCTAACCCAGAGTTGTGAGAGGCTAGACTACAAAAGCCAGGAAATAGTCTTGGAATTCCAATTTGGGCATTTCATCCTCTGTAACTGAGTTTCTGTGTCTGCTTGAGGGCAAACACAACAGTCCATTCTACCAAATCTCTCTGAGGGCCTGTGATGTTCTGGGTCCTGTTTTATATACTAGAGTTAAAGAGATAACGGACGTATGCCTTGTCCTCAAGAGACGCATGATACTAAGAGGTGATGCCACAGCAGAAGGTATGCTCTGGGAATGAGGGGGGCTACTATCTCACACCTGGGAGGGGAGGCTGTAGATAAAGGTTCAGAAATACATCCCGGAGGATCCTCAGTGAGTCAGAGGAAGAAGGGAGAGAATCAACCCAGGAAGCTGCCTTAGTAGTGGCATGAGGTAAGAGAATAAGAACGTTCCCGAGTTAGGATCGACTGGAGTTGAAGGTGGAGATGAGCCAGGTCACACAAGTTAGGAAGTTCTGGGGACCCGGGAGTACTGAAAGCCTTTCTGGATGGCATCGAGGGTCCCTCAAAGCTGAGGGAATGGCTGACAGGCACCCATAGCCAGCACGGAAACTGGGATTAATGAAATCTTCCAGAAGTATTTCTTTTCCTAAAAGAAATGGAAACTCCAGAACCTTGGGCTTGGTCTACCAAGGCTAGTCTGCGAGGATCTGCAACACGGGCACCCTCATCTTCCAGAAGGAAACTACTCAGGCCACCTCCTGAACCCCAGGAAAGGACAGGAGGGAGGTTCAGTGCCCCTGTTGCTAAGTCACTGTGTTCTATATGCTCTCAGGTCTGCGGGCATGCCATAAATATTCATGGCTGGAAAAACAAGGTGAGGTTCCCTCATACACCAGCAGAAACCACCCAGAGCACCTGGCTTTTGTCCTCAGGCAACTTTGCCTCCTGCTTTTATGCCAGGTCAAAGCCAGAGGAAGAACGACACCTTCTAAAACCTGGCTTCCTTAATTTGTTTAACAAAAGACATCTTCTTGCTCTGTGGCCTCTTAATTTCTGTAGATGTTAAAGTGCAGAGAATTAAAGAATCAATGGGCAATTAAGGCGGCACTGGCAGGTTCTGGCCACGAGCATATTATTTATTTATTCAGCCAGCCACGCTCATTTTTAAAGCACTAACTTTCCATTTTGTTTCTGACATCAAAAATAAATCAAACTAAACTGTTACACGTCATAGCTGAAAAAAAATATTTGCATGATGCATTGCTCCTTTGAAGGCTGAGTAGCCACCTGCAAAAGGAATTTTTGTCTGTGTCAAAAAAAAAAAAAAAAAAAAAGCTTAAGAATTCATTCTGACATTGGCCTTCCCTTAGGTTATAGTTGGGACTGAAAAGATTGAAATAAGATTTCTAGTCATTTTTCCAACTAGTTCTGAGTTTGTTTTTTACTTCTGAACATCCATTTTCCTGGATCATCTTGGGAGGGCTGCAAAATTTTACTCCATTAATACAGTGGTGCTCTGGTGAAAATGCCGAACAGGCAGAGAGAAACAGTTATAGTGGCAAATAGAAGCTGGCAGAGGGCTCCCTGCTGTACTCAGCCAGTCTCTCTTTCTACATCTGCTCAAGGTTTTTCACCTAAAGTTGGGACCCCCAGTAACCCTCGTTTTCCTCCATCCAGTTGACACCATTTGATATGCCTCACCTAAAGAGAAAAATGCAAAATCACCACCACTCTCTAGTTCTTTAATTGCTCCCCAACTGGGAGAAGCCCTGTGAGAATGTGGACGATTTGAAATTGTCTCTTCACCAGTGACCTTCACTCTCCCTCTGCCCCAGTCTTCCTCCACCACATCCCAGCCCACACTCATTTCCAACAAGCCCTCTATCCCACGACTTTCTGCTCAAGTCCATCAAGTTACCTCAGGATACATTCTAGGGCAGTGATTCTCAAACTTAAGTCTGCATCAGCCTACAGTTTCTGATTCAGCAGGTCTCGAGCAGGGCCTGAGAATTTGCATTTATTTATTTATTTATTTATTTTTGAGAATTTGCATTTCTAATGAATTCTGAGAATAAGACCAAAGGTGGAGAACCACTGTTCTAAAACTGGTGGATGGAACACTTCCAGAATCTTGTGCTGTAGCGCCATCTAGTGGTCCACAATCACAGCGGCAGTAATCCGTACAGGGTGAACCAATCTCACGTGGGCACACAGCAAGAACGTCAAAGCAGGCATGGAGTGCATTCACCTGTCATCACTACTTTTGTCAGGTAAGTTTTTAGTGAAGTTTCATCCTCTGAACAACCACACGGCTAAACTGAGACCAGAGGCTAGAAACAATATAGTGCAAACAGACCTTGATATTTGTTCTCCAGATAACACAGAGCAGAGAGCAGAAGTTACCCCAGTCACATAATAAGCCCTAATTTATCCCAAAACATAATTCTGAACACTTCCTGACAGTCAAGTCAATATAGGAAAAAGGCATCTGACCTTTAATCAACTTAAAACAAGGAAACATTCCTATTTAAGAGGAAATTCAAATTGTGCAAGTTCTAGGAGCAGAGGATCTAAAATTAAGGAAGAGTTTACCTTGTGGCAAAGGGGTTTTGAAAATGCAGTTTCCCTGTCCCACTCTTAAGGATTTCTAGGCAGGGCCCAGTGCTTTAATTGTTAACAAGCACTCCAGGCAGGCTCTGAAGCAATCAGCTGGAGTCCCTAATTTGAGGAATACTATCTGAAAGGGTGAGTCCACCTGTCAGGGTGCCCCACCCAGCAAAACCAGCAGAGAGGATAACAGCATGAGTGACCTTCTCATGGCCACTAGACACCCTTTAAAGAGTAAAGACAGGTGGGGCTGACTGCATTTTATTTAATCCCCTATATTATTTCCATCTGTAACTGTTTTGTCAAAAGTACCTATCTTACATCTATAACACATCTCTATCTGGACAAGTCACGTTTCAAGGGCTCAGGAGTCATAGGGTCAGTGGCTAACATACTGGCCAGCACAGCTCTGGATCAGCACACTCCCTTCAAACTTTGAGTGACAATGGAAATGATCTACTTACCTGCATTCAGGTATCATTTATTGAGAGCTTTCTGCCAGGCACCAGGCAACAGATTTGACGTGCTTTATGCCATTTCAGCCTCATGACAGCCCTACTAGTAATCTAAAGAGAGAATGTTCTGAAGTGTCCACTGCGCTATATACCAAGTCCACATGTCCAGATGCCCCAGAGAGCACAAAAGGAAAAAAAACTGGTCAAGTCTGAGGTGGGATGCTGCAGGTCCCGAGGGCTCTGACAGAGGAGACAGTGGGTTGAGGCTGGAATCCAATCAACAAACAGAAATGATGGGAACATTTGCCACTGAAGTGCATTCAGGAGTTAGGGGAATTAGACTGGAACTACACATCTGCTTGGATAGGGCTCACCAGTGGCAAGCAACAGAAACAGATTAGGGATTTGTTGGAAGAGAACTGGAAAAACAGACAGACTACTGGTTGGAAGAACTCAACAGCAGATCTACGGAAAGCAACTTGGCACTTTAGAGCCGTCTCTCTGACCAGGATTCTTGGTCCCAGCAGTACATCAGAGTCATCTGGTAAGTTTTTTAAAATTCCAACACATAAATAATATTAACTAAAGCAAAGGCTATTCCTACCTTACAAACAAGCAATCCTCTTTCCAGGTGCTTGCTCATATTATTTCATGTGTCCACCAAAAACACAAGAATGAACCATAGCAGCTTTATTATGCATTACAACCCCAAACTGGAAATCTGCATGAACATCAACCAAAGAACTGGCAAATAAATTATAGTATATTCACACAGGAGTGCACACAAGAGAACTATTGATACAGATACCTACAGAGATGGTGGTGGAAGCAGCAAGATGCAAGAGAAATTACTGGATTAGTCCACTTATATAAAGTTCTAAAAGAAGCAAAACTAATCTTATGATGATAAAAGAAAAATGACTACTAGGGGAGAGGACACTGTCAAGACTAGGGCATGAGGGGAAATTTCCAGGGTCCTGGACATGTTCTTATGTCTTCATTGGACAGTAGTTACCAAGTATCTATATGTGTAAAAATGCACATTCAAGGTTTGTGCAATTTAGTGTACACATACATAATACTCCAAAAGTTAGACTTTCAAGAACAGATCCCAGACATTGGTGATGCTAGAAGCGATTTCAAAATGCAGCCAGAGTTGGACACCCTGCACTACTCAAACTTTGCTGTGAACACAAAGCACTTGGGTGTCTTATGAAAAGGTATGGAGTCAGTAGGGTGACCCTACATTCTGTTCCCAGGCGCTGCCAGCACTCTGGTTTGTGGGTCACACTTTGTAACCCAGAAGAAAGTCTTCCTGCCCGATCCTGCATTCTCTCTGTGGGGTAAAGGGTGATATGCCTAATCACCCTACCTGGAACAAGGTTTCTACCAGGGGGGAGTCTACAAGACTCAGAGCTGCCCACTACAGAGAATTCTCAAGAAATCTGAAGACTCATCATTTTCAGACTAAAGAATTCACAGTTGGGAAAGACTAGAAATATTAAGGGCTGCATTTAAGTCTGATTACACAGGGATGTGGTAGAGGGAGTGCAAAGCACAGTGGGTTCTGCCATCTTCTGTAAAGGACGAGGTCTTACAGAGTGTACAGTCTCTAACACAGGTATTCAACTCTGTGACTATAGCACAAACACAACCACAGATAACATGTAAACAAATGCCCTGGCTGGGCACCAATAAAACTTTATTTACAAGCGCAAGCCTGATTTGTGGTCTGTGGTTTACACTATGCTATCATTTGTGTGTGATGGTTAAGGACAGATAATAGGAAACACCAGAAAATACCTTTCCCCTGGAGAGGAAATGTGGGTGTCTGAGGAGACAGAAAGATGTCCTTTCACTTGGTTGTCCTTACACATCCGGGGAATCATATATTGTGTATGTGCATCACCGATCAAAAAATGAAAACCAAAGAGGGCTTTTACACATGAAATGTTTGCAAATAGCCTCGTGTGCAGACATGTCAGTTCTCACTTTCACCATCTCTTTTTCCAAGCGTGAGCCAGACCCACAGGAGCGCTCCATCCCCACAGGAAGGCCCTCGCTGTGCAGCTCCTCCCTCACCCCATCTCACGACTCTCCAGCCTCCCCTCCCTTCAAGCGGTGAACTGAGTCCTGCAGGAAGCCCTCCCACACTGGCCTCGCACATCTTCCTGTCCACACAGCTCTCTGGCACTCAAGTCACCGCAGAGAAGCAGCAGTGCCACAAGCAGGGAGGTGCACGGTCTGGAGCCTGGAAGGCTCAGGTGCCAGTCTCTGCTCTGCTGACTGAGCCTTAGTTTCCCACCTACCAGCAGTTGCCTAGAACCAATAAGGAAATGAGGCAAGACAGCTCCATGGGAAAGTGCCGTTTGCACAGATTAGCCAGTCCACCTCCCCAGACGAGCTTCCTGAACGATCAGCGTGCATCTCACCCCTGCAGCCGCTAGCAGGGCACTTGACATATAGCAGGTGGCCAATGGAAAGAGATCTGTGGGAGCAGTCAGAACTCCTGCCTGTGATCAAGCCAAGGAGGCCAGACAAAGACAAGAAAGTCATCCCAGGTGGAGGCAGGAGGTGCCTGCTGCCCTGCAGTGCTTTCTGGGGCTTCTCAAATGCCATCCATCCTCACCAGATGTCAGCTGGACCTATTTCCAGCAACTGACAGCCAAGATCTCTCTGAGACAATTTGCTTAGTGAAAATACAAAATAAGACAGACCGGTTAAGAAGAATCTTCAGGAAGGCCCTATTTACAAGTCAGTCTACAGTCAAACCTGGCAAGAACCTCAGAGTTCATTTAATTCACTCCTGTGGCTTACAGTTGGAGGGTTATGGGAACAGAGCAGGAAGGAAGCTGCCCCAAGACACAAGGACAGAGCACCAGGTGCTCAGAGGAATACCACCAGAGAACAAAAAGATTCAATCTTCTGGTGATAAAAGAATACCTGGAGTGAGGGTGTAGAGAAAAGGGCAGGAGGGAAACTCCCAATACGGTAACCCCAGAGCTCAGGTGACTTACAGCAGACCTGCTTTGCATACCGCACACGTGTGAGGGTCAGCTGTAGCTCTGTTCCACATGGTCGTCACGCTGGACTGAGGCACCAAGACAAGCCCTCACCTGGAATTCAGCCAACGCTGGGCTAAAGGGAGAGGACAAGTGAGCCACGCACTGGCTCTTGAAGCACTTGGCTGGGACATGTGCCGCCTCTACTGCTACCATCTCCCACTAGCAGGAGCAGCACGAGGATGTGCAAATCTACCGTGGAGAAGGAGGATGGAATTTTTGGCAAATTGTTGCTACCTGGCAGAGATGTCTGGGATAGCAACTGCTGTTGTGTCAGGACAAAAGAAAAGTCCAAATGTACAAGGTCTCATACATGTCCTGAAAACAATAAAGTTCAAAATAGTCCAAATTAAAAGCAAATCAAAATAAAGAGCCCGGGAATAGGTGTATAAGCAACAGATAACTAATGTGGCAAGGAAACAGGGAACTGGGCCAAAATTCTTTTTTTTAATGTGACTGAAGTTGAATGTCACCATTAAGATTCCTGAGTGGCATATGTGAAAAGTAGTTTAGAATTCTGAACCATATTCTAGATAATTTCAACAAAATTCAGAAGACAGAGAACTTGTTCGCACACACACTTGTAGGAAGGAAGGAGGTCTTAAAAGGTCAAGCTGACAGAAGTAAAAATCCAAGTATATTTAAAACTTTAAAGTTATCCACTAATCACAGAGCAACAAGATGTTGAATGCTAACTTTATTAGAGGGAAAATACGATCCAGAAAATAACGAGGAAAGAAAAAAAATTAGAAAACAAAACAGGAAAATGAACTGAATGACAATATTACAATAAATGAATTAAATTCACCTATTAAGAGACTGTCCAGGTTTCACTTAAAAAATTCTAGTAGTGTTTATAAGTCCTAAAAAGTGACAGAATAAAAGGGTATACAAGTCAAAACAAAAAGCAAACAGGATACCAAAGATATTTACATTGATAAGGAAATATAATTCATCAGTTTTTCAAACGAAGTAACATAAAACTGAAATTTATAAAAGTAGCTGTTGAGGAAAACAGGACAATACCAGAATCATTCAATGTAATTTTCTTAGAAACAGGCAGGTTGTACAGACAAATAAAGAGGGCTGAGGGAGAGGGAAAGTAAAACAATAGACTCGAATCATTTGCCAGCCTGATTTAATAGTTTACATAGAACTTTATGCCAAACCATGAAAATGCATTATTTTTAAATGTCAACACAACATTTACCATGATATCCTGCTCCCAGAAAAACATTATAAAGTTCATATGGAAAAATGTGCAAATGAACCTGGAACATTTGAGTGAGACAAGGAAGTTTCATACATGAAGACCATGAGTGTGGGTGATCGGATGGTCTAGGCCCTGCTGTCTAGATGGTGAGCACAAGTCACAGTGACAGCTGAGCACCTGAGCTGTGGTTAGTTTCCAGGGAGACAGCTGGAAGTATAAAATATACACATCAGATTCCACAGACTTACTACAAAATATTTTCAATATTTCTAATGTCCACTACATGTGGATACGAGATAGTGTGCTAATAAACCACATGAAATTAATTTTAATGTTTCTTCTCCCCTTTTGCTATGGCTTCTAAAAATTTGAAATCACACATGGCACACTATGTTCTAACTAGACAGTGATCAAAACAGACCCAGGTTTCCTATTTTCTGTTCCTATTCTTTAACTTTGCAGTGGAGACTTAGTTTTCCTTTTAGATCATAAGAAATTACAAATGTCCCCCGCTTGGCCTAGCTACTACAAGTTTCTTCTGGCTTTATTTTCATTACTTAAAATTTGAATGATCATATAAGCAAAAGGATTGGTCTCTCCGCTCACAGTATTTTTTTCCATTGTAAGTGCCAAACATTTTCTATGGGCTGATCACTGAACCACTGTGGCATTTATTTGGTGAAATGGAATGATGCACAATTGAGCCTCATGTTGCTTTCAAGAGGAACAGTGGTTACAAGACCCGGGCATGGGAAACAGCCTGGCTTTGAAACTCAGTTCTGCTCCATTTGCACATCATGCATGTCCTGTTTCTGCCTTACTGGATTGTTGTGAGGACCAACTATTTCCTGTCAAACAGCATGGAGTCTGAAACAGTAAATACTCTAGCTACTAATCTCGTTTTATCTCCAGTCAGATGGTTAGATCCCCTCTAAGTGGCATAACTCAAGTACAAAGTGCAGCAGTAACCTCAGAATCCAACCTCCATGCTGACACCCACTTGGATCAGCCATTCCTTCCATAGCCAGCAGGACCACACACATCTAAAGTGAGGACAGAAGGAAGTTCACCCTCCTGCATCCAGCCTTGCACTGCTCTCTCCCATACCCCAGTCAGATTATCAAATCTCTCTCTAGGCCTGGCTTCCCCTGAATGGCCTACAGTTAATTCAGATATGCCTGAAGTGTACTTGCCAGAGGGCCCATGTCCAGAATGACAGTGCTGGACCTCTATAAGTCTTCTCCTCAAAAAAAAAAGCAACAAAATTATTGGTACAAAGATTAAAAACCAACTTTTCAGAACTATGGAAATAATCCAAGGCACACAACAATCTGAGAAGGATTTGTTCAGTGTATGTGCCCTTCTAACTTGCTATTCCTGCCTTATACTCAACATTTTAATGAACTCATCCCTGAAGGTTAAAACCTGAGATACCGAGAACAGCCTATTTATCCCACGGCTGCCTCCTCACCAATCCTGGTGGCATTTGTCCAAAGATCCTGACCCTGTGACTTGTAACCTCTGAAGTCACCTGAAGATCTCTGCTTATCTACCTTTCCCACCTGCCTTCCTGAACCAGAACCTTGAGAGATTCTCAAAACTCTCCAGTGCCTCTCAAAGATAAGGATAAATCAGTATACGAGGCTTTGTGAGCTTTCCCCAAACTAGCCTGGGCTCCCTATACGTCCTTTCCTACTCCAGCAATGCTGAGTTGTACAGAAAAATCTACAATTAGATGGATGTAACACGACTTGGCTAAGGTCATACTCAATTACCACTGGGACTGAGGGCTAAAGGCGACTCAGACAGCATGAGATTGCACTGTGGCCAAGCTCCATACACATAGGGAATATTTCTTTGGCTTCACCTCATTGCCCTGAGGCTAGCTAGTCCCTAATCCCTTCCTAATCCTACAGATGAAGGGAATGGAGGCTTTTAATCAATCACTACCTGCATATGTGAGAGCTAAGGCCAGAGAGGAAGCCGTAGCACCCCAACACAAATACCAGCTCCATCTCTGGGCAGAGCTGGGAGAACAGGAAAGTTAACAGAGGCCTGCTGAGTTGGGACTAGACGCTCCAGGAGGGTGACTCGCAGCCTGCCTGGGGTGGCAGGGTGGGGTGCTTGACAGCTGTGGTGTCCACAGCTCATGGGAGGATTCCTTCAGTGTGAAGGACCTCAGGTTACCTCCACTCTCTGGAAACCCCTGAAGGTATCCTGGGGTGCTCCCGGACAAGGAGGTGTGAGATAAAGGGCTTGAAAAGAGGGACCATTAACTCAAGAGGAAGTATTTGCTCTCATCATGTGAATTTATGTACAGTGATGCGTTATCATTGTTGTCCCTATGATAAGCAAAACCTCAAATACCTATTAAGAATGCACAACCAACAAAAAAACATTTAAAAAAGAATGTACAACCACCTATTTCTATGTCTGCTGGAGGATCAAGTGTGATAATACCTGCATAGTGCAACAGACTCACAATAGGGACTCACTCTCAGGAACAACAACCTCACTTTAACATAAACAATAAAACCTCCCAATTTTTTTTGTTGGCAGGTTACAATGTGTCAGGCGAGTCGCTAAGCTCGCCTCATGGATTACTGCATTTAATCCCCACGGTGACAACCTGGGAGGCCGGTTCTGCCCTCTTCCCCACTTCACAGGTGACCAAGCTAAGATGGGGAAGTGGTGACTTGCTCAAGGTCACAAGCAAGTAGCCAACAAAGCCGAGGTACAAACCCTGACAGTACAAGTCCAGGGCCCGTGCCCTGACCACCGTGCCTTCGTCCCCTCAACCACGCACTACCACGGATTGTTCCACCCCTCCTGGCCCTGGGGTGCTCCGTGAAGTGGCTGGAGGCCAGACCACCTCAACCGGCTCAATGCTCACCTCCCACAGCTCGAAACTCCTCTCAAGCAGCCCAGATGCCCAGCCAGCAATTCGCTTGCATTGCGCGCGTGCGCAACAACCATAACTTCCGCTCCAGGGCACTTGCCAACGGAAGTGCCTCCTGCGCACAGTCCGGGTGGGGTCCAGGCTCCGGACTCTGAAGGCTCTTCTGCTGCACCCGACCACGTGGTACACACCCTGTAATGCGTGCAACTGCATGAAGAGTAGTCAGTTACACGTGCCTTAGTGTGAAATACACACAGGATGCCGAAGAAAGTATACAAATTGCCCCACCGGTAATTTTTATATTATATGCTGAAATAATATGTGGGATACATTCGGTTAACTATATTGTTTAAAGTAAGATTTAACCACTTCTACTATCATTGAAATCTAACAAGGAATTCCCAGTAGAGTTTATTTGTGGGTAAAGAGGATGGAATTTCAATGTTCAAGATATTATGAAATTTAAGGGAAGAAATTTTCAAAGCGCAACCAAAGAATTCTTTAAACAAGCGCTTTAAATAAACTCAAGCCCGGCTATTTGGAACTTTCAAGTATCTCAATGAGGGAAGCCAGAGGCAGTCCAGCTGCCACCATATGGGGTGAAAGGGGGTGGGGTGGGGGGTGGAGTTAGGGAACAGATGGAAAATTCTGCCTAAACTGTCCTCAGTTGTGGATCTCCTTTTAATGGGACCTTTCAACAGCAACCACACCCATAATCACCCTCTTCACTCCCCACTCCCAACCTTTTCACCTTGGAAAGAAAAAGGACTCAAAGCTATATAGTGTATACAATTCAAGATTTATATAAGTTACTTAAGTTACTTATTTTAAATTGCACAATGCTGAAGCCAGTCTAAAAAATGAATCAAAGACACACCACTGCAAGGTAAATCAATGAGTTGCTTTTTTTTTAAAAAACAAATTTGTACAGAAAGAAAAATTTCCAAGATCACAATCTATACCATACAGTCACCCCATCCAGTATGCAGGAAGCCATAGGGAACCATGGCAAGAGGAGCTGGGATGTACTCTGCAGAAGCAGCTTCTGCTCTCAGATGACATGTGGTATGGAAAAGTCTTGAGTTCCCTTTGTTCTCCAGTGTATCTTGTACAAAATATTACATTTTTTAAACATATATTTACAGAATTTGCACAAATAGAAAATGATTACAAATTACAACCAGGCTTGGCAATATAACAGTTCCCCTCCCCCATTGACCAAGGCCAGAGGTATGATTAAAAAGACTGCCTTCTTAGACACCTAGATGAAATTTATAAAAACTGGTTAACTATCATAAATTCATTTATGTAAGCTGTACAAATTAATCAATACCCATTAGTCAGATCATGTCTTGCTCCCTGAAGATTTTGAAGTAGAAGAAACAACTCTAAAGCAAGCAACACATCCCTTGGCCTGTCAGCTACAGTTGGTTTGGTTTTGGGTAAGAGAGGAAGTGGGAAAGAAGGGAGAATGGATGGGGGTGGGGGAGGAATGGAACACCTGTTTGAGAACGTTTTTCTTCCACTGTTTGCTTCGTTTTGTTTTTTTAACTCTTGTAACCAGTTTAAACCCCTTGACTTGTTAACCATCATCTAACCGCTTTACAAAAACCCACAACTCCTTCCTCATTTCAGAGACAACTTTTCAACAGGACTACAGTATGTAAAATCAGGAGTTTCTGGGGAGGACAATGTTTGTTATTTCTGATGTAAAGTCTTTGCCTTGTGTGCCAAGCCCAATTTCAACAGTGCAAAAAAGACTCAAGAAGTGGCTGTGGGGTAGGGGGAGTGTCAAAGGCTTGCGTAGTAGCTGTCTACCCACTGGGCAAGTCCTCTCTCCACCAGCGACCGGTTTATCAACACCACCTAGAAAACAAAGTTCCCTTGAGAGTTTGCTCACTGCAACAGGGGCCATTTCTCAAGCCAGCATAGATCCTCCCTCTTAATAGTCCCAGGGCCACCACAGGCAATAGCATAGAACAACGGGGGTGGTGCATTTCGATAAATGTTATGTTGGCATTAGGATAGATTTTCCAATAACCTGAAGACATCTTAGCTTTAATACCATGAACACAGGAGAGGAAAGCCAACAGACAAAAGGCCCAGGAAGGGCCTTCTGACATGACATTCTGTTGTGGGATGTATTGTGCATTGTAGGATGCAGCTTTGCTGGCATCTACCCATTAGTTGAAAACGGCATCACCCACTCCCACCCCCAAATGTGGCAACCAAAATTGTCTGCAGTTATTGCCCCCTGGGGGGCGCTAGTTATAGTTATATCCTCTGATTAGTTCAGGAGGAGACGATGAGAATCAGCTCCAAATCAATCAATGGCTAGTAACTTAGAAGGAAAAGATCAGAACTTACTTCCTCCCCAACCACACTCCATAGCTGAATCAGAGGAAGGCCAGTTGGACTGTAATTTGTCACCTGGGGGGGGGGAAAAAAACACCAAGCATATTTAAAAGCTACCCCATGTGCCCCTCTTTCAAAGTCTGGTGGCCAAGCCAGGATTCAAGTCACAAGAAGGAATACAAAGATCAATTCCATGAAGCCCAGAATCAAGTGTGATCAGAAGCACAACAGAAGTTAGTCAGGAGGCTCCTCAGATAGACACAGTCCAGACTGCCCCATCTCCCACCCAGCAACCACATACCTGAGCCAGCAGTGCTGTGTTTCCTGTCATCTCGATCATAGCTGCATCCGCTTCAGGTGAAAAGTGGTCATCATCTTTAGAAAGAGAAGGAAAAGCAGCAATAAGACTAATGCTAAAGCAAGGCATGGTTGTCACGTACACGTGGCACATCGTACACATCTGCGTTCCAAGCAGCTGTACCATGGGAACTTTATCTGAGAACTACCCATGCCAGGCCTCCACATGTCTCTAAGTAGATACACCCAGGATCTCTGCTACATGATCACTACCTACTGGGCGACTGAAGACCAAAGAGACAGAAATTCTGCCTTCAGTAGAAACATCGCCACCTATTTGGGGGCTGACTGGGCTGAGCACATTTATGTGATCTTCCACTGAATCACCATACCCTAAGAAATGCAAGTGTTATCCCACTTTACAGGTAAGAACAATCTAAGCTACCACACAGGGGACTATCAATGTGGTCCTCACATTGCTGAGGCCTAGCCGAGCAGTGTTTTGGACCTCAAACTCTGCCCTAGACCATGGGTATGAAGGCTCAGTCTCAGTTATATTCTGGAAGATATGTGTGTTAGAAGTCTCTCAAAGGCGGGCAGAGTAGTGGACCTGAAAGGGCATGCCATGGACTGTACTGTTGGCATCACCTGAGAACTTGTTAGAAAAGCCAGTTCTTGGGCTTCAGTCCAGACCTGTGTTTGCTTAAATCCTCCAGGTGAGAACAAGCCTCCCAAAGAGCAAGAACTACTCTTAACAATTAACCCCCAAACCCCTCAGCCAGACGCCCCACACCAATACCTGACAGGGGCATCACACTGTCCAGAAGGACTTCTGCTCCCTGGAATGGCAGGGTCACAAAGTCAGACCTAGAAAGGCAAGAAAGGGCCAAGTTTAACATGGACTGAAGGAAAAATCCAATGCAGACCAATATTTACCTTCTGCTTAGTAATATGGCACCCAAAACTCAGGATGAAGCAAAAGAGAAGTACATGTGAGTGACACAGCTCCAGGCACACTCAAATGCAGGCATCCAGTCCTGCCGCAAGGCTGAGCTCAGAGGGACTTCCTGTATCAAGCTCCCAAAAGAAGCCTGCTTCACTGCTCTTGCCATATGATAGTTGGGAGCAGGCTGTGTGGAGTTGTTCCACACAACAGACCTAGCCTAAGGAGTTTCTTCTATCAGGCTCTTCTAAAACAGAGTAGGCAGCAGAAGGAAAACTTAACCCACGTCCCAGCCTTGGTAGACTTGAGGCAGCTACACAGAAATCACAGTCCTCTAATACGGTGTGTGCCTCTGTCTGAGACATGTGAACTCACCGGATTTGCCGGAGCACATCTACTTTCACTCTCTTATATCCACCGTAGTCCACATAGCGAATCTCCACTTCGTTGGTCTCCTCATAAGAGGCCACCACTTGAGCTCTCCACCAGGCACCGTCCACGCCAGGAGCCGCACAGATGACAGTTACTGCAGGGAAGGAGGACAGTGTGTGGACACGCCTGGGACCAGACACAGGGCCACCCCAGTCAACACTACCACCTTTCCACAATGTTTTCCAGCAGCCTGTCCCTCCACAGGGCAGGGGACAGTGAGGAGTCCCCAAAACCTCCCCAGAGACCTAGAGTGGATGTGGGAAATTTAGCCTAGCACATGTGCCACCCTGTCATTCAGATGTATTTATCTTGAAACTGACTGAAGCCTGACATAGACAAAGACTACCTAATAAACCATAACATCAAAACTCAAGGACTAGGGATTCATAGTCTCAGAGAAAGTTCTGCAAAGACCAGAACCCCTGAGTGCAACCAAGCTCAGTGGCTAGTATCTCGGGCCTGCTCCAACCCTGACAACTCAGATGAAGGGCTTGTTAGGAGACTCCCAGGCCTCCTTCTAGCCTTTGCTTTAGGAAGGTGCCAAGAGCACACATGCCCCAGGCAGCCAACAAAGCAGAGAGCAGATGACCCCAGGGTCACCAGCTACACCCTGGGAGCAGCAGAGGCAGAGCTGACAACTATAGGGTGGTGTCACCCAGCAGCACCCTTAGCAGCTGCCTCAGGCCAGCTGGGATAAGGGTCTGCAACACATCGCTGACCACACTGTGTCCTGGCACTGACTCAGGGTGACAGAGCCCCTGATGCAGTTACCTCTTGGTCTCCAGTTTGGTCTTTACTGCTGGGTTGAGGCAATATTAGGGAATCTGAGAAAAAGTAAATTTATATTCCTTCAAAATAAACCCCATACACAGTAACATCAATGTCTCCAACCCACTTGGAAGTGGGCGAGGCAGGTATTATTACCAGGCATTCAATTTCCACTAAGACAAAGTTACTAACCACAAAGGACAACCACTCAGGAGTGCAACTAGGTTCTGTTTGCAGCTCCTGCACAGGAGCAAGTCATCTACCTTTAGAGGCTCACTGTTCTCAGCTGTTTAATAGAGATGACCCACCCATGCTGTTTAATAGAGATGACCCACCCATGCTACACTTAGGCATCTTCTATGGGTGCCAGTATTTGCATCAAGTACTTTACATACAACACAGAGTATCCAACCCTAATTCCTGGAACAAGTGGGCAGCAACTCCATGTAACAAATAAGTGGCAAAGCTCAGATCTGAATCCATGTCAAAAGTCAACTCCACAGTTCCATCAGCCAATGGAAGCAGCTTGGGCTAGCCAGGAAACTCAGCCCACAACTCCTCAATGGCAAGAACACAGGGATTCCTTTCCCATGAAGATCCAAGAACAGCTTCCTCCTGGTTAAGACAAACATCACTATAGGCCATTCCCAAAACTTCTTCCCCTGGGCTAGCCAGAGCCCAAGACTCCCTCTGACCCCTTGGGGAGCACTTACTTTCCACTGGGGTAGGCAAGGTGGGGATTCCTGGCTGAGAATAGCAGAGGTACATCTGCTGGTCCAGGCTGCGCAGTGCATGGAAGGTAGGGTGTGTGTGCTGCTGCACAAACAGGTGTCCGGCGTTGACCTGGTTGACCACAATCACCTCCACAGTGACGCCATCGGGGAGCATGAGCTATGGAGGAAGGGGAAGGGCAGAAGGCACTGCAGCAATCCTTCTCCTGTTTGGGATAGCCCTGGGGTCCCAAGGCCGAGGCTCTGAACTGGCACATCTTTGAAAAGAACATGGCTACCCAAAGCAGGGTGACTCCCAGATGACCGAGGTCTTGGGAAAGCTACTTTAATTAATGGTACAAAGTGTTTGATGCCACTGTGGCCCTTGTTCTGCAGTAGCGCCAGCAACCACATAGGTGGCCTCACCACAGGCCTGGTGGGATCCCAGAAGCCAGCTGTGACACAGTGCTGGGCTTCCAGCATGCCTGGGCAGGGTGATCCCCAGAGCTTTCCCTCCCTCATACTTCTCAATGTGTCTATTAAGTCCCATCAAAGGCAAAGAGGAACGAGGCAGTCACTAAGAATGAGGAACCCGAGAAAAAGAGGCTCAGAGCCTTCAGCCAGCTCCTTTGGATCTGCAGGTGACCACAGGGCCTACGGTTTGACAGTACTTCTCCATCCTGCCTCCCCACTAGCAAGCACTAGTCAGAAGTCAGGTCCCACAGTCAAAGTCAGCCACAGTCTAAGTCATATTTTTTGTCCCTCTCTATATTCCACAGAGATCTTCCCAACTCATTCCCACTCTGAGGTTTGCAATGCAGTTCTGCTCAGTGTGACTGGCAATATCTAGGTGTTCTGTACACTATAGGGGATCTAGTCAAACTTCCAACCAGGTGGCCACAAGAAGAGATTCTGGCTATGAGTCCTTGTACCAACCCCCTCCCCATTGCTGCTTGATGAAAACCAGCAGATGGGACCTCCTCTTCATTCTCAATAAGCCATACTCAGTGCAAGAGAAGAAAGCCATACTAAAACCACTCTGATGCAATACATTCACAGTTGGCTTCTAGAAGTCCCTACCTAGTGCCGGGGTAAGACTACCTCTATTGGTTACTCTTGTTATTGCAGGACACAAAGGCCACAGTGGCATCAAACTTTGCACCATTCAAGTAGTTTTCCCTCAATTTAATTAAAAGGGTGAAGGGCCTCCCTGGTGATGCGAAGGGTTAAGTCTCAGCACAATGAAGCTATCAGCAGCCACTGCAGCACGGGTTTGATCCCCACCAGGTTGCTGACCTCTCCTATCTTGCCCGCTGCTCCCCTCAGCAGTGTATCTTGGTAAATCCACTTGTTCTGCTCCCCATTCTGTCTCTGGTGAATCCTCTCCCTCTCTCTCCCACACATACACACACACACACACACACACACACTCTTCTGGCCTGCACCCCAGCTCTTATATGCATAAACAGAATATTAAAAAAAAAATAAAGGGTGAGTCTGTGGCTAAACCTCCAGGGGGGAAATTTCTCTGGTTTAGAAATTAAGTATGAAGTGTACCCATTCCCAAATAGCTAAGGGATAGGAAAGGGATAGCATCCCTTTTCCCTAGACACAGGGTTGTTTGGAAGAGGGGAAGACACAACCAAGAAGTCCTAAAAAAAGTGAGGGAGGCAATTCTTTTGAAGAAGCACATTCAGCCCATGTGTGAAATACAACTATTTCTGGACTACAGAACGCCACTCCCAGCGACAAGCGGCTCAAGTAGGGCTGGAGGCACAAGACAGGGCAGAGGGACTCCACGCCAAGATATCCGCCAGCTCCCAGGGCAGCCTCCACCCAGCTTCCAATGACTGGTGGTGGTGGAGGAGGAGGAAAGTAGTTTGTTTTCCTTTACAATCTAGGAAGACGGAAGGAAGGGGGGTAAAAAACCCTTCACAAAGTCCACCCCTAGACCAAACCGAAGTAGGAGCAAGGAACACAAGCCCCCGTAGACTTGGTGTCAGGCTGTGACTCTAGACAAGGGACCAGCTCGGAGTGCCTAGCTAATCTGGACACACCCACTCTCCTGGGTGAACTATTAATTCTTTCCAGCAAATAGCTTAAAAACACAAACAATGCCCAGGAGACGCATTTAGGGAAGAGTGGTCCTTCTAAGTGCTTCCTTCCAGCACACCAGCCCTCAGGGGATACAGGCAAGAAGCAGAACTGACCAGTGAGACCAGAGGTAAGAGCACACAGGCTTCAACGTGCTCTTGGTGTTCTTAGGAATTAGGAGACAAGAGTGTAAAAAGTCCTGGTTCCCCTGGTGCATGCTCACCCAGGAAGTCATCGGAAGAGAAGGCAATGCCAATGAAGGCAGTGGAGGAGCGTAGATATTGGTGAGGTTCAGTTCCTTGAACTTCTTCCCAATCAAGTTCAGTGCTTTGTCTACATGATGCTGAGAGCCTAAATGGGGAAAGGGGTGGAGAGAGCAGGACAAACGGTCACTGTGGGTAAGACAAATGCAGCAAACAAACTCAGGTATGCCCCCTATAGGAATTCTACAGTGCATCATTTAAAGTGCTAAAATTCTATGCTCTGTCTTAGGAAGAAAGGCAGCGAAGAGGTTTGACCTTTCAAATGATACCTCTTCATATCCGTGCTTTGAGTGTAAGAGGAGGATGGGAAAGGCCTGGTCCTCGTGAACTAGAGGGGAATCACACTTCCATTCTATGAGGGAGCCCCTGTGGTATGTAATATAAACCCAGGACCCTGGGCCCTACCCCACACCGTGCCCCCAATCTGAGTGCAAGGCCAGTGTTTCCTTTAAGCACCTTAACTGGAAGATGAGGACTGAGAAGAAAACACTTACTGGCCCCCCGGAACAAACACAGGGCTTTCTATTACTTATTTTTAATAAGTTTTCCAATACTTATTCCAAAAAGGTAGCAACTAGGAGTCGAACGCTTCAATTTACTTACATTTCAAAAAAAGAAAGCTAAACACAGCACAGCAGCTGCCACTGACCTTCTATGTGGCAGATCTGGATGTTCTGGGTATAAGGCAGGGTTGAGATATAGATCTTGGCACCAGATGTTTGCTTCAGAAAACTCACATACCGCCCCTGCTTGCCAATGAGTCGACCGACTAGGTGCTGAGAGAGAGGATGAGAGGGAGAGTTAGCTAGTTAACAGAAAACCAATTCCCTACACTCTCAAAGACCTACCTTTACAAGGCCAACCTAAAACATCAAGCATCCATCTGCCAGGCATTGTTCTAAGCACTTGCATTTACTTACGGTACCTATGAATTGTGTTACTTTATTACTATTGTACAGGTGAGTAAATAAACTCAGGCACAAAAGTAACTCGCCCAAGGGTCACATAGCTACTAAGCAGTTGAGCTAGGCAGTCTGACATGTGACCCATTTCATCATCTGGGACACAGTGTGGTCCAAATCCAGAAAGCTGAAAAGGCAGGGTCTTCTCCCAAATCCACACTATGAGAAGTTTCAACAGCACAGCAGTTGATTTCAGGTCCCTCTCACCTTCTCAGGTCTATTTGGTATGGAGATAAAGAACTCAATTTGAAAGCAAAAAATCTAATAAAGAGCCTGTGGACTCCTGCTGCCAACAGACAACCTTCAGAGCATGAGGCTGGCAGGGCAGAAGTTCAAGGCAGGTAGAAGCCAAACTTAGCCACAATGTAAGACAAACTCAGAAACGAATCCAAACGACCCTATCTCAGCAATTACTAGGGACTCCGTCCCTTTGCACCCAGAGTTGCCTGGCTGTTGCCCTTTGCAACACTAAAGGAAGGGGCAGGACTGCTATCAGAGTCACCGGGGGAGAAAGCAACCAAGGGAGCCAGCAACCTGGGTCAGAGCAGCCCACCTGACCCAGAGTTTAAACCAAGCCAAGTCTCTACCTCGGCAGGGAGCTAAGGACCCCAAGAGAATGCTGTAGGCCAATTATTTCTGGGGCTCAGAGATAAACATCAAGATCAAGCTAATAAGTTGTAAGTTATATCAGCAAGAAGAAACCACTTAAGCACCCTGAAATTGGGGACTAGTGAAGTAAATTGACATTCACACAATGAATAATGCAGTTAAAATTACATTTTCAAAGAATAATACAGGAAAATTAAATTGTTAAATATTTAAAAGCATTAATTAAAGCAACATAATCTCCGTTTTGTTTAAAAACCACAGGGTGCAAGACAAGAAGGAAATAAAAGTCTTCTCAGTCATTCTCTGGGGTAGGATTACAGCCGATTTTTATTTTCTTCATACATTTCTATACTTCTCAAGTTCTCTAAAATATGGATTTATGCAATTACAAAATACACTCTGCATCGCAGGGCTTGTGCAGAGCGCAGCAAATGAATTCCTGGTTGGCCCATGTTCTCAGTTTGGCTTTTTGCTATTATCCAAGGACAGATCTGAGCTCCAGCACACACAAGAAAAGCCCAGGGGAGGTAAGCAGCCTGTGAATTTGAAGACAAGAACAGGACACTCCCGAAGGCAGTGGAGGAATTCCACTTTTCAGGAACCAATCTGAACGGTGGCAACACACAGCGTTACCTTTCTCTCCTGGCTCTGGCTCACTCAAACTTCTGGTTGACTATTCCTCTCCTGGTCCCCGCCCACCACCGCCCCTCCCCCCCAAACCCCCCACCACCACCAAAAGCCAATGTCCTGGGCCCAAAGGGACCTTCAAGCTTATAATCCTTACCTTTGGTACCTCAATCTCCCAGATGATGAGGTCAACCTTCTTAGGATTGGCGCCTCCCTGGGCATTCTGGAAACTGTCAGTTTTCCTGGGGCCACAGCAGCCATCTACTGAATCCATGCTGTTCCCGTCTGAACCTGCAGGGGAGGAAGCAGCATGCACAGATAGACACTGGCTCAGAACAGTTAATAACGCAGAACTTCTAAACTCGAGTTCCCAGGAGGCCCCCGCCCCACGCCCCCTCCTCAAGTTTGGCAGGTGAATGTCAACTTGCAGTCTAGAAAGCTCAGAACAACCCCAATGAAAGGATAACTGGGGGTGTAGATACACCTAATTTTAGCCTGTCATTTACAGTCCCACTGGCTTAATTGGCAGCCGCGCCCAGCCACAGCTGCTGGAGCAGAGACAAGTGGTGCACTGGGAAGAAACAGGCTGGCCCAGGAAGAGAAGTCCACATAGGGAGGGTGAGGGGTGGGCCAACAAGACAACATGGTTCCAGGAGCTGGTTATTGGTGGCAGGCCTCTTCAGAGACCAACCTGTCACAGCTGATCCACACCCTCCCAGCTATACCAGCTCCTCAGATGAAGGGTCTCTAGTTCCCAAGGCCCCAGGCCTGGGCTCACTGGCTACAGGCAAGTGTCAGTACAGCAGAGCTAGATAGAGCCCTCCCTCACTGGCTTGTCTGAGGGCCCCATTCTTATCCCTAAAGCAGAGCCCAGTGGGGTGGGAATGGAAGAAGGAGGGTCTTTCTTCACTCTGCTTAGGTTAAACTTTTGCAGCTGAATGCACTTCTAAACTAGTGGCAGGTCTTTAACTGCCTAGTCTAAACTAAGCAAAAGTTCATTCCTAAGAGGACAAGCAGGAACAAGCTCCTAGAATGGACCTGAGTTATCCTCTCTCACTAAAGAATGAGTCAAGGAGACCATCATAGAAAACAAGGGTCTAGACTAGCTTAAGGGAAGTGGTTCTGGCTTAAATATGGACCATTCTCAATGCCAGAAATAGGTCGCTCCTAAGATTCTAATAATTAGCTTATTTTCTACATGGTTTCTCAAAATCCTGGGCATAATCCTTTGCTAAACAATTCATGTACTTTGTGGGTACAAAGATATATGGCTTAATAGAGACCCTAGTCACAGCCTACGGAAAAACCACTTTCAAAGCAACCTCTTACCATCAACACGAGGGGCTCTAAACTCTGCCCCATAGAATGGGACTAGTCATTATCTGTCACTGTGATGTCACCAGGAGTAGCTCAGACCACACTCAAAGCAAGTTGCACTCAAAGGCTGGCTCCCTCAGCCAGTGGTTGCTGGCCTTCCTACTAAGCCCCAACTTCCTCACACACAAGCAGGCTAAAGTGCTTGTGTTAGCCTTGCAGGGCAGGAGTTTAGTGCTCATGCACCAAGAGCTCTGGTGAGTGCTACTTCCAGGCTTCATCCTGCCGTCCCAGCACCTTTCCCCTGTCACCAGGACTTAGTCACAGTCTTCTTTGAAAGGCCTAAACCCAGAAGCCTTCAATACATCTAAGTAGCAATTACAATAAGCTTAGAGCTGGCATGTTTAGGGGCACTGGACAGGGAAATCCCTTTATTCTTTAAAAAAAAAAAAAAAACCCTACCCATTTTAAGAAGCCCCCCCCCTTTTTTTTTTTACATTTTAACATCCACAAAGTTAGGCTACATCTTGCTGTCTCTAGCCTTCCATATATCATCAACAGCAGCATTTTTTTTCTTTTAGATATATATAAAGCAGTAGGATCTTAATTAACAAAATGTAGTGTAAGGTACACACCAGATGCTGGTTGAAAGTAGTAAAATTCCCCAGAAAGATTCCCAACTTTCCTGAAGCTGAAATGGAGGGGCAAGGCTCTGGGACCTACACAGGGACTTTGTGGCATCTTTCCATAAGATAAATGAAAATACCCCAGGGTGGCTGCAAAGGCAGTGTCAGGAGCTGCTGACCTGTAAGTTAGCGGTCTGAACTGTCTACGCTGGGGTCAGCACTCGAAAAACCCAGTGGACACTTCGTTACAAAAGTGCCCCTCTTTCCCGGGGGGGTGGAACTGCAGCTGCACAGAAAGAAAATGGCTGAGGCTCTCTGCAAAGGAATAGGTGACAGCAACAACTCAGGAAAGCGCGAGCCTCCCACAAGTATTCAAAGCTGTGGCCATTCTCTGGGCACTTACCCGGTAAGAGCTTCTGGAGAAGGAAAGCAGGTGAAGACATGGGAACAAGCACATGATTAAAAGGAAATAAACCATTAAAAAGCTCACACTCATTCTTGGAATTCAAGGGAATTAAAGCTAAGGAGGCCTCTCCATTTGAAAGAAATCACTAAGAGGTTAGTTAGTACTTAAAGGAGAGAATGAGGCACACCAGTTAACCAGTGAATCCAACCTTAAGCTGGTTCCTTCAGAAGGACTAGGGAGGGTCATCGGCTGCTGAACCAAGTTCCAGTTCCCATGGCTTTGGGGTTCAGGACAACCTAAGTTCTGTTACCCACCAGCGCTATGCTGTAGCCCGGCTTTCTGCAGGCCAGCTGGGACACAGACTTGAAGAGCACCGTCACTGCAGGAGTAGCAGCAATGGGAGAGGAAGACACGCAGTCCTTCCCTACCAAATGAAGGGAGACCACTCCTCCCCAGTCCTCTAATGGAGGAACATCCAAGGCCCTCCTACCTCCCGAATGATCTGCTTCCGCATCCATGGTCCATCCATCCTCAGTCCCCAAGTCTGACAACTCCTCCTTCAGCACCCCATTGCTGAAGAGCACAGTACTTTCTGGCAGTGGTGGAGTGCTGGCCTTGTCCCTAGGGCTGGAGTTGGTCTCTGCACAAGAGTCTTCAAGCCCTGAAGTGCTGACGGAGTCTGAGCACTGCCCAGAAGAGGACACTGAAGGGGCACTCTGGCTGTTGTCAGACATGCAAGGGACACAGCTGGCATCTTCCACCAGAACACTTGCCTCATCGAGCAACTCTCCGAGGGGAGCGGCTGGTGATGGGCAGGGGGCCAGGGAGATGTGGCGCACAGAGTTCTTTGGCTTCCCGTCCTTTGTGGGGCTGGACAGAGGGCTGGTCAGGCAGCTCACGTAGGTCTTTGGTGGTAGCAGGTCCTCTGCCGGCAGGCCTAGAGCGGGGAGGGGAGCATCTGATGGGCCCACGGTCGCTTCCACTGTGGTTGGAGTGGGCTCCGTGGCCTCTTGCCCCACGGCAGTTTTCTGGCTGACTGGGACATAGCTCTCCTCCTTTTGCCCTTGGAACTGACCAGCTGAGGCCTGACACATTCTACCTGCAATCTTGCCCACTGTGGTGGCCAGCACTTCTTCGGTAGCTTCCAAGATCACTTTAGAGATTATCTGCAAAGCAGCCTGCTCAATCTCCTTGGTTTTATCTGAGGTCTCTTCTTTGTCCTCTTCTCCTGTGATGTCTCTATCCCTGGCTTTATCACCTTTCGCCTGTGGAATCGAAGTTTCATCATCCTTCACCATCTCTGCATGAGTCAACTCAATGAAGTTACTCAACTTCTCTACTCTGTGCTCTTCCATCTGGGATGGGCTGCATTTCCCTTTCTCTCCCTTTCCTCCCAAGGGAGCCAGACTGGGTACCTTGCTATTCTGTAATTCAGAGCCATGGTGCTGGGACAGTATACCTTCTTCTATCACATTTTCTCCCAGAACTGCATCACCAGTACCTTCGGCCCCACCTGTCTCTCGTGCCTTCTCCCCAGGGCCATGCTTCTCTGTGGGGGTTGCAGACTGGCCTTGTTGGCCCTGACCTGGCATCCTGTTCAATATTGATTCTCGTTTACATACCTCAACTGCTTCATGGGGGAACGGAACACCCTTTGGGGATGCAAGGGGACACTCTGGAGGAATAGACCTGACTTCATCACCTGTCAGGGCTAGTTCCACCTTTGCACTATCATCTTTACGTGTCCCTGATCGAAATCTTATGTCCATGCTGTTAGGGAGGTTGCCTGAAGATTCTGATCTACGAAAGGTTGGCTGTGCCCGCAGCAAAACTGGGGGCTCCACAGACTTGCTCACAGTGGACAGCTCCTTTTCTGGCAGCTGCTTGATGCTGGGGGGCAGGGACACTCCTCCTGGACAGGTCTCTTCCATAGGCTGTGGTTCCATGATGGCAGGATTGGCCCTCAGCTCCACAGTGCTGGCCTCCACCTGTTTGTCATGGCTGCTGACATGTTCTTTTTTACGAGAGAAAAACCACCACCAGCCGAGGAGTGCCAGCATTCCAGGCAATGCCAAAGGGAAAAGTGAACGGAATTGGATGGCCATCCTAGGGGCTTGAAGTAATTAAACCTGGGAAAGCAAAGGAGAGAGGGATACTGTGAAAGCCAGGCAAGAGAATCCTGATGCAGCTGTACAGGAAAAGCAACAGGTTATGGCAGAGATACTGCTCTCCCTTTCCCTGCCTTAAAAGGCACAGTCCCCCCACTCCCACCCCCATCACTCTGGTGATCCACTAGAGGTGGGTGGGCATTAAGAGACACCTCTGCTTTTCTTTTCTTTTTTTTTTTTAAGATTTATTTATTTATGTATACAAGAGCTGGTGTACAGACTAGAGTCGTGGAAGGTGAGAGGATTCACCCAGAGACAGAGCGGGGAGCAGAACAGGCAGATCTACTGAAATCCACTGCTGAGGAGAGCAGCGGGCAAGGCAGGAGAGATCTGCCTCACCACATGAGTCTCCTCCCTAGCTGGGGATCAAACTCGCACTGCTGTGCCATGGATGCTTCACAGAGTGGCACTCAACCCCGCTGCGCCACCAGGGAGGCCTAACACCTCTGCTTTTCTTCTTCCCCATCCACACATACTCCCATGAAACTAGGTGAGTCTTCCCTTGAATCCAAATCCCTTGATTTCAAATCCTCACTATGTCCACTGCCCCTATACCACTTGCCTTCACCCCCACCAAGAGGTTAGTCATGTTTAATATTTTAGTACTCTAAACCCAGAATCATTATTTATTCAGGTGGTGTTGGAACATTTTAAATGTCCTTTGATGTCACATGTATAGTTCTTCACAAGTATTCAGAAAAATCAAGAGCCAATGGAATAGCAGTTATACACAAAGAGCCCAAACAACAGATTTTAAAAAGCATGAGGGTGAGAGACCAACAAAATAACCACAGTGGCATAAAGATACAGCTCATACTTGGAGACCTGGGTCAATGAGGGTTCTGCAGAGTCTGAAATTTATCCTATAGGCAACAACTAATCGCATAGGTCTGCACAGAATATGTACATACACACACACACAAACGCCTGTTTTCAGGGAATTCTGGGAGCAGTATGAATAGTAAACTAAGTGAAAGAAATCTGGAGACATAAGTTAGATCCAGGCAAGGAAAAATAATAAGGACCTAAAAGAAGTTAACAGACATGTAATGGAGATAGGAAACCAAATTTTCTTCATTCATAAAATCAGGACACATCTCAAGGATGGTTGGTTTAAGGGTTAGCTGCAATATATATTAAATACTTTGCAAAGCAATGTTAGCTCTCATTACAGGTCTATGGCAGATATACTCTCAAATGCTTATCTTCCTCCCTTGGCATAAAATTTAATTGTCTGTAAAAACTAGAAGTCTTTCTAAAACCAAAGATCCTCCACTGACATGGCGGGGAAATACATCTTAATTTGGGTTTGCACATTGTGCAAAGATTAATATATAAGTATCTTAACAATTCTTCCTGGTCTCATTCATTTTGTGCTCTCTAGTAAAACCAGACCATACAGTTCCCTCGTGGTTCTAATATTTAGCTGATGCTGGGAACCACCCCCCGGCCTCCCAGGGTTTTGCTTCTCAAAGTGTAGTCTATGGACCAGAAGCACTGAGCATCACCTGGGAACCTGCTAGAAATACAGTATCGCAGTCCTACCTCAGACCTACTGAGTAAGACAGAGGAAGAGCACATTAGTTTGTGAGAGTGCTGAAAGTGTTTCGGCCTCAAAGTGACGAGAGTAGGGGGTCTGGTAGGGAGGTCATCTCCAGAAAAGACCCTCCCCATCTTAAAGATAAAACTTCTGATGAAAACAATGGCTCAGAAGACACAAGCACAGCTAAGCAGTGGCTAGGGTACAGAAGACTTCGCGTCAATCCCTCCAGGTGGAAAGCATCAGTAGTGTACCTTATAACTTCAGATTCACACACAGAACCTGACTAGATGCTTTCCCCAACATCACTTAATCCTTAACCACACAGTCTGGAATGTATTTCCATCTTAAAGGTCAAAATAACTCAAGGTTGAACAGCCAGGGGATTGGAACTCAAATTATATGCCACATTAAATCTAGAATCCACTAATTAGTGGGTCTGTGAGGGAAGAGGTATTCTATGGCTCAAGTTAAGGGAGTTCAAGTTGTTCTTAAAACTTTAAGATCATAATCACCCTATGACCCAGAAATATGATACGTGGAATCATTTCTTAAAATTTAACAAATACAACTCCCCATAGGCAGGAGGTTCATGTAAGAATGGCCTCTGGGGAATCATTTGAAACAAAAGTCAAAGGGACTGCTACTAGGTATACTGTAGAATCCATGGACACCGCAGTATTAGGGAAGCTGATCTCATTTACTAATGCGGAAAAGCTACTGTAGTACAAAAAATAAAAGCACCATTTGTGTGATGCCTATGTCCACATAATCCCATGAAAAAACTGGAAAGAATACATTTCTGTATGTGGATCTTGCATCCTGCAATCTCATGTGTCAGTTCTAATAGTTTCTTAGCGGATTCTGTGGGACTTCTTACCTGCGAACAGATAGTCTTGCTTCTTTTCAAAGAGAAGTTTTTAATTTCTACAACTGTGGTTCTCCAACTTAGTTGCACATTAGCATCACCTAGGAAGATTTGAAAGTCCCAAGGCCAAAGCAACACCCAGATCAATTAAATCAAATTCTTCTTCAGGGTGAGACCTGGATACCAATGGGTGGGTGGGTAAGAGTGTTTGTGTTTGTGTGTGTGTGTGTGTGTGTGTGTGAGAGCACACATGTTAAACCCAGGTCATGCCAATGTATGTTACAGAAATCAGAAATCACTGTTCTGTAACAACCTGCACACACCCAAAGATGGTAGCTTACAGGAGATTTGCCTTGTGTTCAATGTTTCTCACATAAAAATTAATATTTGAGAAAGAAAAGAGGCTGGAGGGAAGGGTACTCTCAGAATAAGGAGTATAATCCCAATCTTTGTCAAAAAGATCAAGTCATACTCAACAGATTACACACAACAGAAAGTGGAGCTGGGGTCTGAACAGATATTTCTTCGTCTCAGTAAATTTAGACTGATTCCTCGTTATACGAGGAGGGTCCCGTGAGGGGAAAAAAAAAGGTGCTTTACAAGGGACTGTGGTGATGGTGCATGGGTGAATTTGTGGTGGAAATTCTAAGGGAACTACACCAAGAAAAGAAAGCAAACATTTTAAGAAAAATAAATTAATTTATATATATAAAAAAAAGGTGCTTTATACTGGTACCCTGCAGCTGTCACCCAAACCATGGCATCCTGAACCCCCTCAGTCCCACCACTCCCTACTTGGAATAGAGTCCAAAGACCCTATGCAGAGGAACCAGGAGCTCAGGAGCCAAGTATCAACTGCTCCGCCAGGAAAAGCCTTTCCCTCCTAGACTATCTCCAGAGATGGGAAATACCATCCCTAAATGAATTGTTCCAGGTGTGAAGAGATGAAATCCCAAGACGGGAGGAGAAGACATACTTTGTTTATTTTTTCCCTTACTACCAAAAGATTGTGATTAGAGAAAGAAACCATCTCCACCAAGAACAAAGCCTAGGGCCCTGGGGTCAGCAGGCACCCCAAAGTTGGTGTGCTCCCCAAAGATGGTATGCTCTCGGAGCCTAGGTGATTTCACCAAGGTTGCCTGCTGCCTGAAGCCACTCAGGTGACTGGAGAGCCCCTACTTCCCATATAGGCTTACATAGATGGTATAGAATGCATCGCCCTTTCCTGAATTCTCAGGGCCACCTCCATGCTTGCACACATACTCCAGCATCACAAGGCCCTCTGCTGCCTTCCTTCTTTAGGCAGACCCTTTTGACTTGTTCTCTCTGCCATGTGTGCGCACATACGTGAGAGACAGAGACAGAGAAACAAAGAGAGACAGAGAGTTGTTTTTCAACCTGAACCTCCCATGAAAAGTGGCATTTTTAACACTGTGGGTCTAAAAACCTTACACTTACAAAGCTAACTGAAGGCTGCCTACTTGCCTTAGGCCACAGACATTCAGGCAGGAGTGCCTTCCAGTCAGGGAAAAGTCTTACAAAAGAACCCAGAGCCCTGCCTTAGGCTTGATGGGGAAGAGGCTTGGCTATTTTAAATCTGTTGGAATTAAATAGCTGCCTGCTTATTTTTAGCAGGTTCACTTGCCTGGGAATAGATGCACGCTGGCTGGTGGCCAAGTGGTCACAGAGCTGCAGCAGGCATACGCCACAGCCTGACCAGGCCTCAGCTTCACCTGCTCACTCCAGGTTCCAAAAAGATACCTTTTTTCTCTCAGAGAAAGGCAGCTTCTCAAAACCGCTTACTTCTGGAGAAGTAATGACCTCACTCCCAACCCAGTCACTGCAGTCTAGAGCATTCTGCTAAACAAGAAAACAAATTTCTGGGAATAGTAATGTTGGCCCCAGTGACTAAGTCAATTTGGCTGCATGTTATTGTGGGAAAAGAGCTGCATGTAATTAATCAATGGAAAGTCAATCAAATAGCTTTAAGAGCCAAGAGCCTAACAAGTCCAGTCTGGGTCTGGCCAGTGAGGCCATGTGCACTGTTTAACACACCCTCTAAAATGAAGATTTGAACATTTTTTCTTTTATACCTGGGTTATACATTGGCACAGTCAAAGATCATCACTGGGTCCCCATCACCAACAGGGAAAGTTTCAAAATACTCCATTTCTAGAGTATTTATACAGTAAGTTGTCACTGATGGGCTGTCCCCTCCCTTGAAAGGGGTCTTCCTGAAGAGGGAGAGGGAATAGCTACATAAGCCAGAATCTAAAGCCCAGCACTTGCATTCAGAGAACACAGTGGGGCCAGTTCGAGGCCCTCTACCCCCAACAGTTTGCTGAAGACCACATAGGGCAGTCTTTGTAAGATCCCAAGAATGCTGCTTGGTGAGGTAAAACTCACCAAGTTAAGGCTACACACATACATTCAGATGTGCTTAAGTGGCTGCAAGAAAAAACTACTGTCCACTCAAAGCTCAAAATCCAGACGGCAGGATCAGTGTCTCTCCCACACACATACCCCTATACAGAGATGCCAGGGAGGCTGTCTGGATGACCAGAATTTCTTCAAGTTGCCATGGTGGCTTAAAGACATAAATTAAAGTTCTAAACCCAAGATGCCTCTGGGATGGGAGGAAAAAGCAAGTCCCACCGTAGATCAGCACAAGTCCTGGGAGTCAAAACTGAACTGGTAGGGGTCGGACAAAAGTTTGACCTTTATGTCCACGGCAATAGGAGCTATAAAGAGTAGTGGCAGTTGCCAAAGTAGAGCAGGTCACAAGAGGCAAAGGCCTGGGTGAGCCCCAAGTGGCAACTGCAGTCCAATATTGGCAGCCATGTAGTCACAGGAGGATTACTGAGCACATGAAATGTGATTAATATGATTAGGGAACTGAATTTTTAAAATATAGTATTAATTTAAATAAATAGTCACATACAGCTGGAGGCTACCTAGTGGACAGTGCAGTTCTAGAGGATGTACACAGAAGACCCCGGGGAAATACAGAAGCCAGATAAAAGCTCCAGCACCGAAGGCCTACCTTGTTGGGCAGTGTTTGGTCTCTGCCACTAAGAGTCGAGGATGAGACGGTGGTAGGCAGGGTCACTCACCCTCAGCGGCATGGCTGGGGCATGGGGATCAGAGTGCTGGAGCCATGCCTCAAGTGTGTTGGTCACAGCCCAGCCCTGGTGTTCACACGGTTGTTACCTTCATCCTTAGGGGCCCAGGGTGAGCTTGTGACTCATGTTGGTACCTTAAAGATTCCACGTTAGCTCACAGTGGGGTTATGAGGTACTGCCTAGGATTGCCACCCCCCCCACCCTCCATTATGATGGCCCTAGAGAGCAGCCAGATGAGCTAGTGCGGCCAGACCAACCACACTCTGGGGGTGCTCTGTCATTCTGGGTAGAACATAAGTCACAGAACACTGTTCAAAAGTCACAGGATACTCTCTGGGTCTGCTCTCCAGAAGGAGGCTGGAATGTTTAACACACTAATATGGGGGGAGAAGGCGGAAAGGAGGCGGGGTGGAGAAAGGGGGAAGGGAACACCTGTTCAGGGAAGCCTTCTCCAGCCAAAATGGAAATCCACTGCCAGCATCAGGCACTCCAGGTAAGAGTCAGAAGTTAAAAGATCCGTTTCTGGACATGGCTTCAAATAAAGAGCTCGTCCTCCAGTTCAATTAAAAATTAAGATAATGCTCTGTGGAAAAACTTGGTTAAAAAAGGAATGACATAGGGTGAACTAGCCAGTCTCCCACTTCTGCTTACCAAATCTATGGCAGGTATAACATCATTAGGTTTCAAATGATAAAGGCTTTATTTGGGGAGTACAGTTGTGTCTCTTTTTTTCTTGTAGAGGAGACCTGGATGTAGGCCAAAGGTACAGGAGATGAGAAGTTTCACCAGACACAGAGTAGGGAGCAGAACAGGTGGATTTACTTAAATATACTGCTAAGGGGAGCAGCGGGTGAGATAGGAGAGGTATGTTATGCCATGTGGGTCAGTTCCCTGAACAGGATAGAACCCAGACCAAGTAGTAATAGCACTGAGACTTAACCCCTAGGCCATCAGGGAGGCCCTGGTTGTGATTTTAAAACATTAACAACTATGTCACATCCATCCCCACATAGCCCCTCCCCCCAGCTTTGGCCCTTGGCAACCATCTTGCTTTTACAAATAGATTCTGACAGGTTTCTGAGGCTGGTGACAAAGCAAGCACCAGGAAAGTATTCCTGGGAACAGAATTCCCTCTCATTACCATGGAACTACAAAAGACTACCCAAAAGGTATGAGACTGTAATCTATCAACCAGCTTACTTGAAAGCTAATAAAGATGACACATGTCTTTTAAAGGAATCAGAAAAGATGACATGAGGCAAAAAGACCCTTTACATCACTACTATGGGGGAACAAAGTAATGAGATATGACACAGGTTTTCCAAATGGCAAATAGTGAAATACAACTGGGAAATCAGGTAAAGGCATATGGTAATTTCTACTCAACAAATATTTATTCCATCTATAGCACCGTGGGCACAGGACATACAAATCAATCAAGGCACTACTCTGGAAGCGCTTTCAAGTATTTTGGAGCAAAAATTCTCAACAACCTCTTTTCCTAGTGGGCCTTATTATTGCCACCCTCTGCCACTGACCAACTGATGAATTAAGTCCAAGAGTCAGGCAAGTGTCCTAGCTGGGGTGGTGAACAAACAGGAAATGGACTCCCAATTTCCTCAGAGTAGACCGTTCCAATGTCCTGGGGTGAGAGATAAGAGGATGTTAGCCGATCTTCTACTGGTGTGGTAGAAGGGGCCTAGTTGTCTTTGCCAACTTCACCAATTCTCCTGTATTTAGCAACAAACACAGACACCTTCAAAGAAACTTGTGTCTGTCTTGAGCCTGCATCAGTTTGCTTTTTATTGGCTGTTCACCCTTGTACATATTCTCAGCAAGCTTCGGAAGACCGCTCCACCAAGACAAGTAGGTAAAACCAAGAAAGCAAGGGGCAATTTTCCAGAAAACTGAATTCCCCACATGAGGGAAAAGCAAAGCCAGAGGGATATTGTGCTTCCCAAGAGCAACATGGACTCACAGAGCACCAGGTATATCTAAGCACAAAAGGTACTTCCCACTCACGAAAGGAGTGTGACAGAAATGGCTGAGGTTCAGAGGAAAGTTGGAGAGATGCACAAAAAACCAAGCTAAAGAAATTAAGAGCAGAGGAGGGGTAGAGAGAGACAAGAAAGGAAATATGGAAAACAGAACTTCGCGGTCATAAGCAACAGTTATATCACAATAACATAGAACCTGAACAGTAACTTGACCATAAACTATGCTTCCTCTATACTAAGAGGATTATAGAAGAAAAGAAGGCTAGTAATCAAATTACCTCCTGAGTAGACAAACAAATTAGATAATTATTTTCAAAAGGAAGAAAAGAAGGAAGGAGAAAAAGGAGAAATATCTATTTAGAAATAGAGGTAAGAATTGAAAGACGTTACTTCTGGAAGAGAACAAGATAGTTAAGGGAGAACTCAGAGCAAATGGCCTTTCCAATATTGTGCACAGTCAAGAGTCAAATCTTTCTTGAAACAACGCATTGATAGAAAATTAACACATTCTTAAGCTATATATACATACACAGCAATGTCTATTACCATACAGCTTCATGTTGCCGGTTATAATGTATAAATATGCATTAACATCAACTTATTTACTCACAAGTAATCCTTTATAGACCCACAATAACTGATGCCAATTTTGCTTCAAGATCCCCACCTTCCCTGCTTTAATATTGCTATTATAGTAAAAGTAGTATCAAAAAGAAATTATAGGTTACATATTGGTAGACCATTTAAAGCCACGTAGTCTCCTCACCCCACTGAGGGTTAGCCAGCATCAGGCAGTAGGACATCTCAGGACTAATGATCTCTGGTAGCCTAGGGGTTAAGTCTCAGTGCTATCACCACTGCAGCCTGAGTTCGATCCCCAGTCAGGGATGGGACCCACATGGCACAGCAGACCTCTCCTGTCTCACCCGCTGCTCCTCAGCTGTGTATTTCAGTAGATCTGCCTGTTCTGCTCCCTACTCTGTCTCTGGTGAATCCTCTCACACCCAGCCCACACACCTCTGTCCTAAACCCCAGTTCCTCTGTTCATATATAACTATCTCTTTTTAAAAAAATAAATTTTAATAAACTCTGTGAAGTAGGTTTCCTTCAGGAAGCAAAGGGAGGGAGGAAGATGGAGTCCCATTTCAGATAAGATCATGCAAAGATTCAGCAACCAGTTAAGAGAAGTGAGCCCTAGGCATAAGCTCTTGTATGTCCTGAATTATCTATACAAAAAATCCTCCAATAAAGTCATTTGTTTCTTATCTGTGTCAGTCATTTGTTTCATATCTGTGCTGGTTTCTTCCAGGTACTCTGGTTTTCTCCCATATCCCAAAGATATGCAAATAGGTCACTGGTGTATCTGAACTATCCCAGTCTAATGAGAGAGAAGAGAAGAGTGTGTGTGTGTGTGTGTGTCTGTCTGAATATGCCCTGCAATGAAAGGACATCCTGTCCAGGGTTGGCCTTGTGCCCTAGGATGCTGGGATAGGCTGTGGTACCTGCCCCCTAAACAGGAATAAGTGGGTTGGAAAATGAAAGAAATGGGACAAGTGATTGTTTAATATTAGAAGTGTTTGGGTCTTTATTTAAAAGTTTGCTGATGTGTTTATGACCAGAAATATGCAATAGGAACTTAACTCTCTAGTCCATGGCAAAATATTTTAGTATGTGTTGTTTTGCTAAAAATCAGATTCCAAGACTCTGCCTATGATGTTAAATGAAGATTTACTATATTGCTGGGCATGTAGAATGGTACTCGTTGGGAGAACTGAGAAAGTCAATCAACTTTTATATTTTGTGGTTTAGATGATGAGGAACCCAGGTTGAGAAAGACTGAACAAAATATGCTGGAGAAGAAGGGGAACCTTCAGACAAAATGGTCCAGGAATGCCTCTCTGAAGAGATGGCAAAAGGTTAAAACAGGAGCAGTGTGGCAAGATCTGGGAGGACAGGAAAAGGAGAAGGGGTAAAGTTCCAGGCAGCGAATACATGTGCCAAAGTCCTAAGGCAGGAACAAACTTGGCTGACTCAAGCAAGAGACAGGAGGAAGGGGAGGTGAAGATGAGGTCAGAGGGCTGCTGCCAGAGAAATCACTCCCCAGCATCACTGGGCAGCTCTGCTGAAGGTCAAGGATGTGAAGGAGTCCTTCCTCCAGATAGGGCCCAGCGAGCCAAGAGGCTACACAATTGCTTTTTTTCCTTTTTTGTGTGTGTATATATATGTATTTTTAATATATAGTTTTTTTAATATACAGAATCAGAAGCTGATTGCAGAATCTATTCCAGAAATAGGATGTCTTTATGGCTAGTTGCATGACAGGCACACACTGTATATGTATAAACAGGAGCTCCCTTTTAGCCTCCAAGTCTCAGCAAATGTGTTTTGACAGCAAGCCCTGGGGTCACACCACATAGAAGCCCTAGAGAATCCTTTATCTTTACTCTTAACTGTTGCCCCCTTCAAAGGAATCTGTTCCAGTAAAGCAATACTGTCTGGGAAGGAGTAGGAACACACATACACGCTCAGCCCCACATAAGCCCTTGCCACTTCTTTGAATCAGACTTTGCGAAAACAACCTTACTCTCCAGCCAACATAAACCATAGGCAAAAGAGGGCCTTATATGGCGCGAAGCATGCTTAATCAGAAACAGATAGATGGGTTGGAGTTGGCAGCTCCAAGTTAGAGGGATGAAGGGGTGAGGGGGGGCAGGGGAGGGGAGGAGCACTAACAGAAAAAAGCAGTGGGGAAAAGAACTTTCATTAAACTCATTTTTCCTATCTCTTCAGCCTCCGTGGTTCCCTGTAAGAACCCAAACTGGGGGGGGGGGGGGGGGGGGACATGTATGTGCATGGCTTTGCCTCATCTCATGTTTTTATTTACATGTAAACCCAAATTTATCAGTAATCAGGTTGTCTACAGATCTATAGTTTGTATTAGAGTTTTTAGTGCCTATGTAGTGGCCTGTTTTTAGGTTAGGTGACTTCCCATGAAAATGGAATTGTGTAGTTTCCTGAGAATTTAGCTGCTGGGGCAACAAAGGGTGCTCATTCCCCAAAACAGTAGCCCTGAACAAGGGGGTTCCCCAGCTCTCTGAGATGCCTGGGTCATATGCCTGCCTGGCCCAGGAGGTAGGGTTGGGCCTCTGCCACAAATCCAGAATAAAAAGGCAGCCCTAGAGACCTGTTATGCAGCCAACTCCCCACCACACACCCCATGACTATTTCTAGGGTGGTTTCATTCTCCTTCTTCCCCTGATTAGGAGGCAGTAGAAGCCTCAACACCAGGACTTACCCTATACACTCAAACCACATGTACTTGGCCCTCTTTAAGGATGCCACCTCTAAAAATAGTGCAATAGCACATGCTTGGCCTGTGGGCCTCACCAAAGTCAAAGGACAAAGCAAGGAGGTTATTCTCAGCACAGCCTCTTCTCACCAGAGGCAGAGCTCAGTATGCATCAGAGTCCCAGTCTCTTGGGCCTCCCTCCCCTCCAAGGCAAGTCAGGGTAAGCCACGGGCTCCTTTCTCTCTAAATGGACAGGGGGAGCAGGGAGACAGGGTAGGGGTAAGGGGGTAAGCTGATCTATAAAGATAGAACAGGCCTTCAGATCTACGCCTCAGGTCAAGGCTGGGGGGGGGGGGGGGAGGCGGGTGTGCAGGGTAGAGTTGGCCACTGGGCTTTAACAGCTCCTGTTGTCTCCTCCAACAGGGACCAAGCTTCCCCCAGGTGACAGCCTATTGCAGGCAAGGACACCGTCTCATGACCTCCATGTGAGGACTGACAGGCCACATTATTATTAGCTAGAGAATGAGTGATTTCAAGGTTGTCTTTCCAACTAGACAACTGAAAACTACACTAAACAGGCATCTTCAGAGCAGTATTCCAGGTCCTAAGGCACAGCTACCTACACAAGAGGCTTTTTCAGTCAGTCATTATTTGTATAGCTCAAAGGCACCCAGTGGTTACATAATTCTGATGATAAAATATGACTTTGGAAAGACAAGAGTGTTTAAAGCAGGTCAAATTTCCTGTAAAATCACAATGTCCTGTAAAATGGGATATAAGTATCTCCTTCTGCATTCAGCTGTAATTCAGCTAAAATGACTCAAAACACCTAACAGTCTGATTCAGTTTGTGGGATAAATGATTTTAATCTTTTAAAAGCCCAGTTTACTTTTCTGGATGAGGACAGAGCAACAATAGAGATATAGAACCTTTGTCTACATCCAAAGCCTGTTCAGTCCTCACTGTGTCCTGGGATCACCTTATTTTCCCAAGGGACTCAGTTTCCTCATACACAAACTAGAGATACTTAGACTCATAAGACTGAAAACTAAAAAGGGAGTAAAATGCCAAGTATATAGTAGGTGTTCAGTAAGTGTCTGTCATGTATCTTATGCTATCTGGTTCCAAGAAAATACAGACTTCATGTTATATGACAAAGTTCAGCTAGCAGGGTTCAAATAAAGTACACCCAGAACTAAACAAAAGGGGGCATGTGGAAATAAACAACCCCGCTTTGGGAGCCCCTTTGTGGCCTAACTCTCCCCCAGGTCTTCTGTAAACACAGGCTTCCTAACATCAAGATGGACTAGCAGGGGCAGAAAGAAAATGACACCTGTTTGCATGGTGTCTGCAACATGGTTTAGCTGAGGTCCCAACTAGGATTCTGCAGGAAGTCTTCAGGGTCAAATAGCAGGCCTAATGACACCTGAAGACTAAGGACAATGAACAAAGACCTTGGGAACCAGCAAAAACTTTTATTAATACTAAACTGGTTCTCAAATCAAAACAGCGACTTTCCCAGGCCTTAGTGACTGGCTCTTTTGCTGCATGGTATCGGTCTCCAGACCCCTCACTATGATACTCTCTCAGAATGTTTCATAATTAATTACTGCCCTCCAAACTGGCAGAACAGAATTTGCTTCATGGAGAGAGCTAATGTATAATTTGTCACCAAAGTTGTTGGGTTAGTAGACATGGAAGACTAAGCCCAAACATGTGATGCTTATGAGGTGAGGAAATTAAGATTTTGGAGCTGGGCAAAGAACTAAGAGCAGCACTGTCCAGCAGAACTTTGTGATGATAAAAACATTGTAGCTCTACATTTTCCTGGATTATAACTACTAGCCACATTAGACTACTGAGCACTTGAAATGTGACTAATGTCACTGGGAAACTGAGTTTTAAATTTTATTTAATGCTTTAAAAATTCAACTAGCCATACATAGTTATGAGGCAACTCTAGACCTTTTACTCTAAGGACTGATTTAAAAGAGAACAGAGATATCATTTTTTTACAAAACCCTATGTTTAGTTTAATATTGTTGCACCTCAGAGCTAAAGAAAACTCAGATGCATTGAAAACAATGGGTTGTTGTGTTTTGTCCCTCCCGTCCCCACCCCACCCCCCAAGTCTTTGACTGATACCATCCAGAGCCCCACATCAATCCTGCAAGGAACTCCACCTTCTAGCAACCATGAGGCCCTTTAGTGTCACTTCAGGGCCCTCAAGAGCAGATGGCCTTTTAATGTTGAGCAACCCTCTATTTATCAGCTAAAGAAACTGAGACCCCCCAGAGGGTCAAAAGACCTGCACAGAGTCACAGCCTGGTTTCAGCTCTGAAGTCTGCACCAAGTGCTCAACCCCCAAATCCAGGCATCTAAGTCCAGAGGTGAAACAAGCCTTGTCAGCCCAAAGCACCATACACCTTTACTTCCAGACCTCACCTGCAGTCCTACTTTAGGGTTCCTCAGCACAAAATGGACCTCAGGGAAACCTGGCTAAGTGAATGTAGCCAATGTTACAGGATGGGAACAGAATGTTTACTACTGATTGCAGTAAATTATCAGATCAAGTGGCAAAAACATCCAAATGGCAAGGAGCTGGACATGCCATTTAGTATGAAGATAAGAAAGTTAAGGAAAAGGGCACCTTGAAAGCTACATATTACTGAAAGCCAGTGCCCAGAATGCTGGATGACAAGACAGTACACTTCACTGCAACAATCTGCTTTGAAAGGAGAAAAGCCATGGAACTAAGGACTTCCCTTAGTTCTTTGCACAAAGCCCTCCAGAGGATCTCCAAAACCATAATTGTCAGTTTCCCTACCCTTCAATTCCTATTTTTATTAGTCATTGAAACAATCCTATTGACCTCCAGCTTTACCATCTCCTCAACAGTATTCAGAGGCATGAAGATTATAAGACTATGGTAGGGATATGTTTGCTTGCAACTCACCTAAATCAGATACTGCCAAAGAAAAGGAATCCCCTGAATTTTAGCTTTAACCAGCTACTTCTCCAGCCAGACTCTGCTAACTCAAAACATTGTCATTAATCATGTTGTTTCACAGCCCACGGTTAAAATTAGGTCCTAGGACCAGCAGTTTTGCTCAGTGGAGTGCCACATACAATGGGTACTTAATGTGAAATGATCATAAAAGTGTAACCTGTAGAGTAGTACCCAGGAAGGAATGTAGAAGAAACACAACTTGCCCTAGGAAGCAAGGAGTAGGACTAATATACATCCAGTATAGACTATGAACTCAAACTGTCTGAGATGATTTCAGTGGACAATAAGCCTCCCAGCAGAGGAAAATCCTCATGGATTTAACAAGGTAAAGGTATTAACCCACACCCAAAACAACTTCCTCACAATAACACAATAGACCAAGTTGCAAAGAAGACCTCATTCTAGACCCAGAGGGAAGATCAGAAAAGAGCAGCCTAGGGATAATGAGCTGGAAGGAACCAGTTTGCCAGAGGCCTGGCAAGTCTACTCCTCAATGCTCTGAAAGGTATACACAGCTGACTGGGAAGTATAGAAAAACTAATTTGTTTTCCTTTTCTTCCAACCAGATTTCTGGATTGGGGGGTGGGGGGGAGGATAGTATTTTTAATAAAATTCAAATCACTTAAGTGATTGAAGAGAAACTTAAAGTCTCAGGGATTCTTTAGGAGAGAAAAAAACATGCTTGAGCACCTGTCATGCCAGAAACTATCCCAAGTCTCACAAATATCTCAATTTTTCTTTAGGGCAATAAAGGAAACATTATAAAAACTAATCTCTCATCTTCAAACTATGCTTATGACCTGGCCTACAGCCAAGGTCCATAGATAATTTGAGTTACCATGTAGCCAGACAAACAGCACTAAAATACTGGTGTTTAGCAACCTTACACTGGAGAAACACTAACTTTGGCATGTGAGCAAGCTTATTTTAACAGACACTTCCACCATCACCCTGCAGTGACCAAGTATGAAAGTATTTCCTAGAAACAGCTAGTGGGAACTGTTATTCACACAGAGGATTCCAGCTGGGCACAAATCCATTAGACCAGCATTCACACAGGCTTGGAAGAGATCAGAACAGAAACAAGCAAATCCTGGGCCACTATCTAACAATATAATATGTATGACAGTAGAGCCTATTTAATCAAGGTGGGCAATAAAGTTTTGTGATTTGAACACCTATACAATCCAAAGGACTTCCTTCCTGCCTATAGCCACACTTCTGAAAACATATCCAGGGATGTATTACCACAAACCCAAGAAACTACTTAAGAAGTTAAAGAGTAAGGGTTCAATGTAAATCAAAAAGTTTTCAAAACATAATTTGTTTCTAGTGTTCAGGAAGTCTTAGAGAATCAACAGGTGGATCACGTGAAGGTCAAGAACAGGAATCAGATACAGGATCAAATACAATTGCCCTCTCTTACCGTCAAAAATGTTCTGTACCTTTAAGAGCAAAGTGGATGGGGTGGTGCTTACTAACAGTTCAAGTTTTGCCTTTTCTAAGTATAAAAAAAACTAATTTGAGAAGGACATCCTGACATAGCTACAAGAATAAGGCAGAGTTACTAGTTGCCAGAAAGAATAGCTTTTGTGTGAAGGCGATCAGCAACTGCAACAAAGAAGTTTAGGGTGTGGGAGTAGCAAACCAAACAGATAATGACTACCACCAGGTCCAGCAGCCCAGATTTCTCTGCAGGAAATTAAATTTAAACATCCAGTAGGCTGTACCTCAGAGCAAGGGAGCTAGTTTAACCTCACTAAACTGCCCTACCCATACACTCCACCTGACTTGAGAGGCCTCCACTTGCGTTAGTGGCCGCCCAGGAGCAGGTAGTACTCCACCATCCCCGGCATCTCCCTGGGAAAGGAATATCATGAAATGCCCAAGGTTTCCACGCAGTCCGGAGTCGGTTCAGCACTGCCTAGCACCAACAGCATCTTTCCTTCCCTGTGCCTCCTTTGGGAACGCGAGTAACTGAACTCTGGGGCTCAAAATAGTTGAACTGCTGAAAGCCCGCCCCCATACGTCCAGATCACCGACTCTACCAGCACATTTTAACCCGTATCCCCGAAATTAGTATGGTGCCTCCAGACCGCCGGCCGGTGACTGGGGTGGGGGTGGGGGAGCGAGGATACTGGCGGAGCGCGACACGTGACACACAACGCCCCCGGGGGTAAAGTCAGCGGGATGGAAGGCCTCCACCTCTCCGGACACCCTTAAGGGGCTGCGAATGCGAACCCTGTGGGGACACCAAACCCTTAA
This sequence comes from Galemys pyrenaicus, assembly GCA_019455555.1. NCBI lineage: Eukaryota > Metazoa > Chordata > Mammalia > Eulipotyphla > Talpidae > Galemys > Galemys pyrenaicus. Next base: position 2,211,132 of record JAGFMF010011637.1, read on the forward strand.
CCTCGTGGCCCAATCTCGGTTCAAACCCTCTGCTCCCCAAACAGGGTTCCAGTCACAATCATCTACTAGCCCATCCTCCCGGCTCCTTGGACCGAATCCCTTCCTCGTTCGCCGCACCGAACTCCTTGGGGCTGGCTACCAGCTCGGGGTTACCACCGCCGGGCCTAGGTGAGAGCCAAAGGGGCCCAGAAGTTGGGCGAAACCCCAGAAGTGAGAATTCAACTCCAACATCTCAAGAGGGGCTAAGGGGTCCGCACGGCCTTGGCAGACCGCCTCCCGCTTCGGAACACCTGGCCCAGTCCACAGCCCGCCTGCCGCCGCCTCTCGCGGCTCAGCCTGGGTACACACGACCTTTGAAAAGTAAACGTGTGTGGGGCTGAGCGACCTTGGGTGGGACGCGCTCAATTCTGCCTCACAGGAGACCGCGCTCGGGAAAGTTTAGCCGCAGAGGGGAGCCCCGGGCGTAGTGTCCTCGTCCCGCGCCCCGGAGAAAGGTGACGTGGGGGTGGGGGGCACCACTCGGCTTCAGAGCGCCGCCCCAGACACGCACCGCGATCTGTCAGCTGGAGCCGGTAGGCAGACAGTCCCGGCGGGGGAGGACCAGGGTTCGCGCAGGCGATGGAAGGGAAAGAAGGGCCTGCTTGACAGCAAGCGGGCAGGCCGGAGCCCCGCCATACGCGCTTGGCATCCGGAGCCTCCTGCCCCCGAGGCGCATGGAGCACGCGTCACACCCCGCACCTGCACCCCAGATTCCCCATCACGCCAACGGTGTTGCCCTCTGGGCCCGGGCAGGTGATTTGCGGGCCAGCGGCCTCCGGCGGCCCCAACTTACCAGCTCCTCTGCGACCGCCGGGATGCAGACTCCTCGCGCTGCCACCCCCCCACCCCGGCCCCCGCCTCTACCCCGCGGCCCGACCCCGCAGCGCCGCACACCAGTCGTCCCCCCACGTGCTCGCCCAGGCCGGTGGAACACAGAGACATTAAATACTGAGGACGCGCTGCGACGTGCCCGCGGCGCGACGCAAGGCCCCGCCCCCCGCCCGCCTGCCCCGGCGCCCACCCCGCTCACCTGCGCGTGCGCGCCGCGGGCCGCTCCCGCCCGAGCCTCTCCCAGCTGCGCCAGAGGGGGCGCGGTCTGGAGCGCTCCGCCAACATCCCGCCGCCGCCGCCCGGAGCAAGGCCTCGCTTGCGCTCTCGCGAGATGAGCAATGATGTCCGAAGAGCTCGGGAGCGGGTCCTACCTCCAATGCTCTACACCCACAAACCTCATGCGAGTTCTGTTGCCGCGGCTCTGGACGGTCGGGGAGGCAGGCCATCTGCCTACCTCAGCACTGAGAGCCCCCTGGAAAAGGCAGAGAAGACGGTGAGGGGCTGGGCCCCCTTTGCTTTCCCAGAACCCTCTTTCCATTGTAATGCATAATTAGATGAACGTTAATAATTGCTCGATAATAACTACATAATGGGAGTACCTAGCACCACCCAAAAGCGAGTTTCTTGCCTTTTTTTCACAACCCGAGGATGTCGAAAGAAAACAAACACTTTTCCTCTAAATGGGTTTGAGTTTTGGAATGATTCCAGCGAAAAGAGTTGTCTTGAGCCACTGACTCCACCAGGGCATTTGGGGTTATAAGTTGCCCCCAGACAAATGGATGGGGTGCGTTTCCAGCAAGAAAGGATATAAGTAAATCTCAATTGTGTGGTATGATAGGTGTCATGAAGAAACAAATAGGGAACCAAAATAAGAAATAACATTTTAGGCTCTGTGGTTTGCAGAGCCCTAAGTTGAAATTTAAACTGCAAGCTACTGCATAAGGAGACAGTCTTGCAGATTGTATATGAGTGTAAAGGTTCAGGAGTGTTCCCAGAAGGGGTGACAACACAGGAGGCAAAACGTCTTCCAGTGAATTGAAAAATCAGTGTGGATGACATACTGGGGGTGGTGGGGGATGGGAAAGGGGCTTGGATACTGGAGGGATTTAAGGGGGTAGAGTTAGGGAACTGAGCATCATTATAAAACATAGTAAAGCCTGAATTTTATTCTGCTCTGTTAAGTCCAAAAGCCAGGCATGCTTCCAATGCAGAGCCTTTGCAGTTACTATTCTCTCCAACTAGGATCTTCTGTAGAGCTTACTCTAACCTCACCTCTCAAGTCCTTTGCTCAAAGTTCACTTACTCTCAATGAAGCCTTCCTGACCCCCCTATTTAAAATTGTAATCACACAGGTAACTGTCTCTCACCTCTTCTTTGTTTCTCTTCTTTATTTTTCTTCATAGCACTTACCCCTCTATATACTACATTAAGTCCTCACTTAATGTTGTCAATATGTTCTTGGAAAAGGTGACTTTAAATAAACTGACTATAATGAAACTAAGTCCTCAAATAATGTCATTTCATTCATGTCAGCAAAAAAAAAAATTCTTTTTTTTAATTAATGTTAAACAAAATTATGTTGAATGAAGTGGACATTATTTGAGAACTTGCTATATATACTATTTATTTTATGAGAGAAGGGATTGTTGAGGGCCAATATAGAGGACACTCAGTAAAAATGTCTTTAGTGAATGAAAAAGAAGCCATTACAGAAGGTTACAGAGAGAGTGACACGATGTAATTCCTGTTTTTAAAAGTGAGCTGTAGCTGCTGCAGAAAAAATGGATTTGATGAAGACAAGCACAGAAGCAGGGAGCTGTTGCTGCAGTGTCCAGGTGAGAAATGATGCTGACTTGAGCTAAAAGTTATGGCAGTGGGGAAAAAGAGACTGCTTTGGACTCAAGATATATTTTAGAAAGAGTAACAGCAACACTCATTCATATTATGGCTGTAAGGAGAGTTCATCCCCTCACCTCTCTATCAAGTGTGCTTTATCTAACTTAAGTTATTGTGTGAACTGAGGTACAGTTATGGAGATGGGGAAGAATGGAAGCAGAAAATTATTTGTTTCATTTTGGACCCATGTAGTTTGTAGTATTTGTACTTGTATCCTTACCTACCAAGTACAAATAGAAATTATGTTGCATATTGAAGTCTGAAGCTCAGAGGAGTGGTCTGGGTGAGAAATACAACTTGAAAATCTTGTGAAAAGTAGGTATTTTAAAGAAGGACGATGGATGGATGGTAAGAAATATCTATAAGGTAGAAACTGACAAATGTCTGAAGTGTAAATCCTCTAAGTGCTGGTAGAGAAAAACTGGGGAAATGATAGGAATAGAGAAAGAGGAAGATATGGTGATCAGAAGCAGAGACTGAAAAACAGGAGGCAGGTGAGATCAATAAGTTAGTCATATCCTATGAGTGGGGTTCATTGCAGGATAAAAATGATAAAGAAAGTAAGGAGGAGTAGGATACCTGGACTACTAGGGAAAGACACAAGTCGAAGAGTAAAAGGTGAATAAGCAGGATTAACTATAATCATAACTAAAGATCAACCCAATACTCTGGCTGAAGAGATGACCACAAGATCAAGGTAATTCAGAGGTTATAGGGTGACCATAACATAAGATTAGAAAGTAAAGGGATAAGAATGTAGGTAAGGATGAAAGGCAGCCTTAAGAATTTGTGATCTATGAAGAAAATAGGATTACTTTAGCAGTCTTTAGTATCAGCTTGAAATGGACAAAACTCTGCTTATGGGATTTTAACCCATATGGGATGCATAAAATGGCTTCAAGGACATTCACAACCCCCCTGAAATTGTTCACATGGTTTTTAAAGTGTGGCATTTTCCTGCAAAAGTAGTGATGAGTAGTTCTGTCAGTTTCCTTTAATTCTGACATAAAGAAAAAAATCAATCTAGTAAATAGAGCAAGACAGAAGGTAACACTATATCGTTAAAAAAAAAAAAAGGGGGGGCCTCCCCGGTGGCGCAGTGGGTTAAGCAACACACTATGAAGCAAACCACAGCCACTGCAGCACGAGTTCGATCCCTGCTGCCGGCCAGGGAGGGG
>JAGFMF010011637.1:2215125-2240843 GCA_019455555.1 Galemys pyrenaicus
CTGCCTGTTCTGCTCCCCGCTCTCTGTGGTGAATCCTCTCACCCCCCCACACCTCTGGCCTGTACCCCAGTGCTTGTACGCATAAATAAATAAATCTTTTAAAAAAAAAAAGGAAGGAAATTATGTCAAAAGGAAACCAACAATGAAAGCACCCAAAGGAGACAAAATAAATAAATAAATAAACCCAAGTGGCCAGTGTCATGCCCAGCCAAGGGAGAATGAGCCCAGTTCCATCTAATCCAGAAGCTTGTACTTTCTGTACTCCCAAACTTGTGTTCTCATACAGAACCAAACTTTGGAGTTGATGGACCTGTGTGTGACTTGGAAATGCTCACCTGCAACACTGTCACTGGTGTCCATCCAGTTGATTGCGACTGAGGTTGCAAGATGGCAACTGGCCTAAAGGCCTTTTTAAAATTTGTGCTGTCTGCGGGGCCATTCACAGGATGTCTGAGTCAGATGACTCCGTTCTCTACTGTCCAGGGCCAATGTCATTGTCTCAAGGAACATCTGGCTGAAAAGGATCACAGATGTGGAATGTTTGTCATGAATAAATAGTAACTCCCCTCCCAAAAGAAGCTTGTCTCTGTAATAGTGGAAATGGTCAGATCAGAATCCAATGCTATTATTCCTTTAAATCTTGTAACTCATTCCCCTCATTCTGACTTCATATCCACCATACAAGCTTCTGATAATTCTCTCCAAGGAGAAAAGCTATTGAACATAAGGAAGAAAGTGGTCCACCTGATAGGTAGACTTGTTTGTAAATTGACAAGTGATCCTCTTATCTTTACATCTTGCACATCTTGTGAATGTTGTTTGTTTGTTTGACTGAGTTTTCAGCTCAGAATTCAAGCATTCTAAACTTCTGTCATAAGTTGAGTGAGAGTATAATACAGACCCATGGGAATTTCATCAAAATGTCATGTTATGGGACCTCGCTGGTGGTGCAGTGGGTTAAGCAATACACTATGAAGTAAACCGCAGCCACTGCAGCATGTGTTCGATCCCTGCCAACGGCTGGGGAGGGACCCACATGGTGCAGCAGACCTCTCCTGCCTTGCCCACTGCTCCCCTCAGCAGTGTACTTCCGTTGATCTGCCTGTTCTGCTCCCCGCTCTGTCTCTGGTGGATCCTCTAACTGCCCACACCTTCAACCCCAGCTCTTGTATGCATAAATAAATAATTCTTTAAAACAAAACAAAACAAAATGTCATGTTATGGGCTCTTTTTAAAAATCATCTAGCTGTTCTTCTCTTAGCAACCCCTTCATCTTCAGGGGCTGAATGCCCTCAATGTAGTTTTAAATTATCCTGTCCTTTCAACTGAAAGTACCTACAGGAAGAACAATTTTAGTGCAGATGATCATGATTTGTCTCCCTTGAGAAATGTCTTTTACTCTTTCAGTTTAACTAAATAGACAAGAAAACTAAACCCCTCCATACTCCACCCTACTTCCAGTTCCCCGAAACTGAAGAAACATTTGGTTATGCCCCAAGACCATGTGCGTCTGCAGGGAAGAATAAATGATCTCCCAGGGAAGTCAATGGAAGGAGTTGGGGGATAACAATACTAATGACTAATACTTAGTAAGTTCTTAATGCTCAGCACTGTGCAAAGTATTTTATTCTAATCTACTGATTTCAAAAGCTAGATATTCTTCCTGTACTGTATTTCCATTTTATGGTCTTTATTTTTTTTTTAAAGATTTATTTATTTATGCACACAAGCACTGGGGTACAGGCCAGAGGCGTGGGGGGGGGTGAGAGGATTCACCACAGAGAGCAGGGAGCAGAACAGGCAGATCAACAGACATACACTGCTGAGGGGAGCAGCAGGCACAGCAGCAGAGGTCTGCTGCACCATGTGGGTCCCCACCCTGGCCGGCAGCAGGGATCGAACTCGTGCTGCAATGGCTGCGGTTTTGCTTCATAGTGTGTTGCTTAACCCACTGCGCCACCAGGGAGGGCCCCATTTTATGGTCTTTAGTCACATAATTGCAGAGTAAGGTTTTAACCTAGGCAATCTTATGGAGCTCATGGATGACCAATTCACTATACGTCTGCTGGAGACAGACTCAGAAATCCAGGAAGCAGTTTTAAACATGAACTTATCTGCTATAGATTGAAAAATGCCCCCCACACACTTAAGTATGTTGAAATCCTAATACCAACTACCCCAGAACGTGACCTTATTTGGAAATAGGGCTGTTACAGAAATAATCAATTAAACTGAAGTCATACTGGAGCTGATCAGGTCCCTAAACCAATATGACTGATGTCCTTATAAGAAGATGGTCATGTGAAGACAGATAAGCAGAGAGAACACTGTATGGACATAGAGAATTGGATCTATGTATCTATAAGCCAAGAAATGTCAAATACTGCCCTCAAACTACCAGAAATGAAGGAAGCAAGGAAGGATTCCTCTACAGGCTTCAGAGAGAGTGATCCTGCAGTTACACTGCTTTTATACTTCTCCAGAACTGTGAGACACCAACAGGGTGCTGTGCTTTGTTGTAACAGCCCTGGGAAACTGATACACTATCTCTCTTTCGTGTACCTTGGATGCCAGATGGTACAAATATGAAGTCGTTCAGCAAGTGATAAAAAAAAAAAAAAAGGCTGTCCTTTTCCTTCCTAAGTGCCATGGCCCCACAGGACAGAGCATCCAAGTGACAATGATTATGGGGCCTCAAGTAGGTACCTCCTGACTCGGCATCACCACCATTACATACCATACTTCTGGGAGAATTTTTCGGCTACATATTCAAGGTCTTAATTCTGATTCTGTATGGCGGTGTCTGGCAGGATTATGGTTAGCCATTTCCCAGTGCTTTCTCCACTCTTTCCAGCTTCTTCCAGGACAATTCAGTTTGGAAGTAAAACCTTAGAAACTGAAAGCTTCTTCAAGCAGGTAAAGTTCTATCTAAAGCCAATTTAGGTCCTTCAACTACAGCCAAGCTTATGCATGTAGAGAAGCAATTAAATCATCAGAAATGTTACCTGCCTCCTTTTATTCCATGGACAGTATCTTTTTCCTGGATCAATGGTTGGAATCCCTCTAAGAGGCCACCTAACAATGTTGGGTGTCTGTAATGGGTATTTGAATTTTTTGGACTCCATAAGAAATCTGCAGTGAGCTCTGTGTTGATGTTCATAATCTGTTGTTGCAATGCTAATTTAGTTAGTTTACATACTCTGCACCACTGCAGCTGGGAAGACCTGAAACAGCAATATCCAGAAGTCTCAAATAACTGCAGGGAAATAGAAACTGAGGGTGAGATTTGGTCAAGGTGATCCATCTCTAATACTGATAGGACAGGGAAACAGTGCACCCAAATTTTCCATAGCCCCCCAGCCTCTACATACTCCCTCCCATCTCACTGGAACCATTTTCTTACTCTATTCCAAAACCTGGCAAGTTTCTTAGTAACCTCTGTCCTCAATCAGCACTACAGTTTTTCACAGACTAATATTTTCTACACAGGACTACCATTTGCCTATACAGTAGCATAGTACAAATTAGGCAATAGGTATCCCTCCCCTGAGATAGGCACAGCCACGTTCCAGACTCCATAGTGAGCAGAATGCAATCACACAGCCTGGATTTCAGCCACCACGTGCCCTTGGGCTGGATATCCTCATTCAGAACACAATGTACACGACCCTCCGTGATATTTGTGCAGTTGGGAGTGAGTTTTAACAGAGCTAGGGCTGTTCTACCGTGACTCCGTCAGCAAACCAGACCTCTGCGGATCCATGCCCCACTGCAATGGCTTCACTCATTTCCAAATGAGTGCTCACTCATTCATTCACTGCTAAAGCCTACTTCCTTCCTCTGTACAGGTACTTTAGAAACCCTTGTAACCTCAAGTAAAGATTATCTAGCATCTCAATATCCTTATCTGTAAAATATGGATAATAATTTGATTTACTTCATGGGGTTGCTGTGAAGGATAAATGAGATCACACATATAAAATACTTTGTACAGTACTGAGCAGAAGCTACTATTCCAATTCAAGTGGTTTAATCAATCAAGAGCAAACAAGATTCATCAATGAATATGTATTAAACAAGTATTGTGTGCCAGACCTCATGCATGATGCTTTGGTTACCAAGGTGAACAGCCCCAATCTGGTAGGGAAGGCAGACATGTACGTTTATAAAAGCTGTTTGCAGCGGGGTCAGTGTGTGACAGAGATAAGTACAGAGTTGGGAAGAGATGGCAGTGAGTTTCATTCTCTTTGTGTTAGGGTGAAGGAAGACTGAATGTGTCACTGCTGCTCTTTCTGCAGTAGGCAGTCACCAAAATTAGTGCTGCAGTTATTTTATTGTTGTATACCAAACCACCCCAAAACTGAAATGACCTAAGAAACAGCAGAATATGAGTTCATTAGGATGGTTTGTTTCTGCTCCACATGTTGTTGGAGTTCCAAGAAGTTGGTGTCACTCCCACGTCCAGTGCCTCAACTGCAGTGGCTGAAACTACTCAGCTGGCTAGGCATTTATTTCTCCCTTCTTGTGGTATCTCCAGCATGGAAGCTGGACCTCTTTATATAGTAGTGTTGGGCTCCAAGAGCATGAAAACTGAAGCTGTCTTAAGACCTAGACTGAGACCCAGGCGACAACCCCCCCCCCCCCCCNGACCTAGACTGAGACCCAGGCGACAACCCCCCCCCCCCCGTGCTGCATTCTATTGGTCAAAAAAAAGTCATCAGGAAATCCCAGATTCAAGGGGAACATCAATAGATCCCACCAGAGGTGGAGGAAGTGGCAGAGAATCAAGATCTTTAATCTACAACATCTATTACATTCCATTTTATAGTCAATTTATGACTTGGCTGGCATCTAATTGGTGAGATTCTGTGGATGCTTCAGAAATCAATGCTGTGAAATGCAATGTGGCATAGTGGTAGTAAAATACAGTGTCCAAATACTTATTTCAGTAATAACTTGCTGAATGACCCTTGGACAAATTATTAAGCCTCTCTTCCCATTCTTTCCTCTTCTATAAAATCAGGTGCAGTAAGATCTAACTTCCTAAGGTTATTTTGAGAGTTTGACAGAATGCAAAGAAAGGACTGGCACATGGTAGATGAGGTAATTGAACAGGGCTGCAATGCTAGTGTTTGTCGGTTTCTTTCCTTTCTTAAGTAAGGTAAAATGACTGGTAGATTTAGAGTGATTTCTCTTGTCTGTCATGGAAACTCCCAATAGACTTCTGCTATTGCCCACCCCCGCACCCCGAGAAAACTTCAGCAATTTTCCATGGAGTTGAGGTATAGCTTTGTGAATCTGTTCAACCTTTTAGAAAACAAGTTAGTAATCATTAACAAGAGTAATAAAAAATGTTTTTATCCTTTGACCCAATAACCAGATTTCCAGAAAATTATCTCAAGGGAATTAATTCAAAAGAAAAGCAAAAGCCATACACATCAAGTTCTTTATCACCTTTTTCTCTAGAGCCACTAAAAACAGAAACAACTTAAATGTCCAGTATCGTAAGGTAATGATTAGCTAAAATTGTGATACAAATAAATACTTGATGGAATATTATGCAATTCCTAAAATCACAATTATCATCACTATATGATAGCGTAAAAAATTTTTAAAAGTAAAATAAGTGATAAATTTAGAACTCAAAAAATGTTTCTACATGAACTAGGACTAGAGACTCAATCATAAAAACAAATTTCCTTGGGAAGTGAATTTTGAAGTTGATTTTTGAAAGTAGTCTTTATTGTTATTTTAAATCAAAGAAGAAAATTTTAGAACAAGTCATACTGAAAATTGACCTATTAAAAAAGAAAGGTCATATAGTAAATACACAGAGTAAATTGAAGAGTTTTTAAAAAGGCTTCTGCTTAAGCTTCTCCCTAGAAATTTCCCTCCCAGGGCCCAGGTTATTTTTTTTTTTTTTTCAGAGTTACACAAATGATTTTGATGTATGCAAGGTGGAAACCCAACGAGATACTCATCCTTATCCTTTCAAATGATCTAGTAAATGTTATCTCTGATCAGAAATAGTAATATAAGGAAATCTGACATACTTAGAGGTCTTATTTAAATGAGATAATGTTCTGGGCAAATGGGGTCAATCTTGCCAGGTGAGCCTGGCGTGGTGCATTAGAACAGACGCCCTGCTATGGCTGAAAGTTCCTGGAGATGGAGACAAGAGATGGAGTCACAGAGCACAGGGACAGCTACACCCAAGTCACCCTCAAGGGTGGCCCATGGGTAAAGAAAGGGCAGGCGAGGAGCAGGGGATGCTGGGTGCGTGGATAGGAAGAAAGCCAGCAGAAGAGAGACCATCTTCCCACCCCTCTACAGGGATGCCTTCCTTAGTGGGAAAGAAGAAACAAGGAAAATAAGTTTCAGCTAACAGATGCACACCCTTGAAAGAGAACTAGATGAAGATATTTACTCCTATTACGAACATTTGGGACTTCAGATACATTTTAACTTCAAATCGAGAAATGCAGAAATCAAGACTTGTAAAGAAACCAAGGATGTCAGTGCTCTGACAAAAGCAGCTGATTCTGTGAAATCCTTTATTCTTTCATTTCAGATTGACACACTCGCCCTCTTTAGGTTGGATGAGCGCCTCCTGTAGTCTTCTGAAATTACAGATGTTAAGCCCCTAAAAGGGGCTTTCTTATCACCTGTCCAGGGAGATAAGAAAAATCTCTGGCAAAGTAGGAAAAATCATATTCACCATATTCACAGAGAATGTGGCACATGTGAAAGTTCACCTCCTTGCCTCTTTCCAAAACATCAAGGTGCAAGAACTACCATTTGCAACCTCTTCCTGGAAAATCCTTCATCAGAGGTTTATGGCAGTATTCAGGATGTGGCTGGCAGAGCAGATTGATTCTGATTCCAAATCAGAATTTTTATCTTGTCTTTGGACTCTCCAGTATAAGACTTTACTCTCTCCAAGTGGTCACAAGACACCACATAGAGAATTTTAGTGTCACTTTAACCCTTGGTCCTTTCTTCACATCAGCCAAAACATAAACAGAAAGGAAATCTTTGATAGCATTCATAATCAACAGCTTTGAGGATAACTTAAATATCAAAATTTTGTACCATATTATACTTACATGTTAAATATAATTTTTCACTTTTTTGTCTTAAACCACATGTAGCAGTTAACTTATAATTTGGAGGGAAAAATAATTTGGAGGGAGACTTCTAGCTTAAACAATCATGTATGGATTTATATGGTTTTTTATTTATAAATTTACAACCTGATAAATTAATAACACTTCTCTGTAAGTTGGAATTAGAGTGATCTCAGAAAATGTTTCCAAATCAATACCCTGAATTGAATACTGGATGATAGTCAAATATTTTATAGTCAAATCATAAGCAGCAGTGTGAACCAAAAAGACTGGTATTTGTATCTGTTTTGCAGTTTGTAAATATAAAATCAAAGACCTATATCACCAGGTTGATGTGAGGAAAGAGTTACTTTTCAGGGTATTTCATGAAATAGTCAAGCCTTGCCAATGCTGGATTTATTTCAAACATAGTAAAGGTGATATATGGGAAAAGATTTCCCCCTAAGATAACTATAACACTACAAATATAATACTATTTTAACTAGGGGGAAAATAAATAAAATAATTTTCCTTCTATGGGCCTTTTCTATTTCCATTTATTTAGCTGCCTTCTGACAAATATGTAGGCTCTGTACATAATCCAGGACAAAGAAAGGACAGATTTCTATAAACACTTGTGGTTCTGTACAATGTAAGAAAAAAAAAAAAAGAGTTGATGACCTGGAGTGTTGCAGAAATAGAAGCAAAAAAAAAAAAAAAGTCATCTCTATGCCAATCAAAAGGTATTGATAGAATTACAAGGACAATCTCCCACTGTGACCAGCTGTAGCCCTTTCCTGAGGAACAGAAGTAGTAGGTACTCTCATGAGATGTAATGTGGGTATTTTTCTTTCCTTTTTAATGCTGGCATTAATTCATAGGCAGTCATTGCTAAAGACTAGCAAATAGAAAAAGAAAAAAGCCAGTAGAGCTTTGTCCTGTCCACCTTAACTTCCACAGGATTTAGTGAAAGAGACACTAATTTATTTGAGAAAATCCTGTAGTTAATCAATCTTCATGGTTTTCTGAGAGCATCGTTTTCCATGTGTGCTCTTGTAAAAATTTCTCAGGGGCCTCCCTGGTGGCACAGGGGTTAAAGTCTTAGCATGATGATGCTATCACCAGCCAATGTGGCATGAGTTCAATCCCTGGCCAGGGATCTGATCCACATGACACAGCAGACCTCTCCTGCCTGACCCCCTGCACCCCTCAGTAGTGTGTTTCAGTATATCTGCCTGTTCTGCTCTCCACTCTGTCTCTGGTGAATCTTCTCACCACCTCCACACCTCTGACCTACACCCCAGTTCTTGTATGCATAAATAAATAAAAATAAATCTTAAAAAAAAAGGAATTCCTTAGGAAGTTGGAAGATATTGTTTGTAAAGGGATTCCCATTGTAAAATAAATTTGGAATGCAGGAGTCAACCACATTACAGAGGTTTCTTGTAGGACTTCTTAGGGCTTCTTTGTGACTTTCCAAGAAAAGCATATAATATAAAATATGAAAACCTTCTTTTCATTGATGGAGCATACTTTGGAAAATATTTCCATGGATCTTATGACTTCCAATAAGAGCTAAATAAATGTTAATTGTGAAAGCAGGGGAAATTAATATGGGGTATTATGGTGCTAGATTCATATTTATTTGGATTTTTCACCCATGGAAAATTAAATTTTATGTGAAAATCAGGAGACAATATGTAGGAAATTCAAGAGACAAACCCTTACCATTAATGAAAAGTTTTGCTAAAGTTCGTACATGTGAGATTTAAACAAACAAACAAAAATGTTTTCTATACACCAATAGCAAACAATGAGAAAATTTAATTTTAAAAATATCACTTACAGTAGGACATGTAGGAATAAGTCTAAACAACAAGGTCAAAGCTTTGATGGAGAAAACTTGAAGCCTTTGTTGAAAGGAGCAAAATAATTGCTAACCAAATGGAAAGATTACATGCCACGTTTATGGTTGGGGATATAGTTGTCTCCATCTTTTACCTCCTTTGGCCCTAATTAAGACATCTTTCTCTTCCCACCCCTTCATTCTCTTATTTCTTTTTTTAAAAAAGACTTATTTACATACAAGAAGATTTCCATACAAGATTATTTACATAAAAGATTATTACATAAAAGATTATTTACATACAAGAACCAGGGTATAGGCCATAGGTGCAGGGGGAGTGATGAAAAGATTCACCAGAGACAGAATGGGAAGCAGAACAGGCAGATCTACTGAAATACACTACTGAGGGGAGCAGCAGGCGAGGTAGGAAAGGTCTGCTGTACCATGTGGGTCACCTCTCTGGCTAGGGATCAAACTCATGCCGCAGTAGCTAGTGATAGCTTGATAGCATTGAGACTTTAACCCCTGTGCCATTAGGGAGACCCCTTTTTTTGTTTCTTATAATATCTAAAAACAACACTCTTTCATTATCAGAATATCTTATCTGCCTTATTAAGACTCTAGTGAGGGGCCCTCCCTGGTGCCAACCCCAGTCACTGCAGCCGAGTTTGATCCCTGCTGCTAGGGAGGTGGCCCACATGGTGCAGGCAGACTTCTCTTGCCTGGCCCGCTGCTGCCCTCAGCAGTGTGTTTCAGTCCATCTTCCTGTTCTGCTCCTCCTCTGTCTGGTGGATTCTCTCACCTCCCCACACCTCTGGCCTGTACCCCAGTGCTTGTATGCATAAATAAATAAATCTTTTTTTAAAAAAGACTATAGTGAGATATGTTTTGGAGTTCTATCTAAAGATGCCCAATAATATCCTGGTGATTGATTGTAAGGTTTGCAGTAAAATGAAAGAAGGTCTTAAAGAATTTAAGTGTAATATCAGATTCTATGAGGGCCTATGCTATTGATTTGTGTCTTCTAGATACTGGATGTATTTTTGGATACCTTAACTAGGAAAATACTTATTGTGCTCAAAATTGCCTAATTTAATTTTGCTAAATGGGGTATATTTAATGTAAATGGAGGTGGCTTTGTGGCTCATAACAGCACTCCCAGCAGCCACAATTATGCTACATTTTCCTATGATAATAGAATCAACCTCAAGCCACGGAGGTGACGGGTTCTAAAGGGACCCAGGCTGCTTGGTTCTAATGCCTCACTCCTCTGGTCCTGACTGGACCAGGCGGTGGACACATGACCCAAGCCCAACTGATGAGTCTTTCCCAAAAGAGTGAAGAATAAAGTTAACAAAAAAAAAAAGAGATTAGAGGCCAACAGTTTTTGAGCCTCTGGCTCCAGTCACTTCTTCACTTTCAGAATTTAGTATATGAACCAGTAAATGTCCCCCTTCTTTTGCTTTCCTTCTCTTTAAGCAAAGAATTGTTACGAGTGGCAGTTGGAAGTTTCTGTGCTTGATATCCCACTGGTCTCCACAGGCTACTAGTGATAAAGTCAAAGGATTTTTAAAACAAGGGGGCAGAAATGCTACAAGTTATGGGATAAGGAATTTATTTTAAGGAGATCTTATACAGTGGTGGGAGGAACTGGGGAAGCAAAAGTACAGGAGGAAGATCGGAGCTCTGAGAAGAGGTCACCATTTCATCAAACTGAGAAGCTAACAAGCACATCCAGAACAAAATGGGGTGATTAGGTGAGGTTCATGGCAGGTCAGTGGGAAGTTGTGCCTCTTGGTAACTACTTCCTTTGGTGATCACTATCATCTGATGATAAGTGGGCACTGTTGCTGGATAATAGGGTCAGTGGTTGGTAAAAAGAGCTGGGTCAGGAGAGTGGGGACAAGTTGGAACCCAGGGAACCCTCTGCATCTTTCTGTGACCACTTCTAGCCAGAGCACCTTTAGCGGATAAGGCCGCTGCTTCACCTCCACATTCCATATCTATGCACATTCGTCTTTTGGTCAGCTCCTACCTGGAAAGCTTACAAAGGAGGAGATTCTGGGAAATGTAGATCCCAACTTATTCATGTTGACACAGTCCAAATTGCCATAAATTTTATCCAGAAAGCCACATATGGAGAACTTCATGTAGAGTGCCAGGAAAGAAGCAGATACTACAGCACAGACTTGTAGGATTCTGCAACAATTTGATGGACCCTGAGACTCCAGTAGTTCTTATCGGACCTCTTTCCTCACCCTCCCAGGTTCCTAGCTCTGAGCCCTCATCTTTATACTGAGAGCCTCAGTCCTCCTCCTAAATCTGTAGACTCAGCCTTGTCACAATTTTAGGACCACGTCTAACTTTAGGAAGGAAGTGTAAGGATGTTTAGCCTGATGCTTGCAGACACTGTACAGTTTCCTCTGAGGCCAGCTTTGACTTCTTGCCCTGTCCTGATTTCTCTTGGCTGGCTTCTGCCCTTTTCCTGGAGCCAAAAGTGCCCTTTGATTATCTGCTGAGTATTCGCTCTAGGCCTCCTAGGATGAAGTCCTTGTCTTGCTTTGGCCTTTGCCAAGCCCCACCCTGGTTATACCTCTGAACTCCAGCCAGGTGCAACGGTTGCTACCTACTAACTTGCTTCTCTGATATCCTCTCCTACAAGTTTGATTTGCAATTGCAACAAACCCCTGGCATACTTGAATAATACTCTTCCAAGCCATCTTGAATCCTAAGGTGTTTGTACAGGTGACTCATTCTCCAGAAGCAAAGGGTCACCCACTTTTTGTGTCTAAACTCACATATTCATCTCCTTTTCAACTTTCACAAAAATTTAACCCTTCCTTGATGTGCCACACTCACAGAGTTGCTTCAGTTTTCTTTTTTTTGTATAGAAGTACAAGTGGGCCTATTCATCCCTTGGTGCCCAGCACAGCTGAGTTTGACATTCAGCTTATATCTCATTTTCTCACTGACATTCTCTTTCATTTAACTCCAGTATCCGCATCTGACTTTCTTTTCCAAAGAAAAAAAAAAAACATTCTGTTTATTGTTATTTCGTTATCACCTAAAGAAGGATTCTGCTTAGCCAACCACAGCAAAGAACCACAAAGTCATGTTTGTCATTCACTCAGCTAGTTCCCACGTGCTCAGGTGTTTGAGATATTTGTCCTGACAAAAATAACAAATGACTTCATGTCACAGATCTGTAAGGTCACTCAAAAGCATTTTAAATGGTGACTGTGGCATCTCAGTATGCTGAGGGTGTGAATTTATTAGCCTCCCTGTTTCTACCCTCTCTCCACCTCTCATCCTATCAGATGATCTGGTGCTCCCTACACAACTGCTTATCGCCAGTTGCTCTGCTCCCAGGTTCCTTGTCCTGCCTGCCAAACATGACAAACTCTTAGCCCCCACACATGTAAACTGCCTTCCTAGGACCTTATCCTGGTGGATGTGTAAGTGCCAGGTTCCCGCCCCCTTCCATTGTGCCTTGGTCTTTTGTGCTCTTGACCAGGCTGTCTGGGATGACCACTGTTACCAATTATAGTATTGAACACTGGATCTACTGACTCATGGACATAGTTTTAAATAGCTCTGCATCTGTGAGGTATCTTGGATCATCAGTCATTGCCTATGAGGCATCCTAACCTCTAACAAGTTGAACAAGATTCTCTTTGCCCACATTAGACCCATCAAATTAGGCTCTAGTGCAAATGTGTGATCCAATAGCACTTTCATATGCTCTGTAGCTCATTGACTCCCTCGTATGATCATTTAAACCAGTCTTACAGAAGTTGGAGCAGCACACCTTTGTTTAAGCAGTTATAGGTTTTACCATCTTTCTTTCTTAGGATGTATTTCCAATGGTATCTCTGCCAGATCTCATCCAAGATGGCTCATTTCTCCTAGTTTCTGGTCTGTCAGAGATCCTACTCTCCACTGATCTCTTTATAGTTTCTAAAACAAGACCCAAAATGGCCACTACTTCTCTTAACCCAGACAAAAGGGGCCTGGACCATGAGGTTTAAAGAACCCCACTTGGGCCTCCCTGGTGGCGCAGTGGGTTAAGCAACGCACTATGAAGCAAACCGCAGACACTGCAGCACGAGTTCAGTCCCTGCTGCCGGCCAGGGAGGGACCCACATGGCGTGGCAGACCTCTCCTACCTCGCCCGCTGCTCCCTTCAGCAGTGTACTTCTGTTGATCTGCCTGTTCTGCTCCCCGCTCTCTGTGGTGAATCCTCTCACCGCCACCCCCCCACACCTCTGGCCTGTACCCCAGTGCTTGTATGCATAAATAAATTTAAAAAAATTAAAAAAAAATAAAGAACCCCACTTACCACAAACCAAACAGACAGGTGTATTAAGGAATATAAGGTGCCTATCAGTTAGGATTTGTCACCCAGTGCTGACACAGTACTACCAATATAGCCCTAAACCTTTGTTCTTGTGAATTAACATTGTTTTGGCCCCAAGAAATTGCTTTTTTAACATTTCTAGTCCTATGTCCTTGAAACAAAAGGGGAATGAGACCAAATGGCCAGATTGTGCTGCTGCTAGGGCTAGTGACTGCTTCAGAGTGCAAGAAAGAAGCACTTAAGGAAAACAAAATGAAACAAAACATCAATTCACTTGTCAGATTCTCCCTATCTGATTGCATGTTTGCAACAGACTAGAATAATAAGGCATCATTTCCCGGTGGTCTGGGACACACAGTGGTTGTAAGTGACAGATAAGGAATATTTTGTAACATTAAATAATCATAGTACTCTTAAATTTGTACATATGCAATTCTAGATGCAACATTCATGAAACATTTTATGAATTAGCAACTAGATGGACAAATATGATGGGCAACTAGATACACATTACTGAAATTATGAATTCTTTCATTTTAATAAAACATAAATTTTTCAGAACTTTAACTATAAATTTCAGCCTTATTCAAATAATTTTAAAGTGAATTAAGATAATATATAAATAGAAAATATAAAAATGGAGCCCAGAGAAGAAAAAGACTGAAAGAAAAGGAAATAGCAAGAAGTCCACTTAAAATTTTAAAATCTGACAATAATGAAAATTAGAAGACTTCTGCTGATCATGTGCCACATATATTTGCAGACAGGACTTTACAAATTATCTATTTAATAAAAATTTCAATACTAAACACATGAAAATGAACAAAAAATATTCAGAACCACTATTTGAAAAGATTAAATGAAAACCTTCAATTTCATGTGCTTCACTAAATGAAGACTTAATAATTGTTTAAGACAATAAGAACAACAGAAGAATTATTCATAACAAAGTCATAACTCAGAAGGCCAAATGCAATTCTGGCCTGTCTTTTAGCATAGGAGGAAAATTGCATTTATAAAAGCTACAATTGGATGTGAAAACTAAAAACCTCTGGAGCTTTGCTATGCTTATTAGATAGTGATCCTGAAAAATGACTGTCACATCATTCTGACAGTGTAAATATGTACCTAGCAAATGCAATCCAGTTCAAATTAATGATACAATTTTTCCATTGCATGAACATGACAGAAAATTTAGTATTTACTTTTACAACAAAATTATCTTAGATAGAGAAATAAATTATAGAAATAGCTTTTATATATGTTTTTGTGTTCTAAGTCTAAAAACAAATATTTTGTTATCATTGTGACAGTTTTACAACTGATCTCCTAGATCAAGTTTGACCATTGAAGGAGGAGGTGGGGGAGGGAACAAACAAAAAAATATAGGGCAACAAAAACTTGCCAAGAAGTCTGATACTGATGCCTTCCAGGACCTCTCTAGTCAGTGAGATTTTTGTCCCAGAAAAAAAATGATTCACTATTCCTTTTTCTTGACAGACTTTGTTATTATTACAGAAGTAGATACTATGTATTATGCAAACTACAGAAATTATAGATAAGTTAAATGATAAACAGCCAACTGCAGATGAGCCAAGTAAAATGTAATCAAGCAAACACCATCTATAATTCTAGCCATACTGTAATAGCTAAACTTTCATGTATATCTTTCCAGTTGTGCATGTGCATATCTCTGTGTGTTTTAATAAAAATGGGAGCATGTTGCAAATATATTTGACAATTTACCTTTTTAATCTGCAAAATTATGAATGGATTTTCATGACTTCAAAGTTCCTGCTGTATTCTTATTATTACTGAAAATAAATTCTCTGCATATGGTAGGTACTTTTATGTGCCATGCATTTTGTTAAATGATTCCTTGGATCATTTAATCATTTCAGTGACTCTACAAAATAGGTATCATTATTTCCCATTTCATAATTAAGAAATAAAGTTTCTTCCCATTTTGTAATTAAGAAACAAACTCATCTAGATCAAAAGGTTAAAGATAGATCAAAGGGAACATGGGGGGGGGCAGAAGGAGGGGAGAGCAGAGACGGGGAGGAGGGCATAAAGAGCACAAGGGTCTGAGGTGATGGTGCACGGGTGAAATGGTGGTGGGAACTCCCTGGGGACTACAAATATTGTCAAATACAATTAAATAAATCTAATAATAATAAAAAAAATAAAGTTTCAGAAAAGATTAAGTACCTTAAAATTATGCCACGGTGTTACTAAGTGGTGTAATGGGTAGGATCCCAGTTCTCTCTGCTGTCAAAGCGCAGGTTTTTGATAAGACTTCTGATTAGCATTGTTGACTCTTCTAATAATCTTTTAGAAACATGGATAGATCCATAGATAGTAGACAATTGGCAATCAAAAGATATACAGAAACAAATGTAAGTATAATTGAGTATTCATTGTGTCATGGATATACATGGATGTTTGTAGATGGAAGGAGGAAGAGGAGAGAGAGAGAGAGAGAGAGACAGAGAGAACTAACAACACCCAGGATCAAAAGAAGGAAAGTAGGGCCCTCCCTGGTGGCGCAATGGGTTAAGCAGCACACTATGAAGCAAACTGCAGCCACTGCAGCATGAGTTCGATCCCTGCCCCTGGCTGGGGAGGGGACCCACAAGGCACAGCAGACCTCTCCTGCTGTGCCTGCTGCTGCCCTCAGCAGTGTGTTTCAGTAGATCTTCCTGTTCTGCTCCCCACTCTGTCTGGTGGATTCTCTCACCCCCCACACCTCTGGCCTGTACCCCAGCTCTTGTATGTATAAATAAATGAATCTTTAAAAAAAAAGAAGAAGAAGGAAAGTAAAGGTGTGTGAAGGCAGAAAAATACCCATCTTCATGCTGGGCACTAGAGGTACACTAGTGGCTAAAAGTCATTATAAGCATATAGTGGCCTCCCTAGTGGTGCAAGGGGTTAAGTCGCTGCACTATGAAGCTATTGGCAGCCAGGGAGCTGACCCACATGGTGCAGCAGATTTCTGTCTACCTCACTGCTCCCCTCAGCAGTGTATTTCAGTCTAGTATGTCTGCCTGTTCTGCTCCCCACTCTGTCTCTGTTGAATCCTCTCACACTTCCAAACCTCTTGCCTACAGCCCAGCTCTTGTATTCATCAATAAATAAATGTTTAAAAAAAATAAAAGTCACTGTAAGCATATAAGTAACACTTTTCCCCCAACGTTTTTGCCCTTCTCCTTACTAGTATGATATTTAAGAGGAAAGGCTCTCAGATCCAGCAAAATAAACGCAAATCTCAGCGCTGCCATACAGTAATTGACCTGGACAAGTTACTTAATTTCTCTCTGCTTCCACCTCTTTGTCTATAAAAAAGAGATACAAAGTGTCTGCCTGAAATGACTCTTGTAAAGATTAAATAAGATATTTCACATAAACACATAGCCCAGTGCCTGGTACAGTGAGGGAACATCAGTTACAGTGATTAGTTGGTCTAAACTCCCTGCCTTGTAATGCTGGCACATCCAGAGCACTGACAGAAACAATCAAGGAGTCTGTATCTTGGACTTCTCCATTTACTGATACTTTTACAATTTGGCTTACACTTCTTGCCTCTCTCCACAGGGTACAACTGCTAGTCCACAGACACTTGGAAGCACCCTCGAGTTAGGTGGGACCCCTTTTTCCTCCTGGCAGGTAGGTCTGTTCCCCAGAGCCTGCCAGTTCAGTGAGAACCTTTCACTTTCACGTCTAGCCAGAGCCGGGAACTGGCTGAGTCTTCCTCACATTGGGCAGGAAGTTGCTTCCCAACGGTTAAGAAGCAATAAAACCTAGGTCACCCCTTGTGTGTTTGTGTTGGAGAGGGATGGGGAGGTGTGAGGTCTTCTAACAGCTCTTTATACCAACCTCCACAGAGTCAATCCCCAAGTGTATCAGCAGTGCTTTTAAGTATGATTTACTAATTTCAAAGTTTCCCTTCATCAAATTTCCAGAGGAGCTCCCTGCACACCACACCCTTTGTGAATATGAGTCATACTCCCTCCCCTGGAACCAGAGAACAAAGGCTGCACCTGCGGGATGGTTTCACACACAACTGCCCAGAGCTAAACAAAGAGTGAGTGAAGGGCATGTCTGCAGAGGAATCACGTGGCGTGTTTTGTCTGTCTTTAGGATTTCCATTTTTCTCATTAGTGTGCAATAAGAACTTGAAGTCAGAGGAAATCTGAATGTAAAATCCTTCTAGGTGGTAGTAATTTTCTTTTAGTCATCCATAATTAACCAAATTTCAGTGGTTTCTTAGCAATTCTTCCTTATTGGAAAATTTCCCAACACCTTGGTAGGCAAGGGGTTGAGTCTCAGTGCTGTTTGCTGCTATTACTATGGCCTAAGTTCAGCCCTGCCAGGGAGCTGGCCCACATGGCAGCGCAGCAGACCTCTCCTATCTCACCCCACTGCTCCCCTCAGCAGTGGATTTCAGTAGCTCTGCCTGTTATGCTCCCCAGTCTGTCTCTGGTGACTCATCTCACCTCCACTCACCACCACCCCCACCTCTGTCCTACTCCCAGTTCTTCTATGCAGAAATAAGTAAATCTTTAAAAATAAGAAAAATTCCCCAATGTTTATTTTGTATTTTTTTCTGTTTTCCTTACCTTTTTAAAAATTAGCAGACTTTCTTCTTTTCAGACTTCATTTTTTAAAGGAGTTTTGTTTACAGAAAAATTGAGCAGAAAGTCCAGAGTTCCCATTTCTATCTCCCTACATACAATTTTCCCCATTATTAATGTCTTTCATTAGCATGGTATATCTGTTACAAATAACAAATCCATAGCACCACATACCTATGAACTTAAGTCTCATTCTTTGTACCATACAATTCCATGGATTTCAACAAATGCATAACATATAGAGTATCAGAATAGTTTCACTGCCCTAGAAATCCCTTGTGTTCTGCTTATTCTTTACTTTCCTCCTTCCCCCTACTCCTGATCTTTTCCCCCTTTGTGGTTTTTCCTTTTCCAGAATGCCAAAAAATGAAAATCACATAGTATGTAGTCTATCCAGACTGACTGCTGTCTTTTAGCAATATGTGTTTATAGTATTTCCATGTCTTTTCAGTGTGGTGACCTTTCCTACTCCCACCCCCAGCTTTGTTGAGGTATAATTGACACATAATGTTGTGTAAGTCAAAGGTGTGCAATGTGTTGATTTGATGCATTTCTACGTTGCAAAATAATTATCACCACAGTGTCAGCTACCTCCTCTGTCCTTTTCCTCCAGTGATTCACTGTTAACTGATTTAAATCTAATTTCAATTATTTTTTAGAGCAACTCTCCCATATTAAGAAATTCCCAAACAGCTAATTTGGAGTTTTCTTCTTTTTTCCTTATATTCTGAAAAGCTTTTTATGGTGGAGAATTTGGACATACACTGTTCTGAGAGTGATCACCCTGATGTGTAAGCACCACTCTTCTCCTCATGGCCTGCAGGAACCCACAGCTTCCATAATTTAGTTTTTCAAGCAGTATTTCATTGAGGAAAACTTTTATTGAGGTTTGTCTTTATTAAGGTGAAACGTACAACAAACTGCATTCATTTTAGTGTATGGTTTGGTGAGATTTCACAGATACATACTCCCTTGAAACCACCGCCATAATCAAAATACCGAACATTTCTATCCTCCAAAAATTTCTTTGTCCCTTTGCAGTCCATCCCCCCCTCTGCTGCCCATCATGTGCAGTTCTGATCTGCCTTTTCCTGGACAATCTACATTTCCCTCTCATATTACTTTAAAGCAAATATCAGATAAATATCTCAAAAAAAAACACCTTAAAAAAAAACCCAGGGCCTCCCTGGTGGCACAAAGGGTTAAACATCACACTATGAAGCATCTGCAGCCATTGCAGCACAAGTTAGAGGTCTATCCCTGGCCAGGGAGGGACCCACATGGTGCAGCAGACCTCGCCTGCCTCACCCACTACTCCCCTTAGCAGTGTATTTCAGTCGATCTGCCTGTTCTGCTCCCCACTCTGTCTCTGGTGAGTCCTCTCACCACCACCCCCACAACTCTGGCCTGTACCCCAGTTCTTGTAACCATAAATAAGTAAATCTTTAAAACAAAACAAAACCAGAATGCCATTATCACATGACATAATTCACAATAACTTCTTCACATTAGCAAATATCTAGTCCAGAGCAGATGCACAGCCTGCATAGTAGGTGGACCTCTCCAAGGGCTAGGGAAGGTGAGGAAGGGTGGTGGTGAGCAGATGAAACAAGCAGAATCTATTGCTCCACCCCACCTCCCCTCTCCCGCCACCCCAAGCTCAGAGCACCCTGCTTGCATGCTTGCACCCACTTGTCCTTCCTTTGCTAGATGCTGGTTACTCTCCTCCCAGAGTTTAGGATTTAGGAAATAAAAAGGCAGGTTGTCCAGTTAAATAGTTGAGTTTAAGTTTCAGATATGCATTATTTTTTTTTTAGTGTAGTACAATGCTTGTGGCATCCGTACACTAAAAAGCTATTCATTGTTTGTCTGAAATAAAGGCATTCAGGCATTAATAGGCATTCAGTACTTGATCTGTCAAGCCTACCCTTCCTGTTCCCTCTGGTCCCCCTCTGATCCTGACCATTAACAATAGAAGAATGGTTTTCTGGGCCTTACTAAAATATACCTCAGCATTATGTGATCTTTCCTCAGCTGTAGGCAACCATCCCCAAGTCTAGATGGAGAACATTTTCATGCCCCCTTGGACATTTAGAGGACAGGTTATTCAGGAAGCAAAGCTCCATCTTGACCACAGTAGAATTGGACAGAACAAACTCAAAATTCCCAGAGACAGGACATGCTGTCTGTATCCCTCTGCAATCCTTCTCCTGTATTTCCATCTGCTCTAGCTTTGTAGTGTCAAACAGAACCCCTGAAAGTGCCCTCTGCCTCTTTGAAGGATCTGAAAGGGAATCAATTAAAGCCTAATTATTCTGAGGTTCCCTGGGACTGAACTTTCCCTTGCACTTTTGTACAAAGTTACTCTTTGCTTTGTAAAGATCTAAGTTGCTATTGTTACCATGTGAATCAAGTTTCATTCTTCACCAGCCCTTTCAGGAATAGAAAAAAAAAAAAAAGACAACTTGCTCAGACACGTTGTATCAAATGGCAAGATGAGCTCAGCAAGCACTGTCCTCCTCAGAATTTATTTTGGGTGTAACACAAGTTAAGAACATAGTGGGAAACCAGGCTGCGAATCCATCTGTGTGGAAGATTTGCCCAGGGCAAAAAGACCTTATGCCCCTGGTGTCTCTGAAAGAGCTTCTTACCTACCATCACAGGTGCCTGCACCTAGTAAATAGCATCCCACTGACACATTGTTTTTATTGTACTTTATTGTGAGATTAATTCTATATACAGAGTAAATAAAGCATATGTATAATGTCATGTGTCATTGTAAGTGGACACCCGTACAACCACCACCGGGGCTAGAAGAGTCCTCAGCCTTCCAGAAGCCTCCCCACACCTTCCTCTCCTCCTCCCAGAGGTGGACACACCCTAACTGGTGGAAATCCTCTCCTTTCGTGTTACTGTTATTTGTGCACCGCTAAATAAGACCCTGTTTTTGAACTTCTAATAAACAGAATTATATATGTGTATTCTTTGTGACTCGTTTCTTCCTCACAAAAGCTCTTAGACTAGCAGGTTTGTGGATTCAGAAGTGTGCTGTCTTCACAAAAACTAGTAGCCTTGAGGTCACACTGGCCAGCTTTGGGACCCCCTAGCTCAGCCACTGACTGTGTGACTTCTCTTGTCCTCCTTTATCAATTGAAACAAAACATACCTCTAGACACTAGCACTTTAAGAACAGGAAGTGCACTTCATTTGACATTCTGTTCTCAGCAGCTCATAGGGCCTGATTCTGATTAAACTTGGATGATTAAAGTAAATGGGGTGAGATGATGAACCTCAGGGCCTAATAGCACCCCTGACTTACAGCAAGTGTTCAGTACATGGGAGCTAATATGGTTACTGTTCTCAGTGCTTTTTACTTATGCATCTGCCTGTGGTAGGTGGCCTCTTGGTGATCCTTGCCTCTAGTATTCTTGTACTTACCTATCTCCTGAATGTGGACTGGATGGATTGACTTGCTTCTCACAGACATCCTGCAGCAGAAGTGATGGCCATGCAGCAGATTGTAAGCGGCCATGGTTTCCACGTTGGGTCCTCTTTCTCATGGTCTCTTGGGTTGCTTCTCCTGCATCACGTCAGTCTATGTCACAAGGTAGTTCCCTGGAGAGGCCCCTATGATGAGGGGACAGAGCCTGCCCACAGCCACAGAAGTGAACTCAGAGGTGCTTTCCTCCAGTTAAGTCTGGGATCCCAGCTGTCACTTGACTGCAACCTCATGAAGAACCTTCAGTTAGAGGCACCCAGCTAAGCCATGCCTGGATTCCTGATTCACAGAAACAGTGGTACGTTTATATACACCCATGTAAGATAACATGTTTGTTGTAAGAAACTCAATGTTGGGACCATCGGTATGCAGCAACAGATGCACTGCCTTTCTGTGAGGATAGGTGTGTTGGTGGTTTTTAGAGCAAGATGCACTCTTCAGCTGCCCATTTAAGAATGGACTCATGTTCAGCAGCAAGAAGCTCAGTTAGTGGAGAGCATTTTGGATCCAGCCCAACTTTCAAACGGAGGTCTGATCCAGTGGGTGAGCTCAGGCAGCCTTCTCTGCCCAGTGCACTGTCCCCCCAGTGGGCAGTTTTTGCTTCAGAGTGCCTCCTTGGGCTCGGAGAGTCTTTGACAGGTCTGCCTCAGAGCTTGTCCTTCCATGGGTGTCCTCCAGTAAACCTTTCTCACTACCAGCCCTGTCTTGGCCTGTGCTTCCCAGAGAATGCATTTTGCATCCAAGAACAACATCTGCTTCTTAAAAACCCAAACTTTCCAGTCTCCCCAGGGCTGGGTCCATATACAGACTCTGTCCTTTGTTAGCTCTGTGACCAGGGCAAGTCACTTAAGCTTTCTAAACCATTAATTTTTTTTTGTCTCACATGTAAAATGGCCAATAAACAATGTGGGTCTCAAATAGGATATTTGTTGGGAACATAATGGCACGTATAACACACAGTAAGTGCTGGATAGAGTATAACTGTTGTCTAGCCACAGAATACACACCATCTGGCAGCTTTACATTCCCCATAATGTTTTATTAGAAATTAATTCAACACATTGTCTACTTTGTCCATAGGATATGGGTGATCCGGATCTTAGACATTGATGAGGATAATACCCATTCCTTTTCTGAAACCCCAGACTACCAAAATGTCACCCTAGCATGTATGCTGTCACCCCACGAAATGAAATGAAGTACAACTCAAAATTATGCATGGCTCTTTTAGATCCTTTATAGTTCTATAAACAAGGAATTTTAGGCCTTTATGAAGTTAAATTATGTTATGCCATAACTGTCAGGTTATGCCAAAGCAATTTGATGAATTGTTTTTCTTGTTTGCATTAGATTTTATCCCATCAGCAAGTTAAAACTCTCAATGATGCCCTTGTAATGGACCCAGATGGCTGAAATTTAACATATTTAAACTGTTCCCATCACAATTTGCCTCACTTTGATAGATAATTGCAAGCCAGAAAGTGGAAAGCAATCCTCAGTACCCCCCTCTCTTATTCCTCATCTCCAATCCGACGTCATGTTCTGGCTGTCTGTTCTCCTGTCAAAATGCCCAATCCACATACCTTTTTCCATCTCCACTGGCACCATGTCCCATGGGGTCTCTTCTCTTTCTAGAGCCCCCTAAGTGGCTTCTCCTTGCATTTAGAATAAAGACCAAGCACTTTAGGAAGATAGAGATGAAGTGGGTGCCTGTCCTCTCTGCAGTCTCACCTCCATTCCCCAGTCTCCCCCGCCTTGCTCTTAACCATTTCACAGGCACATCCTGTGTCTGGAACTCTCCTTCACCCACTCTGCATTGTAAGTTCCTTTCCCTCCTTCATTCTGAGCCCAAATATCACCTGGAACTGCCTTCTAAATAAAGTAGACACAGCCTCCTCCCATCTTTCAATCTCAGCACCCAGGTCACTTCTTCTAATGTATTTATTAATTTATGAAAGGTTGCCCCCCCCATTTGTTGTGGTCCTCCACCCCCAGTTTTAATTTCACTGCTTTAAGATTATGAAATATAAATTGGAAGCAGTGTAAAATGTGCTTTTTACTACATGATGATGGAATAATGCATTTTTTCCCTAAATAACTAGTTCTAGCCACTGTACCAAGTTTTCTTTAGAGATTTTCTTGTTTTACTATTCCTATGAGATTTTATCATGAATTTTTAAAAAGCTCACAACTCTTTTTAGTCATGACATATTTATTTTTATCCTAATATTCTTGTTCAACTGCTTTGGAGAACTATTAAGAAATACAAAACCTAGGAGAAATTTTGTTATTTCACTTTGGCTAAGATCTCCCTTATGTTGGCATTACAAAAACATGGTACATTTATATACAACCTTATAAACCCTTATATACAACCATCCCTGCCCCTGACAATCAATTCTCTGTATATACGAGCTATTTCTGCTTTAAATTCCAGACAAAAGTGATCATATGGTATCTGTCTTTCTCTTTTTTACTTATTTCACTTAGCATAATGCCTTCAAGGCCATCCTTATTGTTACAAAGTGACAAGATTTTTTTCTTTTTTTAAAATGACTGAATAACATTCACTGTATACATATAGTACTTTTTTTTTTTAATCCAAGCACCCATCCATCAATAGACTATTAGGTTGTTTCCATATCTTGCAAACAATGAACACAGGGGTGCCAATATCTTATATAGAACGCTCTTTGAGTTAGTTGGTTTTTTTCCAGATAAATACTCAGAATGGTATTAATGATCATATAGAGTTCCATTTAAAAAATTTTAAGGATCTTCCACACTGTTTTTTATGGTATTTATACTATTTATATTCCCACAAACAGTCCTTTTTCTTCACATCCTCACCAATCCATATGATTCCTTGTGTTTTCATAATAACCATTCTCACAAGTATGAGGCGATACCTAATTGTGTGAGGCATTTTCAGTGCATCTCTAGTCACATGTATGTGGATATACAGTAAGTTCTCATTCGATGTCATCGATAGGTTTTTAGAAATTGTGACTTGATGTGCAATGACTTACGATTTTTTAAAAATTTATTTATGCACATAAGAACTGGGGCATAGGTCAGAGGTAAGGGGGGTAAGAGGATTCACCAGAGACAGAGTGGGGAACAGAACAGGTGGGTTGGCTGAAATACACTGCTAAGAGGAGCAGTGGGCAAGACAGGAGAGGTCTACTGTGCCATGTGAGTCAGCTCCCTGGCCAGGGATTGAACTCACGCTGCAGTGGTGGTGGATAACTTCATAGCACTGTGACTTAGCCCCTTGAGCCACCAGAGAGACCTGAAATGACTTATAATGAAATCAGGTCCTCGAATAACATCATTTTCAGCTGGGATTGTTTTTTTTTTCCCTCAATGTTATAATGAAACACCATTGAACAAAGCAATATTAATCAATATGGCATCATTTGTGGACCTGCTATATGTGTTCCCCAAGTCCTTCAACCTCTGTGGTCAATCTTTCAATACCTAATAAAACACCTCAGTCCC
This sequence comes from Galemys pyrenaicus, assembly GCA_019455555.1. Classification (NCBI taxonomy): domain Eukaryota; kingdom Metazoa; phylum Chordata; class Mammalia; order Eulipotyphla; family Talpidae; genus Galemys; species Galemys pyrenaicus. The sequence goes on from JAGFMF010011637.1 coordinate 2,240,069, forward strand.
CTTACAGCACAATGAGGAAAATCAAGCCTCCTTGAGGGGGCTATGATGATGTTGAGCATCCTAGGAGGCATAAACACCACAGATGGTTGGACTTAGTGACAGAAGCCTTTAGGGAAGATTCCTGGGAAATTCCAGATATAAGTGACCATATTGTATCTGCCTTTCTCTGACTTATTTATTTAACTTAGCACAAAGCCTTTAGCATTTACCCACACTGTCACAAGTGGTAGAATTTCCTTTTATATGGGCCCTCCCCTGGTGGCACAGTGGGTTAAGCAACACAGTATGAGGCAAAACACAGCCACTGCAGCACGTGTTCAATCCCTGCCCCCGGCCAGGGAGGGGACCAACATGGCGCAGCAGACCTCTCCTGCCTCTCCCGCTGCTGCCTTCAGCAGTGTGTTTCAGTCAGTCTGCCTGTTCTGCTCCCCACTCAGTCCCTGGTGGATCCCCTCACTCCTGACACTTCGGGCCTATACCCCAGTTCTTTTTTTTTTTTTTAAGATTTATTTATTTATGCATACAAGCACTGGGGTATAGGCCAGAGGTGTGGGCGGTGAGATGATTCACCAATAGGCAGAGTGGGGAGCAGAACAGGCAGATTGACTGGGATACACTGCTGAGGGGAGCAGCGGGCGAGGCAGGAGAGGTCTGCCAAGCCATGTGGGTCACCTCTCTGGCTGGCAGCAGGGGTCGAACTTGTGCTGCAGTGGCTGCAGTTTGCTTCATAATGTGTTTCTTTTTTTTTTTTTTAAAGATTTATTTATTTATGTAT